>JABMIG010000326.1:0-87500 GCA_013187285.1 Cyclotella cryptica
CGATTAATTCTGGAAGAGCTAGGACACACACAACCACCCACTCCCATTCATTGTGACAATGCTACTGCAACGGGCATCGCCAATGACACCGTAAAAACAAAGATCCCGTTCCATGGAAATGAGATTTTTCTGGGTCACCGATCAAGTACAACAACGTTACTTTGATGTCAGGTGGCAACCAGGCCAAGAAAACTTGGCTGACTATTTTACTAAACACTTCAAGTCGCGACATCATGTACATGTCCGCCCTTGGTACCTGCACACAAGTACGTCCCCTACACTTCTGCCACGTGCTAGCGCCAGAGCTCTCTGAGAGGGTGTGTTGGAACTCTTCCCAATGGCTACACATGGACATCCCCATTACCAAGGATCCCTAGTAGCAAGAACAGAGTTCCACATGTCAGACAGCTGTCGGGACTGCAGATCAGCCACACATCACCAGCTCATCGCAGCTGTATTAGAACCGCACCTACGGCCTAAGACTAGTAGCCATAAATTGCTAACAACATCTTTATTAGCTACTTCTGCGTGGCAGTCCAACAGGTCACGCCAACTTTGATGCACAGAAAGTGAGATCTCTTGCTCTTCAGCCTCTGAGGATGGACACAGTACCATCAGGTGCGATCACAGAAAGGACAATAATTTGTTAACATCCATTGCACCAGAGGTGGCTGATGAATTCAGGTGGTGGCACATTTTATTTGCTCCTTAATAGTGCATAAATACTGAAAAAGCACACATTGCTGCAAGTATGTGTTGTCTGATACATACAATGAATACCCGACAAAATGAGTGGTACAGTGCGAAAACCACAATTATGACAAATCCAAAATGGTATCACATCTCCATCGCTGTATATGATAATTGAAATGAACACAGCAAGATCGATCTAAATCTGGATTAGATTGATGAGCATAATAAACGATGCTAATATGGTTGCCAAAAGGTATATTTTTTATGTTTTCAGCATCCAGGCAAAACCAGATTTGCACAAATAAATATTGTAGAGTCTTATCTACCTGTTTTATTTTTAAAGTTCATACTTCCTCTGTTTTAATGAATTTGACTCACACAACCAAGAAACCTCTTACATCATGTTGTCGGTCCACATGGTGCAGGCAAGAATGATTTCTTTCTTTCTTTTTTGCTGCAAAAAACTTGCAGGGGCTGCTATGGCATAAGCTGATTAATAAAAAAAACAATGGAGTTTACGTAATACCTGGCTAGTTTCATGAACATTTGGTTTTTTGTGGTATTTGATCCGCTCAAGTGGAACAATAACCCTAAAGAGTAGATTCTTTTCTTACCTGCAGATTGCCCTTATGCACATGAGTAGATGCATTGCAATGACTGCAAACAGTCAAGTATATGATGCCTTACTCTACAGGCTATAACTATAATTGCCAATCATGTCACAGACACTGTCATTTCAGAGGTTTTTCCTCGTTATTAATTAGTGGATGGAGTACACAGAGTTAATTTGTGTCTACCATTACTGATTTTTGGGACTTGTTTAGACACAGCCAAAGTTGAAATCAAAAATCCATGTCAGGCGATATTTTCTCAGTTACAACGAGAAGAGATCACCTGAGAGTGACATAGGCCGAGAATCTGCAATTTTTAGTACCCTAAGGTACTATTTTTAGTACCCTAAGGTACTAAAATTAATAGGAGCGTTATCTCAGGACTCCCCAGGAGGAGAGTCCACTGCCCCTAATCCAAAAGACATGGACTCCCCATCTTGCCCTGCTCCCAATGGCATGGACTCCCCAACACAGGAGTTCATTGCCCCAAACGAGAGCACACCCTTGAGAAGGGTATAAACATACCAACTTGTGTAGGATCTACACAATGTTTGTTTGCATCATTTCGATTGGAAGTGCAGTTCCACTGCCCTTCCATCCTCACAATTGTAGCGTATAAAAATAAAATCTTTGACACCTGTTGAACCTACCTATAATTTTTTCGTGATATTTTTTTGCGACAAATGGCTCAGGTCACTATCTAAAGATAACAGAAGTGCAGTCTTCCCGCACTGAAGCGATCGACATCCAACCCCTCCGACACAAAGTACGCTAAAATTTTTTTGATCCCAAGCAGCCATTTTACTTTTTTGCGTGAGCAATGCATTTTTTTGCACGATCACCGATCTCTCCAAAATCATCTTCGCCATAGACAAATTCCTTTGGTTAAAATTATCCTGCCATCAGCAAGTTAAGCAATCATCTTCAAGAGATCAACTTCTGCAATTGGGGATTCCTACAAGTTGGATTAATTTCATGATCGAGAATTCTCGCAAAATAGTTGGAAGCAAGACTTTCAAGAAAGAGAAAGAGAAGAAGAAAAATGTAAAAAAACTTTTTTTGAACTAACCTCCACAGGGCACCCAAGACCTTTTTCAAGGCCTTGTCTTATAATACACCCCTTGGAGAGGCAATAACAAAAATTTCAACCAGCAAGTCAAGCCCAGAAGGCCTCAAGCTGCAGGAGTGTGAACGGAGCTCAGGGAGGTCCAAGCCACCCATCTCCTACATTCCCACTGCCATGGACACCCCCAAGGTGATCAACAAAATCAAGGTCTCCAACAAATGACCTTGTCTGTCACCGTCTTCAATGAGGGAAGCCCTGAACAGTTCCTCAACCATGTCCAGACCTTGGGGACATAATTTTCCAGAGAGGCTTAGACACGGACTACAAGGAAGCCAGCAAAACAGATAAAAGGGCCAAGGCAAAACTGACTGTGGCCACTACGGCCAAAGCCAAGTACAAAGGGATGGATGAAAATTCCCCAGTCCTCCAGTCATTGAACAAAGCATTTGCTGCTAAACTCCACACCACGAGGCCATAGTGTCTGCTGGCGAAGCAATCTTCCTGCAGTACTCCACTCACTGTCAGAGACCGCCCGTCGTCCTTGGTCCACCATAGTTGGGGAGCAAATCAATTGCGAACCCTGGACAGTTGTGAATAGGGCCAAGCATTCCACAAAACACCCAACATCTTGGAACTCCTTTTTGCAGTGTGTCCAGTTGCATCTGCAGACTGTCTTTAGGACTGAAGCATCAGAGCAGGAACATTTCTATATCAGCAATGGGCTGAAGAAACCAAACAGGATATCCATCAGGGACTTTGCTCAGAGGACCCAATGCCTTAACGGGTATGTAGAATCTTGCCGCGCCTGTTTTACTCTTGGAAGGCTGAAAGGTCTACGAAAGTATGCGGGCCATTTGATGATGCTGACTTGGCAAGCCACATCCTCAGGATGGTTCCTAGGAACTGGCAGGACCAATATGAGCTCAGTGGAGCCTTGGTACCACAGAGTGTAACGGAACTTCTTGAAGTCCTTGAACATATCAAGAAGGCCTACCCCAAAAAAGAAGGTGGGATAAGGACCGAAGACTGCAGCCAAGTCTAACGACTCATCTAGGAAGAAGATGGTCTCGTTTAGTGACCGGATTGCAAAGAAACGCTGCACAGAGAAGTATTGTTCTCTCTGCAAGAAGCATGGGGGTGCACATACCACCCACAACACTCCAGATTGCCAGAAGTATGACTCCAATGGGAACCCAAAGTCAAGCTTCAAGGGAAGAAAACCAAATGGAGCCTATTTGGACCAGAGAGACCTGCTCGGGGAGGAAGTACATATGCGCAACTATCAGCTAAAATCGACAAACTTACAAAGTCCAACAAGAAAATGAAGCGCGCTATCAGTAAGAAGAAGTGTAAGCATCACGATATGAGTGACAGTGATGATTCAGGCTCATCCTGAGATGATGCAAATGAACGCCCAAAAGTCGTCATTCTGTGCCTACGAAACAGAATATCTAGGTTACACCCTACATGAACAGGGATTAAATCACAACAGAAAATGGTATGGGCGATTCTCACGATCTCACAAAGACCTTTGTAAGTTCCTGGACATGGTCCAGTATTATAGAGATCTTCGGTCAAGATGCAGCAAAGTGCTTGCCCCACTCACCTCACTTGTAGGAGAGTGTGGTCGCACCAAGGTCACCAGAGCCAACAAGATGAAGAAACATCCATGGTACTGGGACACGGTGGATCAAAAATCATTTGATGAAGTTAAGACTTCAGTTGCGAAAGATGTAGTCTTAGCATATCCCAATTATTCAAGGGCACCGATGCCTCATCCATACCAAAAGAACTTCAACACCATGCAGGTAGTTGATACCACCACTATCTACAGAACCCTGGACACACTAGACTCGAAGAAACCTTCATGCTGCGATGTACTGGAAAGGTATGCAAAATACCGTCCGGAAATATGGCAAAAATTGTCATGCATGCCAAGTCAACAAGAGGCATAAGCATAAGTACTGGAAACTCCCTACTAAATTCGCCATCAGGTGCAAAACCGTACCATGGCAGAGCCTACCCAGTGCCACATTCAGTAAAGAGACTCTCATGAAAGAGCTCAAAAGACTATGTGACCTAGGGGTACTACAGTCGCAGCCCGCATCTGAATGGGCTTCACCATCGTTCATAGTACCAAAAAAAGATCAGACTGTACGTTTCCTAAGTGATTTTAGAGAAGTAAACAAAAGGATAGTTAGAAAACCATTCCCGTTACCTAAAATTAGTACAGTCATGCAAGAGTTAGAAGGTTTCACTTTTGCCACAGCCCTTGATTTAAACATGGGCTACTACACCATTAGGTTGGATCCAGATGCATCCAAGATCTGCACCATTATATTTCCATGGGGTAAGTACTCTTACCTCAGGTTACCAATGGGAATTGCTGGTTCTCCGGACATATTTCAATCGAAAATGACGGAACTAATGGCCACCCTTGAGTTCGTAGAGCGTACATTGATGATCTACTATGTATCACCAAGGGAACCCTGGAAGACCACCTGGCTATATTGGAATTGGTCCTCTCCAGACTGCAAGATGCGAACCTAAAAGTAAATGCTCGCAAATCAAACTTCTGTGCCATTGAAACAGAATATCTTGGGTACATCCTCTCACGAGAGGGAATTAAACCACAACCCAAGAAGGTACAGTCGATACTTGCACTGACACCGCCCAAAAATGTCAAAGACCTCCGTAGATTTCTTGGCATGGTCCAATACTATCGAGATCTTTGGGCACGGCGCAGCAAAATGCTTGCCCCACTCACAAGCCTAGTAGGCGAGTGTGGTCATACCAAACAATCCAAACTTCTCAAGGTTAAAAGAAACCCTGGAAATGGACTGAGGAACATCAAAAGCATTCGATGACGTAAAGGCCACTATCGCCAAAGATGTGTCCTTGGCCTACCCTGATTACTCAAAAGGGTTTGAGATCTATACTGATGGATCCAAGAGACAACTTGGAGCCATCATTACTCAGAACAACCGGCCAATTGCATTTTCAGCAGAAAACTCTCTGTCTGTCAGCAAAAATACAGCGTAACCGAAATTGAACTTCTAGCCATTGTTGAAACACTCAAAGAATTCAAAGGAATGCTGTGGGGCCAGCCAATTGTAGTCTACACAGACCACAAGAACCTCATGCAAGATGCACTCGGTTTAACCTGTGACAGGGTTTACCGTTGGCGTTTATTGCTAGAAGAATATGGTCCTGAAATCGTGTACATCAAAGGAATCCACAACACAGTTGCGGATGCGATTTCACGCCTTGACTTTGGTCCAACAAAGGACGTCAAGGAAAACTGGATGACCTTCACCAAATGCTGGTGTTATTACACTATGCAAGCAGAAGAGGACCCATCCCCGGTCAAACACTCAGACCTCATGAACTTTGTGTTTGCTAACCGCAGCGAAGAGAATGCGATCTATCCCTGACAGTTCGGGAGATTGCCGCAGCTCAACAAACGGATAAAATGCTGGACAAACTCAGCCTGCTGGAGGCATACAAACCTCAGCTGGTAGAAAATGTTCAAGTACTGTGCAAGGATGGCAAACTTGTCATCCCACAGGAACTCCAGCAGCGAGCAGTACAGTGGTACCATCACTATCTGCAGCATCCTGGGACAACCCGTCTCGAAGAAACTCTTCGCGCTGCGATGTATTGGAAAGGTTTGAGACACTCTGTCCGCACCTTTGTCAAAAATTGTCATAAATGCCAAGTCAACAAACGACGCCAACATAAGTACGGTAAATTGCCTACAAAATTGGTTGTATCAAATCCCTGGGAGGTACTATGTGTGGACCTAATCGGACCATACACTCTCAAGGGCAAAGACGGCACTGAAATTGACTTTATGTGTGTCACAATGATAGATCCAGCTACCAGTTGGTTCGAAATTGTGGAACTACCGGTAACTGAATTCAATTCTGTTACTCCCAAGGGTAAAAAGGGCCTCAAGGGTACTAACACACATAATAAACCTAAAGAAGCATACTTTGATAAATCATCAGCACAAGTTGGCTCTTTAGTAAACAAGATCTGGTTTAGCCGTTACCCACGTTGTCAAGTAATCATTTACGACAATGGAAGCGAGTTCAAGCTCAATTTCAAAACCCTATGTGATTCATACGGTATCAAGCGTAAGCCAACCAGCATCAAGAACCCCAAGCAAACGCAATACTAGAACGGATGCATCAAGTAATCATGACAATGCTCCGCACCGCTGAATTAGACATGGCCAATACAGTGGCTCCTAGTGACATAGCAGACTTCCTCACAGATGCTGCATGGGCCGTTCGCTCCACATACCACACGGTACTCAAAGCCTCTCCAGGTGCAGCAATATTTGGCAGGGACATGCTGTTTGACATTCCCTTCCTAGCTGACTGGAACAAAATAGGAGACCATAGGCAACGCCAAACCGATCGCAACACCAAACGTGAAAACAAGTCTCGCGTCGATTGGGATTATAAAATTGGTGATAGAGTACTTCTTCGCAAAGAAGGTATCCTCCGCAAATCAGAAAGCAAATACCATAAAGATCCTTGGACTATATCGACAGTCCATACGAATGGTACTATCAGGGTTCACCGCGGAACAAAATCAGAAAGATTAAACATTAGGAGAGTAACACCATACTTTGACACTACAGACACTTAAAATAAAGAACATGTCAGTGAATCACTCTTACTCCTCTCTCCACTAACACTTACGCTTGAAATAATGCTTCGTAGTCACTACTCAGCCAGGAAAGTCTTGTATCACCAGTATAACTCGGTACACAAAACAAGTGTCTTCCGCTCACAAAACAGGCCTCCCCATTTTTCCTTTCCAAAGAAAAGGTTTTTTCACACCTCACCTGACCCTCCATTCGTGGGGCGAGTGACATAGGCCAAGAATCTGGAGCTTCCAGCTGGAACTCCATAAGTCTCCTTCACATTGTTTGATACAGAGGAAGGACTCAAAAGTCATAAGATATGAGTTTCTCAGAAATCATATCCAAATAGGATTTTCCTTCCTAGAACTCCACCATACACATTGTAGGTGTTTTCTTAGGTTGAATATCCAATGGAGGATTTCCTTCTCAGGAACCTTCCCATGGGACAGTTCCTTTGGGCAGTTGAATATGAGCCAGTCATGGAACTGCCACAAATCACTGCCAATCTCTCCCATGATCATTTGTGTTTTTTATGCATGAGATAACTAGTATCTCATTCATCAGTTGTACAGTAGTATTAAGCTCATAAAAACAAAGTCAGCAAAGTCTACAACAAGATTTTTTAAATACTTTCTGGCTTAGGTCAGGCAGTGATAGCAGTGATGGTGGATTGATTCTTGGTGTGAGAGGCCAAGACATGTTGTGTCACAGAAATTCTCATGATGCCTGAGAACTGTGGTGCAATTATTTTTAGGCGCATGGACCCTGGTACATTTTCTAAGGACACCAAATACTTTGTAAAAACTTCCTGTGGATGTGGTGCCTTTGGGATTTGGCGGAAGTGCAAAATCTACTGTGTTATGAGTTAAGTGCTCTGGGCCCCAAAAGGCTCCTTTTACACAAAGAACTGAGATTAAGTGCCGTGGGGACTAGAAAAATAAAAAACTAAGAGCCCTCACACTGGCACATCATCACTGGGCTTATTCTCAGGTAATGAGCTCAAAAAAGTGTTAGCCCACCAATAAGCCTGCTTCCTGGTGAATGGTATGCCTGGTTTAGGCCAATGCTTATTTTATGAGGTAGGATTGAATACAGAGCAGCTTTTAGGGACTTAGGATGATTTACATAAAAGTCTAACCTTATAGTTGACACATCCTAAACCATCCTAATCTTTGTAACTGTCTACATCAATACTAACCTTATCATGGCCTCAGCACACAGCACACATTGCATTGTTTCTTTAGTGTGATTGTGGCCATGCTCATTTGAATTCTATTCATAACTGTTGATTATTTAGGAATTAGTATTAAAAGTTGTGAACTTTCACACGATGTGTACTAATCCAGAAACTTGAGTGCCTCTTTTCAAACAGTTGTTCTGCATCTCTGTGTCGGGCTGACACAGAGCAAGCTGTTCTGCATCAAAATCCCAGGCTGATGACCCATTTGACAGAGAGCGATGCCCTCTGAGTCTTCGACTACATCACGATAAGGTTGATAAATCCTTGTAAATCACCACATGGAGTACAAAAATGTACTCTACATTCAACTTTACGTCGCATGATGAGCATTGGCCTTAGAAACTAAATCCCACATGACTGGTTTCTCCTTGTCAAATGCTACATGCTATAGTGCATAAGACCCTGTAACTTGGGCTGGTTGTCAAGTTATGTGCATTTGGCATTTGCTGTAAAACTCACAACACAATGCTTTTCAAACACGGATCACAGATAACATCTTACCGCGGCTATGCGACTCTGTTGAGGTGCAAAGACTGGCGGGAAGGTGGTACACTTTCCTCTATGCATTATGGTAGATTTGTTAAAAGATATCAATATTTTTTTACACTGTCAGGAACACTACTAACAACAAGATTGTGCCTAAGTAACATTGTATGTATTAGTAGCCGTTTGTAGACCCCCTGTCTATAGACCCCACCTCACAGTCTATAGACCCCCCCCCCTCTAAAAATGATTTGGCGGGAAATATTGAACTGCCCTTCTGACAATCATGGCATGAGTCACGATTCCAAATTTATTATTTAGATGGTGGTGTCCACGATGTCTTGATAGAGTCTAGAGACTAGTCATCTAAAATTACACGATAGCGTCTATAGACTTGTATTTTTTTATCGTGGAGTCTATAGACTATCACAAGGGATTTATCGATAAGTCTATAGACTATCCCCCTCGCGAAGATAGTCTATAGACTAGTGAGCAATTTTACATACAAGGGTCTATAGACCCTTCCTCTATTTACAGGTGCCAGTCACAAACAGTCTATAGACTCATCAAAAGGGGGGGGGGGGTCTATAGACTCATTGTTACAGTCTATAGACTCACACCACCTTTTTCATTGAGGCTATAGACTGTCATGGGGGGGTCTATAGACTATCATGTGATAGTCTATAGACCCCCCTCACAGTCTATAGAGAGGGGGGGTCTACAAATGGTTTTTTGGCGAATTTCGTGGAGTCTATAGACTACAGGGGGGGGTCTATATGTTAGGCCAAGTGCTTGGTAATTTGCAATTGCTAAGCAATTGCAAAATGGGGCAAAAAACCCATTGCAATTCCTCGTCAACGTTTGCACTACCAAGGAATTGCAATTTTTGTGTTTTCAATTCCTCGACAACCTAGGTTTAGCTTGGGATTTCTGCAACAACCCCTTGTTTGGCATCAATTCTGTAGCATGACACGTCTGATCGGCATCAAAGTAGTATATAACATGTCCGTTTGCCATCAATTTTTCAGTTCGACAGTACTCAACAGTAGTCATTTGTAAAATAACTTAGAAATTACAATTCCTTAGGAATTGCAATGCAGAATTAATATCTTCGTCTTTACAATTCCTTAGGAATTTCACTATTGTCCAGGTTTTTTGCCGTTACAATTCCTTAGCAATTTCACTTGTTCGTATATAAGATATTAATTTACGTAGGGACTGGTATTATTAAAATCACTGTCAGTTGAGTGCATTTTAGCGCCAAATTTGGCTACAAACGCAACCAAACTGGCTGTTTTCACACAATTCAAATGTAATTTGGCAGTGGACAAAGAATTGTTCTGCGAATTCCCGGCAGAATTGCAATTCCTTGGTATTATCGGAAGTTTGCAACCGATGTTGTAAATTCCTTGTGGGAATTCCCCACCTTTTTTATCTTTCTCAGTTGAGATGTGATGTCTCATTCATGTGACCGACTGACCAGTGAATGGATTTCGTTAACTACGAGTTTTAATATTAATTCCTTTTCATGTAAAATAATTTACTTCAATATTTAACGTAGTATTACTGCAACATAGGTTGGCATAGCTGTTGCACGATTTCATTGCGTGCAACCTAAGAACATCGTGTAGCACGGTTGGAAAAAAAGAAGGTACAAAAAAACTGTCACACTCTATTTATGGCAATACCACACACAAGTTATTTACTATAGTAAAGGTATGTAATAGTTACCTACCTATAAGTACAATTGCAACACAGTTGGTTTTGCACATAAATGTACTGCTTGTGCATCAAAGTAGCTTTTGAATAATTTTGCAGATACCCCAGATTTTGGTAAGAGCAATACTTGGGGGCATGCAGCTTGGCAAAGAGAACAGAAGCCCCATCGTCATACGATCCAATTCAATGAAACTGGAGGGCCATGCATTAGAAGTGGATTTGATGAAGAAAAATCTGGCCAGATTTCAAAGCTACAATGTAAAGAACTTAACATCAGTAGTAAAAACTAACTTTGTAAGTGTCATCATGTTTAAAAACAATGACTTAACAATGTTGTGAGCGTACTTACGTGTTGTTTGTTGACTAACAAGGTGCGTGTAATTAGGCACGCAAACACGAATGCACACATGGATATTGCAAGAAGTTACTTAGAGTTTGTTATGTTCATTGAAGTTGATATCTGTAAGTTTTTATTTTAAGTGTGATAACTTTCAAAAAATCCCCAACATTTCATACGTGGATTCTTCATTACTTAGATGAAGTTTTGTGTATTTGTAGTATTACTTGAGCAGAAACTAACTTACCATAATTTTGATTTTTCCAAGCTTGAACCTACTTATAGTAGAATCTGCATCCAATTAACAGCACACACTGAACTTTTGTAATTATATTAGGCATGTTCTATAAGATACTGATTTCAGTAAATTTGACTTACTTCAGCCTGAGCAAAAATCGGATTCTTATTGTGTATGGTTACTACTTCTCTAAGGTACATTTCTTTCTTGTGTGATATGTGAGCCAACAAATCCACCCAGTTCATGCACTTGCCTTGTACATCAATAACCACCATGGCACTTTTGCTGTTGCCACAGTCGATGTTCCTGATCTCAACACATAGACTTGATGTAGAGCCATTGTGGAGACACCATCTTCATTCTCCCTACACAACAACAATACAGATAGCCAGAGGCAAAAGGTGACACAATGGTTAGATTTAATGTTTTACATTTATTTTTTACAACAGCTTAGTATTTATTCTCTTCTAGTAAAAAATAACCCCTTCACTGTGGCAGTGATAATATAATTAATTTCATAATTCAAGTTTACAGGTGCATATCATTGAACAGACATATGATGTATCATAAGAAATTTTGCCACTGTTAAATGTTTTCTGCAGGGAATTCATAACATTGAATCAAAATAAGAGGCAAGCTGAACAATTGCAACTCCATTTTTCTGTTGAGAGCAGGTCGATGGTAGAAGGATTGCAATCATACCTTTGTTTGTCCTGCAAGACAGGCAATTTTCGACTTAGGCGATAAATATCGCCAGATGGAGTTGTCAGATGTCGTCAAACGATTTTTGACAGTAGTCAACAGGTTGTCACATGGGTCGTCTGAGGTCGTCAACCAAAGTTGTCAGGGTTGTCAGGGTCATTTTTTTGTTTTCACTTGGGTCGTCAGGTGTTGTCACGTGGAGTCACATGGGTCATCACAGAAGATCTGTTGGGTCATCAGTTAGGGTCATCAGTTGTCATGGTCATCACAGAGACGTACTTTTTGTCACTTGCTCTCACTCACGGGATGAGTAGTTATTTATAGAAGGTC
Source organism: Cyclotella cryptica (assembly GCA_013187285.1). Lineage (NCBI taxonomy): Eukaryota > Bacillariophyta > Thalassiosirophyceae > Thalassiosirales > Thalassiosiraceae > Cyclotella > Cyclotella cryptica. Next base: position 12,077 of record JABMIG010000326.1, read on the forward strand.
GTCAAGTCTCAAGTGGGTTGTCAGTGTTGTCATAAGAGGTCATCATGAGATAGTTATGAGTCCTAACAAGGGTCGACAAAAGTTCGTCACCACAAGTCGTCAGGGTCGTCAAAAGGTCTTCATCAAAAGTCATCAGGTCATCAAAGTGTCATCACATGCAGTCATCAGGGTTGTCAGATGGTCGTGAAAACAGTCACATGAGTAAAAAATGCCAAAGTCATCACTTGTCATCAGTTTGGCTTGCCAAAAACTTCCAAGTGGCAAAGTTGCCTGTCTTGCTGATCTTCACCCTGTTTTCAGATGCAACAGGCTTGAGGATATTCATTGGCACCTACATTGCATGGTACTTGACCAAGGACACTCAATCTCTTTAATCGACAAGTGGGACTGATCATGTTATCAAGCTGTCTATGAATCTGAATGGATGTATAAAGTGTGAGACAAGTGATAAAACCAGCCAAGTATTTCATCTTTCATGAGAGGGGCCATTAAGATTATTTGATTATTCTTGACCTGAATCATGATTCATCTGATACTGCACTTTACTGGATTTTTTGCATGTATGGTCAGGGGGAGCTGATTGGTTTACAATGGCAGCTGATGATGTATTAAGGGTGCAACAAAGTCAATAAATTGCAGTTTACTTGTTCAGTGTGCTAGAACCTGCGCATGAGTGAGACAAGTAGGAGCATGGCTGTGGGCCTCTCAATTAATTCATTATTACCATTTCATTTCTGAGAGAGTGATAAGAAATAATGTACTAAAGTTGTCCGCACTGAAATGCTGTGAAATAAGTTTTTACTCTTGGTGATTTTTTAGTGCCATTAGTTATAAAGTATGACCTTCTATTGGTCAATATTATGAGAAATCGATTTTTTATGGGTAATAAAAAGTCTTTATTGTATTGTGATTGTTACGACCTATAAATATTGAACTGAATTAAATGTTGTAACTATAGGTCGCGCGAGTTTAACTTGATTCTATTTTGTCTTATAGCAAGAGCGAGAGCTCGCACACGTGAATGTAACCAAGTTGCACACACTGTTGCACGCTCTGCTGATATGGGCGTACGTAGTGCAAACGTTGACAAGGAATTGCAAAGTGCATTTTGCAATTGTGGGCAATTGCTTAGCAATTGCAAATTACCAAGCACTTGGCCTAACATATAGACTGTGAGGTGGGGTCTATGGAGTGTGTTCCTTGTAATTTTCGATGGTTGCATGCAAAAAAAATCGGTAACACATAAAAATCGGATAAAATCGGTGCGCACAAAATAAAAGGCGTCATGACATTAGCGCGCAACACGTGGATGACAACAAGGGCAGGTGCCCGTGAGCTACGACAAAGTCAACATGGTGACATAAATTCAGCGCGACAATATTGATCCGTTCGCACTCTCCCCTCAAATCCGCGCTCCGCTCCCCATCACGATCACCATGAGCACTGAGTACCCAACCTTCTCCTTCCACGCCAATGCCCGCCAACGAGTATCTCCTTATGAACCACTCAAATGATGCTCCGCTCCCGTCATCACCATGAGCACCCCTCCTTCTCCTCATCATCTTCATCAACATCGTTTGTTATCTTTGTTGTGCCAATTGCTCCTCTCCTTGCTCCTTGCGACCGGCGATTCCCCTCTGCATCGTCACCCCCACCCCCTCCAACCAACCCTCCGCCTCCTGCTGCGACAAATATTCCACCGCTGCCTCCGTCATTGTTATCAATGCATCCTCGTGGCTGCCTTCCATTGATGTACCCGAGGAAGGGAACTTCTCTCCAGGATGGATGGCAGACATTCTCATGCTTTGCCTTCCGTGCTCGTTCTCGTCATTTTGTTCCGGGAGGCATTGAGTTAGTGACAAAGATGGACGATGGGCAGCCAACACAACTATCAAATCGACGACAATGGCAGCGGCGCTCACAGTAGTGGCGCTCACAATTCACAACCGCGACGACCCTGGATAACCAATACCAACAAGCAAATAGACGGCGATCGTCAATGGCAATGGCAACAACAAGAACCGACACAACAATCAAGAAATCGACGACAAATAACACTGTTTCTCCAACAGACGATGAAAGCAACAATCAAATCAAATGCAAGCAACAATCAAATGGAGTTCATTTCGAAAGGACACGACAAATGCAACAATTGAACAGTATTGTTTTGTTGTGGGATACAATGTAGTGACTATGATAGTGATGGAGATGATGTGGCAATGAAGGATGATGAGTTTGACAGGAAGAGAGTGCCTCAGAGGTCAATTGCCTGTTCGACATGCCAGGTACCGCTACGGTTGATCAAGTAAATGTGATTTTTTACAATGTGCTGAAGTTGCTCCTGGCTCATGACACATCAATCTGACTAGAAAGGGGTTTAGAACCAGTTCTTTATTATGAAATCACAGCCATTACCTACAATTGTCCATACTCTTTTGGCACAGCACTGTTTTGGCACAACCAAGTCCAGTAGTTCATTACTTTAGTTGATCAACTTCACAACTACCTAGCGACCTGTTTGTCAGTTCCTTGAATGACTTTGTGAAACAGAATTTCAATCTAAGTAAATTTACTCTCATGATTGAATCAGAATAAGGAATTATTGATCAGAACAGAATCAGGACTGTAGATGCTATTTGTGTTTTTGTGAACTTACATTCGTTTCCATGATGTATATCCTTTATCTATCTATACTTCTCAGTTTATTGTCACATTGAACATTATAAGTCTCTACGTCATAAACGCTTCATATGAAAAGAATGAAATCTAGTGCTGCAGTGTTTAATGCATAGTGAAGTGAACATAAGAGTAATAGGCAATTCAATAGTGTAAGCAGTGGCTAAATAGTGTAAACAATTGAATATCATCTTTCATCACACATCTTGGCAATGATCTGCCTGTCCCCAAACATTCTGCAATCAAACATTTTTATTTTTTCCATTGCACTTTCTTTATTCTCAAAAGTAACATCCACCCTCACATGCTCTTGGTTGGAATGAGCATCAATGATGGCAACATTGAGCACTTTGCCATATCGTCCACACTCCTCGCGAACTTAGAAAGATAACTCATTGTCGACTTGACCAGGAGCCACCATAGTAAGCATGGAGATTGTTCATGCCTTCTCATGATTGTCGGGGGCATCGTCAAATTGACCATCCTCCCTCTTTTCTGCCGCCCCCAACTCCTTCTCCTGCTGCCTCTTCACCAACCAAGCAGGCAAATTACTCAACACTCTACCTCTATCCCTCCCCTCCCAGCCCCGGCTTCACCCACCACACCACCCAAACGACTCTCCATAATGTTATCCACCTCTCCACTCAACTCAATCCTCCTCCTCTCCTCTTCCATCTTTTATGCAATCAATCATGCGCTTCAAACTTGGCCAATGCCACAACCGGCATGTCTTTACGTACCGCGGCTGTCTTACTCCGCTCGCGATAGGTGAGGTAGTCATTGGGCATGTTGGGATTGCAGGGGGGTGAGGGATGTTTTGGCCAGGTCGTGCAGTTGGAGGGGGGTTACTGTTGTTGCTGTCATCGTCGCCCGTGTTCTCATTTGCAGAATCGTTGCTGTTGATGCTTTTGTCGACGCTGATGGGAATTGCAATATGATCCGCCGGGATGTTGTTGACGTCCGGCGTGGCTACCTTATCGAAGTTCCCGCCGTCATGTTGCCAATCACCTGGCAAAGTGACATCGACACGCGAACGCTTCTCCTCTCTGGGCTTCTCCTTTGGCTGCGGCGCCGCCTGTTTTTTCTTCTTCCTCAACGCCTGAGGAACAAACGCCACACTCGTCCCGGCTGTGCCGAGTGCATCATGCGATAGCTACCTGATAGCTACTATGTGATGATGTGATGATATGTGACTGCATGTGACACGGCTCCACCGAGTTGCGTGACACTGCAAGATTGCACTCACAAGCTCGCTCTGCTTGTAATGGCTGTGACAGCATGAGCGAGTTGCGTGGCACTGCGAGATTGCTTGTAATGGCTGTGACAGCACGAGCGAGTTGTATGGCAATGTGAGATTGCGAACACCTTCGTGAGAATGGTGTGCTGACACGATTCATGTGGACTGTGGGCAGTGGAAAGTGGCTGTCGCTTGCAAGCACGATGGTTGTCATCAACTCACAGATGTGTGACAGAAAAAAATAATGCAAGTGCATCGAATCTTAGGCTAACTACTATACCTCAGAAAATTGGAGATAGTAGTTAGCCTTACCTCGGATGATATTCGTCCCCATTGGGGCACTGGAAAAAAATTTCAGTGCAAAGTGCCACAACAGGGAGAAAAACGTCCAGTTCTAGCACTGGACGAATTTTTTGTCCCAGTTCTAGAACTTGGAGGGTGCACTAACAGGATCGAACATAGCAAGAGCGAGAGCTCGCACACGTGGATGTAACCCAGTTGCACACACTGTTGCACGCTCTGCTGATATGGGCGTACGTAGTTCAAATGTTGACGAGGAATTGCAAAGTGTGTTTTGCACTGTGGGCAATTGCCTAGCAATTGCAAATTACCAAGCACTTGGCCTAACATAATATAGACTGTGAGGTGGGGTCTATAGACGGGGGGAGTCAACAAACGGCTACTAACATATGTATCTTTTGTACATTTTGAGTTCGTATAATCCGGGTTTTAGGTAGATTCTTTGGCATTATGAATAAGTACAATCAAAAGGTATCTTTTTCATTTGTGTAACATACTTGTTTTTGTCCGATTAATTTTGGCTTCGGGTTGCAAATCTTGGTTTACCGCGAGATGAATTCGCGTGATGTTAGAGCAGCGCAAAAGTTGTTTGCGAAAAGAAAGACAGTGTACCATTCTTGCAACGAGCTTTCAACCACTTGTTATGAAAACGGATGTTCATAAAAAGTAGTACTGACACTACAACAGGAAACACCACTGCAAAATGATTGAAATCCAACTTGTTCTACTCGTACTCATTGTTGCCATTGCCGCCAAGTCAGGCTTCGCACTCAATGAAGACGAAACAACTTCCTACGGTGTAGACGTTTCCTTTCCTGTCTTCAAAAGGGTGAGATGTTTCTTCTGATGTGGTACGGGACAATGTCTCCCTGTGTACCTACACTTTTACGCTCACAACATATTTATTTGATGGATTCATCTGATGTCTGCGCCAAGATCTCAACCAACTACTCATGGCTTCCACATAACAGCGATCCTGCAAATAATCCTACACCCACAGCTCTTAAAGGTATGCCAGTGCAGCCACTTGGTGATCGGCAAAAGAAATACACCGAACACTTGGCTGGTTGTCGATCATACTATGGCAAACAAGATGGAAGTAAGTGTGATGTATATGAGTATGATCGAATGCTTATGAACCAACGTCAGCCCCAAAGGTGAGCTTTCCTTTTCCATAATGATTCAAGTTTTAGCTTGTCTGGTTCGTCTTTGCACTCATAATATATCGACTTGGTGTTTCATAGCATGCAAAACTACACCAAAGTTGGCTTCCTCAAAACACGTGCACCCGAAGAGGTTATCACATTAGCAACAAATTTTTGGGAGCAAAATCATTTGAACATGGTACAAGAAGTCTGGCCAGTTGGAAACACGTACATCAACCATTGGGCTTCTCCCACGTACATGCTTAAAATTGAGGATGGGAGGTTGCGAGGAGGTGGCATGAACCTACGCAAACGTATTTGGGATGCAGCACGGGAGAGCATAGAGAATTGGACGGGGGAAGATCTCAGTCCAACATCTCTGTATGGAATTCGAGTGTATCGAGAGGGAGCGGTGTTGCTTCCGCACGTCGATCGATTGCCTCTCGTCGCATCAGCAATGATAAACATAGCGCAAGATGTCGATGAGGACTGGCCGATGGAAATTTATGATCATGATGGTCAGGCACACAATGTCACTCTTCACCCAGGTGACATGCTACTTTTTGAATCCCATTCAGTTATTCACGGCCGCCCCTTTCCTCTCAAAGGTAGACATTACGCCATGTTGTTTATTCACTTTGAGCCGACGGGTCACTCTCTTAGCCATGATGTGGATGGGTCCAACATTGCAGTTGATGAACAGTACAAGCAGGCCGCCCAAGAGAATCAAGGAGGTCAGTCAGCTTCCTATGATACATTGCCACCTTACATCATTCGAGAATCGCCCGAGGAAGCCCATTGGAAGAGTCAGCATCCAGAAGGATGGTACAAGCCAGATTTCAATCCGCTAAAACGATCTACAGAGTCAAAGCTACACAAAGCAGCAGAAGAAGGTGATGTGGAGACAATCAAACGGGCATTGGAAAAAGATACCGAAAACAAGGAGGCTGGGAGAACTCCAGTGCTCAGCACACGGGACGAAGAGGGTTGGCAATTGTTGCACAGTGGTGCTGCATCAGGGCACAAGGAAATTGTAGAATTGTTAATTGAGCATGGAGCCGATTTGAACAGTAGGACACATGGTGGGCATGGAGCAACACCATTGTATATAGCAGAACGCAACAATGGCGGTTTCCATCCCGTGGTGCGTTATCTCAAATCCCTCGGGGCTCTAAATTTGGGTCCAGAATTATAATAACTTTATAAATATGATATGTACCATTTGCAGCGACAAAGCATATGGTCTTGCCTCCCTTTGCGGCATCTTGGGCAATCTTTTTTGTAATTAAGATGTCATAGAATTTCAAATGTAGATGCAATTCGTAACAACATTCACATTGTGAACTAGAATTATAACGAATGAAACTTATTCGCAACGTTTCATGTAAGTACGTTATCTGCTGTCCCATTTATTAACGAAATCTTATATTTCAAGAGGACGTTTTCAAGCATCTCTGAACAAACTCGTCACTTGATTACGAACCCAGTAAAACTATCTCATATTAATATTGACATCCAGAACACTTGGCAAAACAACATTCTTCATTTTTACCGTTCGTTGACTTGACTCCGAATGTAACCCAGTTGCCCCAGTTGCACCTGTGGCTACACTAGCTTCATCACCACCTCCTCCAATAACAATATTATTTTTGGCTTTCTTGACTCGCTTCTTTTTCTTTTTAAACAAGTTACCGTAACCCATTGCATCAAAGTCGTCGTCGTCGTCGTCTTCATACACAGCATCTGAATCAGAAGAATAAGACGATGTGTCTTCTTGATCGCTGTCAGTGGTAGTTTCCTTGCTGCCACTCGTGGTGCTGTTCTCTTCACTTGTGGTAGTGCCATTGTCATCGTCGCTTGTGGTCGTGCCGTTATCGTCATCATCACTTGTAGTGGTACCATTGTCTTCACTTTCTTCTCGATCATCCCTGCTCTGACTATGAACGGAAGCAGGGATTGTCTTGGCGGAGAGTTGGTCGGCTAGTCTGGCTCGATGCTCTTGTTCTAAGGCCAGTTCTCTGTCACTTCTTCGTTTGTAGTACAGTCCTCCAATACAACATGCCATCAGAACAAGTACCAGAAATATCATTCCAACAATCAATCCAGAATTCTTCTGCCCACCATCAGTCTCGACAGCCCTTGCATCTGAAAACCCAACCTCGTCTCCTGGATAAACCGGTTTTAAATTGTAACTCTTTTCTAAAAACAACAATGCCAATATCTTATCACTTGCTGTTGACAATTCACCGTTTTCCATCCCTTCCTTGATGGAACCCAGGGTGGACAGCGTGGCTGCCGATATGAGAGTAGAGTAAGAGTAGTTGGGCGGGAAGTAGAGTGTCACGGCGCCTTCCATGAGATGGCATTGATAGTTTTGCAAGGGATCAGAGGGGGTGTAGGTCGATATGCATTCTTACGAACAAGAGTGAAAGAGAAAGATGAGCACGATGTATCCCATGCAACAATCACCGCGCAAACAATACAACTTGCTCTCACCTCCCTGTTCTAGAGGAAAATCTGGAGGCTCGCCATCCAAGCCCACCACCATACTATTCAGCCTTCTTAATCGTCTCTTTCCACCGCCACACTCATCAAAAAAGGTCCTAACCAGTACGTCACCCACCCCCTGCTCCAAATTAGGAATAATGTTCTCAACCAAATACTCACTCCCATCCCTCTCGCCTCGATCATTAATCGTCCAATCTACCCCCGTGAGATCTTGAATCAATTCATACTGATATCGCAAGACGATTCCCGGATTGTTCTTATGACGCTCTCCATATTTCCCTTGAATAGAACGACAGGTCGAGGACGATCCATCCACCCCGTTACCTGGGGTGGCGTCATCATCACCATTGCCATCCTCGTTCGGAGCACGTTGCACCAATTCTACCGCATCATCCCCGCCATAATAAGTGACCTCCTCTACGTCGCTGGCAGTGTCGCCGGGAGCAGGAGGGGCTAACCATACCTCGGGCAATTCGTCGGGATTGGAAACGGGATTCTCTCGTGAATGCTTGATATGCAATTCGATAATTTCGGGGGGAATGTAACCCCCGCCGTCGTGAGGACTGCGAAGATGGTAGGATGATCGGAGATCCGAGTAAAATTGGAGGGATAAGGATGGGTTGGTTGGCGACGTTGGAGAGGTGGACGATGTTGGCATCGATATCGGTTGTAATGGTGTGTGGTGGCCTTTGGAGTGGATGGCGATGTTGAATGGGTACTCGGGCTGTTCGGGGAGTTGTTGCTGCGTCTGGTGGGTGTCATCTTTGCCGCTTCCATCCTGCTCGCCAATAGTATGATCAAGATGGTTTTCGCTCGATGAGTGTAATCCAGCGTCCATTGTTGATGCTGCTGCATCGGCATCATCTTCTTGCCACTGCAGCAACATAAAGCTGTCATAGTGAGCATGTTGATGATGATGGTCCATTTTTTTTTATTTAATAATATGTCAGTCTGTGTCGAGTAATAGTAATGTCGTATTTGTCTGGTGTTCTTGTTGTGGCTCAAGCGATTGAATATTTTCTTGAGGAATCACCCTCACTAGAGAAGAACAAGCAGGTACAAACTCCCCCTTTTGAATGCTGTGGTAGGCTGTGGTAGGGGAAATAGATCTGCTCGTTAATGCTATCAATACCGTTTGCCAGGGGTCAATGCTGCTCGGTGTAGTAGATATGGTAACGTCCCGTCGTTCTGTTGCTGTTGTCGTCGTTGTCCTGTTCCGTGTTTAAATGCTTCGGTAGCGTAAGGGTAGCGTTGTTAGTTGATTTTTGTCCAACTAGATAGTCGTCATTAGTGAATTCTCTTGTCCGGTGTGTAGAAGTTATAATAGGAAAAAATAATTCGCTTTCTCCTCGTTTTCAGAGGGCATAACAGTCTACGACTACATGGGCTGTACTAAAATGGAGTTATATAGTCGTCATACAGTCCCATCGTGATGGATCCATGGTCGCAATGCAGTTTCAGAGTCACATTGAGTGTTCACTAATTATTAGAGTACTCATTTTAAGCTCGCCCAGAAGTCTACGACCAATAGGTCCATACTACTTACTTTTCAAAACTCCTACAAAAATATTTGGGCTTAATCAAGGATAAATTGATGTCATTGTTCGATTGTGCTCCATCGAGTCTTCGGTTTCGCACTCAGTGGTAAAAGCCTGCGATGTCATTCGTCACTCGATTCTCCAAAATCCACATGGGGCCATGGCTGCTGTTCTTTATGACTTGCGTTCACGATGAATGACCGCTTCTTGGGTGTATGAACAAGCAGCCAACAGGCACCGCCCGAGAAGATCACCTAATTTTTGCTTGTTCAAGAAGGCACAAAATGAAAAATATTGATTCCTCTAGAGAAGAAAGAACCATGGGTGCAATAAGGCAGACAGAATGAGAAGAAGACAATGTAATAATTTTACATGCCGTGATAATTGAAATCCATCGATTGAAACAGCAACGCCCAAATATATAGCACCGTTTCCGGAATAGATAATTGCAGGATAATTGCCATGGCGTCAGTCATTAGCCACCACGAAAAATCTCGTGAAGCGGACACAGCCCATATCACTGGTCATTTCGGTCTTCGCTCTGGGATTCAAAGCGAATTCTCCTTCACCGCTGCGCTCTCGGACCATGATGCTACCCAAACGCCTGGATTCGACGCTCTCACCCGCACGAATCTTCATGAAAAGCATGACGATGTCTCTCAGACCACCTCAACAACATCTACATCCCAATCGAGCTTGTCGCAAATACAACACGATATGCGGTCTCCGCGCGACTATTATATCCAAGACGACGACCCGACATACGTAGGATCCCTCGAGATCCTTCTACACGAAAAGCATTCTGTGGAGAATCCCGTTTCTAATCCGGAAGAATTGCCGGAAGTTTGGGTGGCAACCTCTTCGACCGCCTCGACGATTGCCGGAGTTGTCACCGCTCCAGCTCCCGTCTCGACAGGGGCAAGCGATTCAGCTACCACGGAGGAGGTGAGCAGGGTAAATCCCGCTCCGGAGTATAATGAGGTTGATTCGTTTGGGAATACTTTTGATTCTTCCGCTTCTTCGAGTGGCAGTGATCAACAACAAGGAGATGTGACAAATGGCAACGTCGGTGTCCAAACAGTCAATCCTGCTGCGGCGTTAGGGGCGACAGATGTGCCAGTTACTGAAGAGTCAAGTGCTGCTCCTTGCAGCATGTCCAACAGCGGCAATGAAACAACTCCTATAAAGATGTCCTCATATGGATCTCACTCGTCTAAGAATCCGGGCATTGTCCTCCGCTATCAATACGAATTGGTACAAGATTTGACAGGAATTGATTGGACGATTAATGCTCAGGGTGAAAGAGATGGGACGGAGTACTTGGTGGAACAAGTTTTGCCATCAGTTGAAGAAGAGATGTTGGGTGAGGTTTTGGTACCGGCGTTGTTTAACGTTTGTGATGGAAAGACAAGTCGCAGGGTCAGGGAACTGATTGACGGAAATGTCATTGGAATTGATGTTAAGCCGAATGATTTTCCGTTGCCTCAGACTGGTACGTACCTTTCTTGATGTATATGTCTGATCATCGTGCTGAGCCTTTTTTAGAATCGTTCTCTGATAGTTTTGAAGCTCATCATCTTTTTCGATCCCTCCTCTCTCTCTCTCTGTCTGTATCCAAATCAGAATGCATCTCAGACTACACTCCCCAAGATCCTCTCCTAACATTCCAATGCCATAGAATGGAAGGGGCTGTAACACTCTACTTCCCTCCCAACTACTCTTATGCAGCCTTACTCCCATCCGTTACCGTCCAAACATTAAATGCCATCAAGGAGGGGATGGAAAACGGATCCTTGCTCTCTTCGCATGAGTCTGTCTTGTTGCTGACGTTTTTGGATAGCAGTTATACCCTGTCGCCTATTGTCCCTGGAGATACGGCAAATGGAGGTGGGGGCTCCGAGAAGTCGTCGTCGCGCGGAAAAGGTGGTTTGGCTGCAGGACTTCTGATAATGTTTCTTTTCCTGGGTCTTCTTGCGTTCTTTGGATGGAGAAGGTACAACAAGACCCTCGAGCAGGAGGATGGTGAATTTGAACATGAAGGAGATGTTGTTGGTGATCTTGACGACGACACTGATCCAAAGGAGTCCTTGAGAAACGATGAAGACGATGATGACAACGACGATGATGCAAGCTCTACCTCGAGCGGAAGCACCGGGGAAGATGCCACCACCACTGACGACGATCAAGACGAAGACGGCGAGTCGTACTCGGAATCCTCGGATTCTGACGGAGTCTTTGAAGATGATGATGAATTTGACCCTGAAGATCCAATGAGCTCATCCTACGGAAATATGTACCGAAAGAAGAAGAAGCGAGGGTCTAAGATGGCGAAGAATAATATAGTGATTGGTGGTATAGCTGATGAAGGAAGTGTGGCAACTGGTGCTACAGGAGCTACTGGTGCTACAGGACTGCATTCGGAGGCAAGTGAGCGCACTGTCAAGATGAAGAATATAGTGTTGCCGAATATGTTAGATGTAGATCTTAACATGAGATGATTAATACATCGTGTTTAACCTGTCACCATGAGCTGCGCCCAGTCACTGGATGCCTGAATGATTAACTTAAGATCCTCTTTTCACAACTCTCTACCTTGAAACTTTGATTATTGTTGTGACATATAAGTCTTCGCAACGGAATATTTCAACAACCACCGGAAAGCATGAGCAATACAATTATCCACAATTGGGCATTCTCATAGTTGGAGAGGCGTGTCTGATACAAACACCAGCATGATCTTCATAAACTTTCAAATCCTTCATATGTCACGAGCCGCTGGAATGATCAATCCAGTATATGCTGATGGTAGCCGCTGAGGCGGACCCAATCGTTCTGTCCGGAAGGCAAACAATTCATGAAGCAATGAGCAGACTGAACTTTGTACTTTAACCTGCAATCTCGTCCTCATTCTTTTCTAGTGTCATCCGTTTTTCTTTTCTCAGGGCACAGCTTTCTGACCAGGCATCAGAGGCGTGAAGCTGTCCCGGAGGTGAAAATCGGCCTGTTGGCCACTATGTTTCCAAGCCCAGTAGCTGCACCCTTGGTGACGGTGCTCCAGCACAGCCGTGAGAGAAATCTCCAGTGGAGATTCCGCGACCAGCAGCGAACCAAGCGGTATGGTGCATGTGAGCTCGGCGCTTGACGGGGTGCTTTCGACGGCTATGGGCAGCTGCTGGATCGCGACCTCCGGCTGCAGATTCTCGCGATAAGCGCTGAGACTGTACAAGTTCCAATCGCCGTTGGGGCTGAGATTGATCTCCCAGTAGCCTTGATGCCCCGGCTGGCTCACGAAAGCTTCGAAACACGTGTGCTCCCAGAGGCCATCGCGCCGTTGCGGTGCCGACCCTTCGAGAGGCAGGACCAACTCATCGGACTCAAAATGCAGGCGGTACGTTAGCCTTAGTTCACCATCGCACCAGCAAGCCTCACCGGTGAGACTGGTGCTGCGAAGATGGGGCGCATCGTGGAATGGAGTCAATTGAGGCATCAGAGGGAGATCTGGAAAAGTTACAATATACGGTATGTATGGTATGGTATTGTACCATACACAATAATATTAGCTGACCTCTCTCCGACCTCTCTCTCGAGTGACAGAAGGGGCACGAAAAAAGGCGCGGGGAGTATGGGTCCTAATACGTACGAAATTGTTGGTAGATTACCTAATTACCTATGATTGATCTCCGCCGAGATTGTCCTGCATCCTCTGCATTAGTCTGCATTGTACCATGACAATTGACAGTCAGCCTGCGGTGGCTCTGTGCGTCCAATCACATTCAGGCCAATCTCCCGTGCCGAACACTATCTTTCACCAACTTTGAGCCAAAACGCGTCGAATCCAAGTCGATACTCAGGATTTCCTCTATCATCTGACAACGTCTCATGACAAATGACGCAGTCATCCTCCACGACTACAGGGGATGCCATTGAAACAATGGGCTCGTCGACAAAGCTAGAATTAATCGACAATCGAATAAATGCTCGTAACCCAACCAATCAACCACCATTTCAGCACCGTTTGTTGGCTCAGAGTGTCGACATTCAAGGTCATGATAATTTCCCAATGGGTTGTCGATGGGCTCCCGATGGAACTTGTATTTTGACTGCCACTGCGGCCGACGGGAAGTTCCGACTGTATGATACTCCTTTCCATCGCTTGGGCTCTGCATCTGCAAATGACGATGTCAATTCTGCTGATTGCGATGAAAGAGTCGATACAAGTGAAACAAACGTTTCAGCGGCAAATCCTAATTCGTCGCAAAATGCAGAGGAAGGTATTGAACGCGCTGTCACATACTCCCACAACGAAAACTATCACACTCCTGCTCTTCCTGATTCGAAACACGCATGGAACGCATCCCTCACATCTCACCAAGGTGGTCCGCCGCCGCCTTCTGCATCGGCTAGTTATTCATTCTACCCGCTATTCAACTCGTCATCTCCACTGACGTCGCTATATGCGACTTGCCGCGGTCACTCCCTTCCAATTCACTTGATTGACGCTTACACTTCCGAATTAAGGGCATCCTATCGTCCGTTCAACAATGTCGATGAATTGGAAGGACCTACGGTAGTAGAATTCAGCCCAGATGGAAGTCGAATATATGGGACAGGATTCAAAAGTGATAGAACAATTGCTGTATTTGATACAGCAATACCGGGAAGGGAATGCCAAATATTAAGACTGGGAAAAACTAGGAGGAGTGCGGACGGTCAAAAGGGTATTCCTTCAGCAATTGCATTTCCGAAGTGCTCTGGTGAGAATGGACCATCCAATGTATTTGCTGTTGGCACGTACTCTCCTGCATCTATCTATATTTACGATGATAGGATGGCCACGTCCTCTGGTCCGGCTGGCACCGTAGTTCTTCATGGTGGATTGACCGTTGTTGGGCATGGAAGAGCATTTGCTCGTAAAAAGCGAAGATTTGTTAGTGTTACCGATGGCAGCCATGAAAATGAAGAGCCTGAGGAAAATTGGTTCTCTTCTGCCCGAGTGAATTGGTTTCAGTCGCAAGCACGAGGAGGGATTACTCAATTGATGTGGGCTCCTCCATTGTCGAGCAACCCGTATGTTTTGTACAGTGCATCACGCAGGTCGAATGCGGTTCTTTCATGGGATGTAAGGATGCTTTCTGCTTTAGGTTCCAATGAAAACGGCAGTCGAAGTGGTGGCAAACAGTGTCATCCAGTGTGTGGCCTGCAATCCTTTGCCCGAGATGGCAATACAAATCAGAGACTGGACTTTGATGTGGATGAATATGGGGAAAAGATTTTTATGGGAACCGGACGTAGCGATGGTGTAGTGAAGTTTTACAACAGGAGTAATGCAACAGTTGGAGGTGAAATAAAGCTTAACTTGGAGGACGAAAAGAGTCCCTTGAGAGACGCCGTCAACGGAGTTTCTTTCATGACCATTTGTAATCGTAGTGTCCTAGCTGTGGCGGTGGGGTCGCGACGTTACGAAGATCAGCCTGATTGCGAAAATTCAGTACCCATGAAAACCGGGCTACTGCAACTCTACATTTTAGATTGAGACGAGGAAGTCGAGCAATTCAAATCCAAAATTAATTGAGTTAGGATCCATCCATTGGTACAAAAAATGTTGTTAACCGCAAGTAGAAGAGTAACTTCTGATTTCCTCGACAAGCTCGTAAGGAATGGCCTGATTTTACGTTGCATCGCCACACATACAGTTGCCTAACTCGTCATAACATATCAACAATACCTAACAACTTAAGGTCACTCGACGACCATTGCCGACTTTCTCATTGAGTTGGTCCTTTCGTTGGAAAATATGTTGGATAGAATGAGGGGCTTGCAGTAGGTATAGTCGTGGGCGTCAATGAAATGGACGGCTTGGATGAAACGGTTGGACGCATTGTGGGGTTTGCGGTCGGCTTAGACGTCACTTTACCATTTTTAGAACGCTTGGAACCTTTTGAACCCTTGTCAGTTTTCTGCGAATGTGTTGGAGAGGTGGAGTAAAACAAAAATGTTTGAAATGCGATCCCTTCGAAATAGACGCAACGTCACAAGTGAATCATACCCCGTTCTTGTCGGATTTTTTTGAAGTCTTCGAGGCATTGCCTTGCACGACACATAGTGCAAGGGACAATCCGATTACGATGAAATGACCGATCTTCATGGTGGGGGCGCAAAATAGTTGTGTCGTCCTCGAAGTTGAGATAAATAATGGCTACAGCGGATGGCCGCCCTAACCTCTCGCGAGCGCTCTGCTGATAAGCCCAATATAACAAAAGATAAAGGATAAAACACTTGGACACCGACTACTCTTAGCAGCTGTTATGGTACAATACAATACCTTTCACGAATATACGACAGTATTGTATATGGCGGGAAAGCGCCAGAGAAGTTGGCATCAACTTGATGGTTCTTTTGGCTGTGAAGGGCTGTCCAGCACTTCGGATTGCACTCCGGAAAAGGGTTGTGACATATTTTTTGGTATGGTAAATATTTTCGAGTTAGTTATGATTAGTACGGCCTTCCGGAAATAATTTCTCGCCTAACTTTTTTAGTCCACCATATTATCTTAGAGAGTTGGACACAAGTCACTGAACACCCACATTCTTGACAGTTCCTCACGCTCTATATTGTATGATATTGTACCATTCGAGGTACAAGGCATATTACACATGATACACAGAGTCAAAGGAACAATTCTGCAATTGTGTGGTACTCCCTCTGTCCCACAGTAGTAGATTTCAAAATGCCATTGCAGGACGTATTGTATTCATCATTCATCTTGTGTTTTTGAGTAAGAGACTTTGTGAAAACACTCAAAATCATACAATGCATTGTATAATTTTGGTTCATTTTAACTATTCCCCTCCCCCTTGCATTGCCAATACATCCTCATAAACCCATGATGTGACCAAATGACACTCACAAAAATCCTGTTCTCACTGGAGATAACACACAATGAATGAAGTCACTTGCATATAAACATATCTTCTGTTCACACTATTCATTCATCACCATTCCCCAGCTTGTGAATGTTCTTTCAACAGATACATGCATAGCTACATTCTCGACAATCATCTGTACTATGATATAGCTAGACTTCTGCACAAGGAGGCTTAGATCATTGAACTACTAGTGATGAGCAATGAGTCAACTTATGGAGTTGAAGTAATGTGTCAGTCAAGATGGTGTGGGAGTAGGGAAACAGCTTTGACATAAGTGTCCAGTTGACAAAGTTATGACATCAGTCATAAGAAAGCCTCTAAAGGGGCTCCTTGTGAAAAGATAATTAACCCTCCAATGCCAACTTATGCAGGATTCAACATCAGTTATTTTACCTGTGCAGAATCCTGCATGATTTAACTAAATCGACCCCATTTCATCATGTTCTGGTCACTTTCAGTTTGTTCTGTTGTGTCAGCTGGATTTCTCACAAAAATAGGCTCTAAACTCTAAAGACTCCAATAACACCTACTGTCATGCTATCATCCATCTAGCATAGCCATCTCGTCTTCTGTCTCGGCTTCAAAGAAGAATGTATGTACTATCAGACAGCCATTGGACAACAATCAATCATCCATGTTGATTCCTGTGCATATTGGGCCCGTTCATGCTGCCAACCATTCTCTCCCTTTCCCAAGATTTTATGGGTATCTCAAGATATTGCGCCTGTCTGCGCTACTGAGCATTCGATCATCCCCAAATCACAAGTGTGGAAGACCATTATTGAATAGATATGTTTGAAGATAGCATGGTTTACACTTTCTTCTGCAAGATTCTGCACAAGCTGTATTTCCAACTTCTGCAAAATCTTGCATGAGTTATGATGATTTAACCACAATCTGCATTGAAGGGTAAAGAAAACCACCCTACAACTATAGAGCCTGTTTTTGAGCAAAATACAGACTTGATACAGACACGCCTCAGTCTCTCTCACAGGGCACCAACACATCCTTTGATAGGTAACTGTCGAAAGGTGAGCTTACTTTGTAATAATTTCATGTGCATATTGTAAGTAAAAGGAGTAGGCGTGACTAAGATACATTAAATAACAGTATCTAGGAACATACCTAGGTATCTTCAGTATGTTTGTACTACCAGCTTTATAAATTGCACTTAAATGAATATAACATGCATACAGCAGCCACCACTCTTGGTATGTTTCACCCAAAGTATCAAAAAGGAGCCTTAAATGAAGTAAACACTTCAGTCCTCTCACTTCCTACCATATCCTCTTTATCCAAAATTGTCCTGTGCCCTTGTTTGAAAACACTGAAAACACTAGATGTCTAGGACATGTCCTAGGCGGTGTTTTTTCAACATTTTTTGGATGAGGAACACAGACGACATGTCAAACTAAGTGCACACGCAATGCACCATTTACCAGGAAACAACCGCATCTTGTACCTAGCTCAATTCAACATTAAGACTCTGTATTTTACTGGAACTCATTTTTCTGGACCTTCAAAAGATTCCCTGCATAATCTCTCTTTTCGTTTGCACATCATGTCCACACTGGACGATGTCAAGGAACACTTCGGTCATCTCACGACCACCTATCCCTCCATCATTGGTCAACCATGCGATGATGATATCAAGCATCTCCGCAAAATGCTCACCAACCTCCTCCAGTCCATCAACCTCCTGGGAGGCACCGACAGCCTCTTCGGCGTCATCGATGATCCCACCGATTACCTGGCCACCTATGGCCACCCCTTCAAACCTCTCCCCTCCATTGCTTCCAATGCCACTGACGCTGTGTGCGTGAAGGCCGAGCAAGAATTGACGGCCACCGCCGCCCGGCAACGACTCATCTGCGCCTCTTCACTACCGTGGTGGAGGACACCTGGCTGCTCCCCCTCAAGAGCCCCACCACCTTCTACAACAAGGTATTGCTGCAGGACATGCTGCAACACCTTGCCACCTCCACCGCAGGTTTCGAAGCGATGGACATCGTCTCCCTCCTCGTCGACATACAATCCTGGTGGGAAGAAGATCCCGGTGTCCCCGAGTATATCAACAAACTTGAGGACGTCCAAAAAAGGCCCTCCACACCTCCCTCCCCATCACCAACGAATGGCTTGTCACCACGGCCTCCAAGTTCCGTCTTTCTGCAGCCAGTTTCCCCATCCAACGACCAGTGTGGGATTCCAAGCCCCGGTCAACCAAAATTTGGGTGGCCTGGAAACAATGGGCCCGCAAATCCCAGCTCACCATCGAGCAGGAACAGCGAGCATCCAGTGCCCAAGGAGACACCTTCGGCTAAGCCTCCGCAGCCATCGGCTAACACTGCCCTGTTCCCTCCTCCTCCCATGCCGAAGGAGCCTTTCACGCTCCTGCACTCTCGTTCAAAGCCCAATTCACCTCCGGCATGGACACACTTGCCTTGGCAGCCACCAACAAAAAGACAGTTCTCAACAACCTTGTTGCAAGCAACAAGACTCTCTCCGAGCTCACTGCCAAGAAAATGGCACACATCGAGCAACTTCTTTCCTTGAGCAGCGGCACTCCAAACCCTACTTCTTCACTTGGAGACTCCAAGCTCGTCGCGAAGCTCCGGGCCGCCATAAAAGGTAACTGGGTCCCTGGAGGCTTTTGTTCCACACACGGGTACGGCGTCTCTGCCGACCACAACAGTGCCTCCTGCAAGAACAAGAAGCCTGGTCACATCGACATGACCACCTGCTCCTCTCCAGCTAGCCAAGGCCACAACAAGCACATCAACAAGGGATGGGATGCCTTCCTCACCGCTTCCGCCTCCAAGTGACCATGTGGGACCGCTTGCTCTGCAGTTTTTAAATTTTAACCGTCCATTGATTTACAATGCGACTTTAATTTACCTACTTATTTGCCTTGCTTTAGTCCCACCCCCTCTCCCAGTGCACCCCCAACTTCCACCACTCCTCCAGCCAACAGTTGGGCCCTGGTCACCAAAGGGCACCGCACTAACCCCTTCCCCTTTTCTCTCTCACTCCACAACACAGCCATAGCCAACTCCAGGGTCAGTGACTTCTACCTCACACCTGCATCCCCAGTCATCAATATCAACACTTTGGCTCCCTTGGTCACGGTGGGTGACGCGTCTGGCACCACACACCGCTCCTCTGCCCACGCTGACATTCAACTCCACCTACCCAGCCGCGATGCCAAAATCATGCCCTCTTTCAGGCACAACCTCTTGGGAATCGGCAAAATCTGCAACAGTGACTGCCCGGTGGTATTTGACAAAACCTCTGTCACTGTCCTTGCCCCCGATGGCATCACTCAAGGTTGGGGTGAACAGGCCGGCGCCAAACTCTGGCAGTTCTCGCTCATCCCATTGGACACCATTTCCCCTCAACCGACAACACAACCTCCAACAGCCCTCAATGCACATGACCTACCCAGCATCTGCGCACTGGTCCATTTCCTACATGTGGCTGCCGGCTTCCCTGTCAAGTCTACCTGGCTTGCTGCCATCAAAGCTTGTAACTTTGCCACTTGGCCTGGGCTCGCCTACAGCAACGCATCCAAATTTTGGCATGGGCTCACCGACGGCAATGCATCCAAATTTTGTCCTTCCAGCAATGAAACCATCAAAGGGCACCTATCCCAAGTACAACCTGCGCTCCACAAAAGCCCAAGACGCACCCTTCCCATACTCTAACAACAACTCCTGCCTCGCCCTCCAAAGAATTGCACATCTGGTCCGACCCCATCAGCAAGCTCTTCACCAACAACATGGGATGCTTCCCTGTCCGCTCTTGTAGCGGCAACCTGCTTGCCTGTCACCTTTGATTCCAATGCCATCCTTGTCAAACCCTTCCAGTCCCGCAACGACAGGCACTGCATCCCAGCATACTCACAACTTATGTCCCAGCTCCAGGCATGTGGCCACACTGTGAATCACCAAGTCCTCGACAATGAAGCCAGCGCAGAGTTCATCCGCACCATCACACAGGATTGGAAAGCTACCTACCAGCTTGTACCCCCCGACATTCATCGCCGCAACCTTGCCGAACGCGCCATTCAAACCTTCAAAGTGCACTTCCTCTCCATTCTTGCCAGTGTCAGCTCCTTCCCCAACTACCTCTGGGACAAACTTCTCCCGCAAACCGAACTCACCCTCAATCTTCTCCAACAATCCAGTGTCGCACCCTCCCTATCAGCGGGGGAATACTTCAACAGCACACCATTCAACTGCGACGCCACTCCTCTAGGCCCTTGTGGATGCCCCGTCCTCATCCACAACAAACCCAGCAAATGCTCCTCTTGGGCATTCCACGGGCGTGATGGCTTCAACATTGGGCCATCCCTCTCCTACTATTGCTGTTTCCAGGTCGTTGATGCAGACACCAAAGCCATCGTCATCTCAATACCGTTGAATTTTGTCACACCTAACTCTCACCTCCCTCAGTATCCTTTGAGGACCGACTCCTCCACACTATCACTTTCCTCTCCAGGGCCATCAATGAGGCCACGGACAACTCCATCAATGCCCAACTAATTGCCATTGACCATCTCCATGAAATTTTCAGCAAATGGAAGCTCAACTCAGCACCCCTTGCTCTACTCCTTCCTTCCCCGCCTATTCTGTAGACATCACCCCAATCCCCGCATACCCTCGTTCGGTTTGAGATATTTTTGGTCACTTTTGGTCACTTTCTGCAAAATGGTCACTGGATTAATCAGTTTATGTGTATAAAATGCCACCAAAATACTATCCTGTTACAATAAATTTCATTATTCTACTACTACCCCCCATTCTCCTTCACACATGACAAACAAACTCTGGGGGTTTTGAGTGGGTTGGGTGAAAAAACCACAGCAGGCGGCTGGTTGCACTGTGGGAAAAACCCCTTTAGGCACTTTATCCACGCGATTATGTATATAACACTGTCTCAAGCATAACACATTCAGAAGGTCACATTTGTCACCATGCTCAAAAAAACACATCAATAATCAATTCTGTGATAACTAACCTTTGCTTGTCCAGCGGTCTTCAATGCCTGAGAATACACATGATTGCCCGAATATATATATAACAATGTCGCGAACATAAACCTGATTGGTTGGCCAAAAAAGAGATAAGTGTTATTTCCATAGTTCACCGAGACGTCACAAAGTTATATATGTAACAAATGCATAAACATACCTTTTGTTACGAAAAATAACATACTCTGAGTTTTGTCATTTTCCCTGAGTCCTCCTCTTCTTTGGTGGAGCCCATTCATCAAAATCAGAGGGTATTTTGGGCCAAGCCACTTTGCTCCTTTTTTGTCGGTGCTTGAACTTCCCTTTCAACGCGTCCTTGTGTAACCTCACTCAGCGCGATGCTTCCTCTCGAACCCCTTCACAGAAAACAAACAAATCCGGCCTTGGCGAATCGATTCGGTCATTAAACTCCCTATTGTATCGTTCCATGACATTATTTGTCCAAGATGTCTTGTTCCATATAATAGAAAAAAGTTGTTAGTTCTCATGGTATATACATAAACAACTTGTAAACATACCACATCCCAGCATCCTCCCTTTCTTCCCCGTATGTCATCCAAAAACATCGACGTCATACTTTTGCGCAAATACCAAAATATCGTCATCATCATTACCGCCCTATCCCAAAACATCTACACCTTGCTCCAATGCGAACTCAAAAAATATTGTCATGAGACTTCTGCGCAAAACAAAAAACTCCAGAGCAAAATCCAAAAATATCCATGATGCATCGTTATCCTCAAAAAATTGATAGATCAATCATCGGGCGTAAGTTCCCTCGCAATCCCAAAATTTCTGACACCATGATTTCAGGACTGTCTTCAAAAACATCGATTGATCAATACGCGGGGGCGTAAGTTCCTGCCATTCCAAAATATTGGGACCATAATGCAGTGTTAGGTCCCCTGTGCAACCAAAAAATATCAACACCACGATGCGACAATCCAAAATTGGAGCCATCCCAAAACATTGACACCATCCAATCACACATCCAAACATGTCAAAAGCATTTCGACCGTGCAATCCAAAAACATCAACACCCCGGAAAAGATCTATCTTCATGTTCCCGCACAATCCAAAAAAATTGACACCAAGATACATTGTCATCTTCAAAAAGGCTTCGAGACATCTTCCTGTCACAGAACCAAAAAATATCGATACAATTTTTCACGGCGTAAATCCAAGAATATTGGCACCATGATACAGCAAATCTCTTTAGAACATCAAGAAAATATCCCATCGCTCATCCAAAAATATCAACACCGCATTGGCTGGTGTGTCTCATTAAACATGGAGTAATCAGTTGGTACTCACCTGGCGCATGCCAAAAGAACCATGTTAAATACATAACCCCGTTACAAACATACCACTCTCCCCTTGGTACTCACCTGACGCATGCCAAATGAGCCATGTTAAATACATAACCCCGTTACAAAACATACCACTCTCCCCATTCCATCATCTTTCCAATGCTCAAAACATTTTCCATGGCAACCCCCTCAGTCAAAGTAGTGCATTAGTTCATGTTATATATATATAATTAATTAACAAAAATCCCCACATTCTCACCTTTTGGTGAAATAGGTTTTTACATATGATAAATGTTAGGATATGCCAAAGTGTCAAAACTGCTTTTTATATTCATAACAATTTCATGTACTTGCCTTTTTTAGATGATAGGATGTCATGTCATTTTCATCTTCTTGCTTTCCTCTGGAGAGGTAGCACCCATAAATTTACACACAAAATGATGTTATATACATAAAACTTGACATACATAATAGACTTACATATACAGCAAGTTATGTACATAACAAATCGATGTACATATCGATTTTTTGCAAACAAAGGAGTGTTGCAGTTGTGTTAATAAAATAATGCGCGTGATGTACATAAACAATTGATATACATAAAACGGACGTACCTGTTGAGTGAGTTATGTACATAACAAATCGATTTTGCGCAAACAAAGTAGCGTGACAGTGCAGTTGTGTAATAAAGTTTCGCACGATTGCGTAAAAAACGACTTCCCCAATGTGACTCGTCCATATTGGGAGTCATTCAGAATAGTTCTGTGAGGCCGCCAGGCCCATCTTGATCACCGTCGTTCTGATTCGTTCCGGAGGCCGCCATGCTCATTCATGCTGCACGTGAAAAAAACAGTCACAGCAAGCACATTTCACGATCTACTCTACCAAAAGTCGTCCCTTCAAGATGCGATCATGGTGGTATTGCATCATCACAATCCGATAATGCCAAAAACAATCATTTTGCTCATTGTTCATTGTCGGTCATTCTAATTGGCCTGATATTTGCATGGTGGTGGAAAGCAGTTCTGAAGCAGCCTGCATGCAGCGTGGGTGTGGTATCATACCATTAAGGTGGTACCTTACCATACAAAAAAATTAGCGATGTGGCACAAATTAGTGAGCAACCAACGGATATTTAAAATGTGTGCACGAAAACTGGCATTTTTGTTTATCAAAACCTTCATTCCCTAATATGTGTAGACCCGTATAGTATGATATTTTTAGTATTCATGTACGTATGTGAATATGCATACTCCATGATTATGTATATAACAATTTGTATGCTTACAGGATGGTTGTTACACAGCAGGCAAGAAAAGTGTGATTAAATGATATACAGACATAAATAAAAAATAAACTGACAAACATTAGCTTATATGCAGTTATGTAGACATGTCTGACTTTGATATACAGTCATTAATATAAAATAATACTATCAAATTTTGTCGATTTATTTAAAAATAGTAAGTTTCCTAAAAATCAATATACTGTATATCTAGTAATTTCAATTTATATAACCTGTTTAAATGTATACGGACATTAATACAAATTATTGTTACATTTTAAGATTCGAAACGTTTAAAATATTGTTTGTGTTCTCCAAACGTCCATAAAATATATTATATAGGCCATTTTTTGGTGACCATTTTGCAGAAAGTGACCAAAATTGACCAAAAATATAAAATACCCCTTGTTCCAGCTCCACGGGCGGCGCCCCCGTTACCCCCTGCACCAGCTCCAAGGGTGGTCCCCGCCCCACCAGGTGCACGTCACCACCCCTTCCCCACCCCTACCTCCTCCCATCGCAGCACCGCCACTGCCACCCCTCGTCATCCCCGACGCCCCCGGTCTGGGCGAAGCCATCGCCCTACGCACTCATTTCCGCACTCTTGCAGCTGCCCGGGAGGCCAAAGCCCGTGTCAACACTGTCATGCTTGCCAACATTGCCCAGGCCACATGCTCCACTGCCGCCACCAATGCCCTCATTGCTGCCGCTGTTCTGGATCATGACACTGGACAATCCCCCGAATACCGCCAACTTATCAAGCATCCCAAGTACCAAGAGATCTGGAGCTCCTCGTATGCCAAAGAACTTGGCCGTCTCTGCCAAGGCTTCCAAAGCTCCAACCCCAACACACCCCCAGTAGATGGCACCGACACTTTTCGCGTCATTGACTTTGCTGACATTCCTTCGGATTGTCTGAAAGAAGTCTGTTACAGCAACGTTGTATGCAAAGTCCGCCCAGAGAAAACTGACCCCGATCGAACACACATCACCATCGCTGGTAACCGCATCTGCTACCCTGGTGATGTCCGCACCAAAACGGCACCACTCAAACTGGTCAAACTCATGATCAATAGTGTTCTCTCCCGACAGGGTGCTCGCTTCTGCACCTTTGACATAGCCAACTTCTATCTCTGCACCCCCCTTGACAGACTCGAGTACATCAAAATCAAACTCTCCAACATCCCGCAAGAATTCATCACCGAGTACAACCTCATGCATCACGTCCACAACAACTGGGTCTACTTCAAAATTTGCATAGGCATCTACGGCCTTCCCCAATCAGGCATCCTGCCCCAGACACTCCTCGCTGATTGTCTCGCCCAGAAAGGCTACTACCAATATGAATGCACACCTGGACTGTGGCACCACAAGTGGCGGCCCATAATGTTTACTCTCATTGTCGGCGACTTCGGCGTCAAATATGTCGGCAAACAACATGCCCTTCATCTTCGTGACACCATCAAAGCACACTACAACATCATGGAAAACTGGCAGGGTTCTCTCTACTCAAGCATCAACCTCGAATGGAACAACACCTAAATGCACTTGCCATCTCACTATGCAAGAGTACGTACATAGCCAACGTCCTCACCAAATACAATCACCTGCACCCCAAAAAAGCAGTCTTATCGCCCTACAAGGAAGCCACTATCTCGTTTGGCACCAAGGTACAGTACACTGCCAAACCCAATTCCACTCCAGCTCTCAACGAAGCAGGCGTCAAATGGGTCCAATGCATTGTCGGTGCTCTCCTCTACTATGCACGTGCAGTAGACAACAAATTCCTCCATGCCCTCAGCAAAATTGGCACCCAACAAGCCGCCGCCGCACTGAAGCCACCAACACACGAGTCAATCATCTGCTTGATTACAGTGCCACATATCCCAACGATGGCATCTCTTACCGTGCCAGCAACATGATCTTGGCAGCTCACTCCGATGCAGCCTACCTCAATGTCAGCAAAGCCCGCAGCTGTACTAGCACCCACATCATACTCTCCAAAGATATCCCCACTCCCTCCTACAATATTCCTGTTCTCACCCTGTCATAGATCATCAATTTTGCTGCCTCCTCCACTGCAGAGGCCGAACTAATGGGCCTCTACATCTGCGCCAAAGAAATGGTCCCACTCTGCAACTCTCTTGTTGATGAAATGGGTTGGCCTCAACCTACCTCACCCATCCAAACCCACAACACAACAGCCCTTGGCGTTGCCAACAAAATCATCACACGTAAGATGAAATCCATGGACATGTGCCTATGGTGGCTACGCTGCCGCAAATTGCAAGTCCAATTCTGCTACTTCTGGGATCCCAGCCCAACCAACTACGCCGATTATCCAAGAAAAGCACATTCAAACATCTACCATGAATCCATGAGGCACACTCAAGCCGGGTAGCTGACCTCTTTGCACTCCGCTGCGTCCCCCGTTCTGCAAGGGTGTGTTAATACACAGCATTTCACACTGTATCTCAACGTGTCCATCTTGGACACATTCCAGAACATTCTCACCACACGGAGCCACTCATTCTCTCATGAGTTCTCAACACATATGTTGATTGTTGAGTAACGTCACATCGTCAATTTATAGTACCATAAATTAATGATGTAACTTTTACCAACACTCATGCTCTTCAACATTGCTTGGTCTGCTTGGTACATAGTTCCTTTGGCTGTGCTTAACATTACATTTATTAATCTCTTGTTATATCAATCCTTTCACATTCTCCTTGTTTTGTGCTTACCACTGGACTTATGCTGTCAACCAATTGTGAATGACACAGCTCGAACATAGTACTTTCCACAAACTCTGTCCCTAGTAAACCATATAATTACAGAGCATCTAGAACAATTCTTGGCATCTCTGGCAGTAGATCATTTGGTTTGAGAAGAGACATAGTATAAAATTGCAGCTTTGTTGCAATCAGCAAGGATGTTTCTCTTGGAGGGGTATTGGTTGGAGATCCAACAGGGCCATTATAGGTAACATGAGCCTGGGACTTTGTAGGCCCTATCCACAGATCTGATCAGATTGGAGTGAGTCCTGCGAGACCAATTGGCTGATCAATGCTGTAAATCAGTGACTCTTTAGGGTCCAATAAATTCCGAAAATCAAATTGAGCACACTTTTTGGATTGCTTGATCGGTTCTGTCATGAGTCCAACAGTCCAATAGGAGCTCCAATTGGACATTAATTTTTCCTTGACATTCAGTCAACCAATTGGTTTTGCAATGGACATATTTTGCATAACTCCAGTAGAAGGATTGAAAGTGGCAGGAAATGCATTGCCATGGATGAAAATAAGTTGACATGGCGAGGAAAAAAGGACATGGCAGGGAAACAATTGATTGGACTACTGCCCTAACCAATGCAATCTGCTTGCGCTGCCCTCAATTGCCCCTACAAAGTCAAGTCCAATACAAAATGGTCCTTCACCAAAAATTCTGTCATGGATTCTGATCCGTAGATTGGACAAAGTCCCAGCCTCAACATCAGGAAATGTTGGATCATTGACCATAGATCATTTCACCTGTGACTATGAGATAATTTATTTGAAAGCCATTGGCTGGTAGAAGGGAGAAATTGGGCATCTCAAAACTCAAATTCTTTGACTGTCTTACAACAATTTCTGCAAGCTGTTTCATGTGATAAGGAAACAACAGTAATAAAAAGAAACAAATTCATTCATATCAACAGTCGGGGAAACAATCATCCTGACAGTCCAAGCCTTAGCTCTCTTTTGATTTGTATGTTTGGAAGAAAAGAATCTTCAGCTCATAATTTGCACCGGTAAACTTTTCATTTTCACAGCATTGTAGCTTTGCCACATTCTATGAGCAAATAATGGTACAATTTTACTGCAGCTGTCATTAGGGTACACACATATTTAGTAATCAATTGACATCACATTGCATTCAATCTGACAGATAGCCGCTCTATAATGGTTGATGATGCTGCAATGTGTTCAACAATTGAATGCTCCATAAACAATGGAGAATTGCTCAATATTCATACCTCAAGAGTGGCACAACTTTGCG
Source organism: Cyclotella cryptica (assembly GCA_013187285.1). Taxonomy (NCBI): domain Eukaryota; phylum Bacillariophyta; class Thalassiosirophyceae; order Thalassiosirales; family Thalassiosiraceae; genus Cyclotella; species Cyclotella cryptica. The sequence goes on from JABMIG010000326.1 coordinate 40,072, forward strand.
GCTTTTGGAGCTCTGATGGTTCTAAATTTGGCCAGAGTTGGTCATTGCTGGTGATGTAGTTAAGGTGATCTGTGGTATAAGATGGTTGGTGATTCTGTGTTCTATTCAACAATCAATGCTCCATTAACCACTGAAAATTGCCCAATACACTGCATGTGAAAATCTCCAGTAACCTGCCTCTACACACTCAAAATGTAAGAGTGTCAGGTGGCTTACTAGAGGTTTGAAGTATGAACAGATGGCATATTGGACTTTTTATGCATTGCTTAGGTCGCAATACCATTTATCATGCTTTTTTACACAAAAAATCTTTCAAGTGAAGGGGTGGCATACTAGTAGTTCATGACTGATGTTTCATGAATCACAAGTTACCTCCAAGAAGATCACCTGTTGCGTTTAGTTTTGGTGGCAATTCTAGGGTTGGTTTTTGGTATTTTATTTGGGACAATGCAATGGCTCTTTTCTATTGAAAAATCAGTTGATTTTAGATATATTCTGCCATTTTAATTAAGTACAAATTTCAAGAATTCCTGTCCCAGAAGTATGTCATTCACTGGCTAGGCCTATCTTTTTGGTTACCGTCTTGATTTCCATATCACTAAATTGATAAGTCTAGTAAATTCAATCATTTTATGGTATCAAAAACATGACTATGAAGAGTGGCTGTGCACAAAAATTACAAACAAAAGAATAATCACAATAGTATATCCAAAGTATGGTGTGGTATGGTATGGTATGGTATGGTATGGTGTGGTGTGGTATGGTATGGTATGGTATGGTATGGTGTGGTGTGGTGTGGTGTGGTGTGGTGTGGTGTGGTGTGGTACAATGCAATACCATACGTACAACACACCTGCTTGCAAAATAGAAGCAGCTCTAGAGTACTTCACTCTCCCCCTGAATTCATTTTTGCAACTAACTTGTTACCCAGTAATGGCCAAAACTGAGCCCACATACCGTGTTCAGCCTCCCGCCCCATATCATTGCTTAAAGAACAACAATAAGCAGGGGTGGGGATTTTACAAAGGTGAGTTATTTTTTTCTTTGACTGTTTTACCCATGTTCTTTTGCTAACATCACAAATTAAATGCCTGCCGTCTTTTCACAGGAACGGCATAACTCGGCCCAGAGACTGAGTTATGCCTCCCACCCCACACCATTTCTGAGACAACAGGAATTTTTACAATTCCGATTTATTACTTCCTTCACCTGTTTTATCCAAGTGTGATATCTGACACCAGAAATATTTTCAAATTATATGCCAACAGTCCTTTTATAGGAAATACCAAAACTCATCCCATAGACTGAGGTTGGCCTCCCATCTGTCATTGCTATCTAGACAACAACAATAGGCAGCAGCAGGGTATATTTTAAAATAGTGCTTTCATTGATGCAACCTTTTACTGATTTTTCATTAAAACATGTTTTTCAAGTAAATATGCATGACATTTCCACTGCATAAACCACAACTTGGTCCACAGACTGAGTTGCGAATCCAGCCTACATTGCTTCCTGTAAGGTTTTTGTGTTTTATTTTATTTCTTATTTCGATTGTAATTAACTTTCTATTCCTATCGTTACATTGCAATAATATTTTGCTAGTGTGTAGAAAAAATCAAGTCTTAGTGTTGATGCAGATGGTCATTTGTAGCCTCTTTAGTGTGGTGCTGAAATTTGGCAGGGTGTGGCTTTTCAGGCTCATGCATTGGAGCGATGAAGGGGTGGTCCTGGAAGATATGTTATCATTTTAGTAAAGCATAGTAATTGGAATGTGAACCATAGCTTGCACGTACTCTGCCCCATCCCAACTGTACAATATCTTGTAGTCAAATGGTGCTCTAACCCAGCTTGGTTACCCATAACGGAATGCTCCACTAACCCTCCCATGCACTTTAGTAACCCAACGCTACACTTCCAGTATGCCACTGGTAAACTATTTTTTAGCTACTAAGCAATGTGAGTACAGCCTCTATTGGTATTGATTCCATATCTTACTGAGAAGTCAGGTTTCTTGTCAAAAAATATGAATGTGAACTCTTGTTTTGCCTAGAATGACCAGTGGCCCAAGGGGGTATACTTGAGTAACTCTATGGTACACAATTGTGTACAGGAGAGTTGCAGAAGCATATAGTTGGGTTCATGGAATGTATTATCTGGTGGTGCTTTGCAATAAGCCTCCTGTACACTTTTGTGTACAGGCAGATTACGGTAGTTTTGTTGTCTGCAGTGTACTCATACCTCAAATGGGAAACAACTTTGTCCCTTTTGTTGCTTTGATCGTGCTCAAAATTTAGGGGAGTTGGTGTTGATGTAGTTCATTTTATCTTAAGTGTGAAAAGACTGGCGAGGCTGTATTCTATTCAGCAATGATTGGCTTTACAAACCCTGAACTCAACTCAATGCCTACTGACTCCTCATCCAAGTTTATCCATACAACCTAGAGACATTCTTCCTCTGTACAATCAGCTATCACTGTGGGCAATTTGATTTTCATCCTCTAGGGACCATCCTTATTCGTCATGCTGACACCAGCTGATATTCATCCTCCTTCTCCAGCAAAACATTAATTGATGGTCATAATTTTTATCTTCCTTGATGCTAATGCAAACCAGTGTGTCATAGAAAATATGGGTTATGAGCACACAATCTCAACACTCCTTAAATGCAAAAGTGTTGGTCAATGCAACCATTCAAGATTATGTTAGTTACAATTTAGATAGAGCCAGGCAACATTCTATTTAAGCCACCTGAGATTGCCCCTGTATTCCAAGTGCATTATTCATTGGTAATTAAGTGTTTAAAAAGTCTATTCAACAATATCAAAGTATGTGTTCTCTTCTGATAATTCCTATAGATATTCATCTCCTACTCTAGCAGGCAAACATTAATTGATGGTCATAATTTTTATCTTCCTTGATGCTAATGCAAACCAGTGTGTCATGGAAAATATGGGTTATGAGCACACAATCTCAACACTCCTTAAATGCAAAAGTGTTGGCCAATGCAACCCTTCAAGATTATGTTAGTTACAATTTAGATAGAGCCAGGCAACATTCTATTTAAGCCACCTGAGATTGCCCCTGCATTCCAAGTACATTATTTCTTGGTAATTAAGTGTTTTAAAAAGTCTATTCAACAATATCAAAGTATGTGTCCTCTTCTGATAATTCCTATAAGCTAAAGAAACAAATGCATTGCTTAGTATATTTTTTCTATGATGGTTGTTAATGTACAGGCTTCTTGTGGGAGGGAGAAACCAAAACATCAAACAACACTGCAAAATACAGATACCGTCTCAGTCTAGAATTGTGTGCATCAATTGGGATAACAGTGTATCTTTTTTCTTCCTTTGCTGCAACTTCATTATTACAATTAGTCACTGATTTTAGAAATGATGCTACTGTTGAAGTTAACATAATTCTTTTGCTGCAGTGCTAAAAAACACTACCTTCTCATGGGTGGCTTAAGGGAGGTGTTGTATATTGTATAAACCAAAATTTCATCTATCATATTATATTTCATACCATACTTTTGAGTGTACAGGTGGTTTACAAGTGGTTCATGACTGATGTTCCATGAATCAAGAGTTTCATCTAAGAAGGTTGCCTGTCTGGACTAGTCTTTGGTAATACTAGGGTTGATTTTTGTATTTTACTGGTGACAGCTTATTGGTCCCATGTTTATTGATGAATCAGTTGGTTTGATTATTATTGGTCAATTTTTTAAACAAATCATAAAGAAGAATTGAGAGCAAATTTTGAAAATGCCTATTCCAGAAGTATGTCATTCATTGATCCTCATATGTTGTATGGTGTGGTACTCCTACTACAATTCATAAATTTGTTTTGTGGAATTATTCAAAATCAATTGTTGTATGATATCCAAAAAGTGACTATGGCATAATACCTAAGTCACTCCAGGAGCTGATTCCTTTGAATATACAAGGCTAGATTTTTAATTGACGAAAAAAGACATTCAATATCACTGCAAACAAAAAACACCGGTAACCTCCCCGTACACTCGAGTGTACGGGGAGGTTACCGGAGCCCCCAGAATGGTATCTTCCGGTAACCTCCTGGTACACTTCTGTAACCCTCCGGTAAACTAGTGTACGGGAGGGTTACCGGAGTCTACCGGGAGGTTACCGGAAATTTGAGACCAAGAGGAGCTTTTCGATTTTTTCTACGTACGATAGGAATTGGTACGCTTTCACAGGAAAACAGACTTCTCAGTAAGTCTTAGAATCAATATCAATCTAATTAGTGGCTATAACTGCATTACTTAGTAGCTAAAAAAATGTTTACTGGTGGCATACCGGAAGTGTACGGGAGGGTAACCGGAAGTGTACGGGAGGGTAACCGGAAGGTTACGGGAAGGCTACCGGAGAGTACCGGAGGGTTACCGGAGCATACGGGAGGCCTACCGGAACGTTACAGGAGGGTTACCGGGAGGGCTACCTACTGTTGAACTACAATAGTAGAGTATGTGCAATTTATCTCCACTAATATAATTAAACATACTACATTTATATATTTAGGGGGCCCGCCCAACTCATTGCCCACCAAAAGGACACAGGTGCCAAAATTTCAGCCCCAAGCTGCTCCAAGATGAAAAACGAAACTGTGGACAATATTATCACCAAGGTAGAAAAAAATTAATTATTTAATTGAAACTAAGCTGAAATGAAAACAATTGAAATATAGTATGACTTCAATAACTCACCATAAAAATTCACATGCCTCTGCAAACCGTTGTTGGCAACACGGCGGTGCAAGGCGAAATGCCAAACTCAGTCTGTGGACTGAGTTTCAGCTGTTCCCGGGCCTGGCCTGAAATAAAATAATTGAAAATTAGATGTAAAGACATGTGTAGAAATAATTGTATTCTTTTCAACTCACCTCTGTTAATATACCCGCCGCTGCCAAATATTGTTGGCAACATGGCGGTTCATAGCAAAATCCCAAACTCAGTCTGTGGACTGAGTTTTGGGGATTTCAGATCTGGGCCTGTAACTATTTCATTGAAAAATAATTAACATGTGTTGAGTATAACAGGGTCAAAAATGATGAGTTAATCAAAACTCACCCCCAAAATATACCCGCCGCTGCCAATTGTTGTTGGCAACACGCAGGTCCAAGGCGGAATGCCTAACTCAGTCTGTGGACTGAGTTTCGGCGATTTCACCAGTACACCCCTAACTAGTTAATTGGGAAAAAAATGGACGTGTGGTGAGTATTATAGTGCAAAAAATGGTGAGTTCATGAAAACTCGCCCCCAAAATATACCCGCCGCTGCCAATTGTTGTTGGCAACACGGCGGTCCAAGGCGGAATGCCTAACTCAGTCTGTGGACTGAGTTTCGGCGATTTTGCCAGTACACCCCTAACTAGTTAATTGGAAAAAAATGGACGTGTGGTGAGTATTATAATGCAAAAAATGGTGAGTTCATGAAAACTCACCCCCAAAATATACCCGCCGCTGCCAATTGTTGTTGGCAACACAGCGGTCCAAGGGGGAATGCCTAACTCAGTCTGTGGACTGAGTTTCGGCGATTTCGCCAGTACACCCCTAACTAGTTAATTGGAAAAAAATGGACGTGCGGTGAGTATTACAGTGCAAAAAATGGTGAGTTCATAAAAACTCACCCCCAAAATATACCCGCCGCTGCCAATTGTTGTTGGCAACACAGCGGTCCAAGGCGGAATGCCTAACTCAGTCTGTGGACTGAGTTTCGGCGATTTCACCAGTACACCCCTAACTAGTTAATTGGAAAAAAAATGGACGTGTGGTGAGTATTATAGTGCAAAAAATGGTGAGTTCATGAAAACTCACCCCCAAAATATACCCGCCGCTGCCAATTGTTGTTGGCAACACGGCGGTGCATAGCAAAATCCCAAACTCAGTCTGTGGACTGAGTTTCGGCGATTTCGCCAGTACACCCCTAACTAGTTAATTGGAAAAAAATGGACGTGTGGTAAGTATTATAGTGCAAAAAATGGTGAGTTCATAAACACTCACCCCCAAAATATACCCGCCGCTGCCAATTGTTGTTGGCAACACGGCGGTCCAAGGCGGAATGCCTAACTCAGTCTGTGGACTGAGTTTCGGCAATTTCACCAGTACACCTGTAACTAATTAATTGGAAAAAAATGGACGTGCGGTGAGTATTATAGTGCGAAAAATGGTGAGTTCATGAAAACTCACCCCCAAAATATACCGGCCGTTGCCAATTGTTCTTGGCAACACGGCGGTGCAAATGGGAATGCCTAACTCAATCTTTGGACTGAGTTTCGGCGATTTCGCCGGCAGGCCTGCAACTAATTAATTGAAAAAAAATTGTCCGTGTGGTGAGTATAATATTGTAGAACAAGATGAAATCGTGATTACTCACCCCCAAAATATACCCGCCGTTGCCAATTGTTGTTGGCAACACGGCGGTGCAAGGCGGGAGAGATAACTCAGTCTGTGGACTGAGTTTCGGCCGTTCCCATCATGGGCCGGTGAGGTATCAGTCATGTAATTGAAAAAACTACACATGTGTGATGTGAAAGCAGTGAGAGGGCGCACTGCTACAGTTGTGTCTGGGTCAAGCACCATTGTTGTAGTATGGTACAATGCGTAGATAACTAAACTGTTTTATCATACGAATATGCCACACAAGAATTAGGTGACGTGATACAAAGGAATAAGTAACAAACACGTAGACACACTACGCCAATTGTCAGCCCCACTTATTATTCTTATGTTGTGTTCTTATTTTTTGGCGCAGTCACTTCTGGTAGTACCATATTTTGAAAATATGAATAGGCCCAAAACGCACTCACCAAATGAAATCATAGATCAAGCCTAGAATTGAAACCAAAACTAGACCCAACAGGTGATCTTGCTGTTTACAACTCGTGATTCACTAAATGTGAGTCATGAAACAAACAACCACTCGGAAGATTTTTTTTGCTTCAAAGCTTAGCATGATAAACGAAAATGCAGCTTAAGTAATCTATAAAAAACCGGTAACCCACCCGTACACTCTTGAAATTCCGGTAACCTCCCCGTACACTCTGACATTTTGCGAGTGTACGGGGAGGTTACCGGTGTTTTTTGTTTGCAGTGATAAATTCTGAGATGTAATTTACCAAACACAGATAATTAACCTTGGTGAATCCTAATAAAATATATTAATACACTTTGTATTCATGTTGTACCATTGACAATAAAAAGGTTCCAAGAATGGACTGCATCAAACAATACAAACACAAGACTAATGAAAAATACAGACATTATAACTACAGTATGGTATGGTGTACTTTACCTACATCACACCTGCTTGCACAAGCAGCAGCTCTAGGGTGCACCTTCAACTTATGTTGCTGTTACTACCGCCCCATCACAGAAACAGCTGAAACTGAGTCAACAGACAAAAGTTGGGACAACCCCTACAACACAATGTTTTTAAGTACATTGCAAATTATATTTTCAATTAAATGCTAGCCCAGAAACTGAGTTTGGCCTACAGCCCTAGGAAGGAGCAAGTATATTTTCAAGATGATTTGTATTTCCTGAACATTTTACCAATGGCCATCTCTACAAATCATCTGTATTGACTTGCAGATTTGATTCAAATGTAGTTTCACTCACGACATCTATGTATGGCACAATGAAGATAGCAAATTGCATCCATCACCAAAACAGTCATTGTTGCATCTCTCATCTGTTAAATGCATTGCAGCACCACCATTAGCTGTCTTTATAATACCATCACCTACTACCATGCTGTGAACCTCCAACAGATTGTTTCCTTTATTACAATCATCACACTTACAACATCCTTTACTTTATCCTCTGCTGAGATGAAAACTATTCATTCCAATGAGTCTCTCTATGATTCAATGATTAAGTTTGATGAACAACATGTCACACTGTCTTCCACAAATCAAGCCCAAATGTCTGCATATCAAAGACATAATTCGTTTTGGCACTGATGCATGTACTGTTTTTGTCCCATCCTATTCCAACAAAAATGACAGTAACGTTATTTGCAACACATGTACTGTGACCTAAGCCAAAATGTATTTAAAAAATTTGTAGAATATTTCTGGCTTCATTTTTGTGAGTTAATTTAGTTGTAAAAGTAAAGTACCATAATGCCATGATGAAGCAAACCTGCTTCATTTTGGCAAAATGGGACCATGTAGGATTCTGCAAGATTTGGTATGTTTTGTACTAATTATACAATGAGATGTTGTGTAGGTTATACACACATCTGGTATGGCTCTAATGTCATTAGTTAATGACATGGAGATTTTTGTCCCAAATGGTATTTTTGGATGATGAAGTAATTCTTGCTTTATTAGCAAGACTTGGATCTTTGGGAGATGTCTAGCATCTCATGAGAAATTAAAGGTATCTAAAAGTTTACCTTGATAGACAACTGTAGAGTAGATAATTGGCCAATTTCAAACTGAGATGTTGTCTGCTTTCAGTAATGTAATTCTGGAAATCAGTTTCCTAAAACCAATAAATTGAAGTCATACCTTCCTTGCAAAGGAAGTATGTGAGACAAAGGGAAATACAAACGCCAGATAAAATGTCCTGGCAAAGCTTTTCAAAATGTCAAGTCAACAGGAGCAACCAATCAGTACTAAGTTTAAAGTAAAGATAACAACATTGTGAAGTTACACAGGGGAACTTGAGGAGTTTCCCTATGAGATTGACACTTTCTACAAAAGTGCATTGAGCAGGCATTTGATGTTTCATCTGCTTGTGGATACCATGTGTCAGAGAAGGTGTCAACAACCTTCTACAACAAATTAGTTACTGAATTCCCTTCTGTGCACTTGGTACTAGCTATCTTTCATTGTCAAGTCAAGATATTTAGAGGCTTTGATTCTGTGTTTGGTGAATAAAATGAAGTACACATAAAACATGAAATGATCCTATATATCTTCTATACTGTGTCAAGGATGCATAGTCACTATTTGATGAAGTATTGGGCATTCAAAGTGCTTCTTGGTGGATTTTTCAAGGGTCATTCTCAGACAGATTCCAATTTTGGGGGTCATTTACTGGTTATATTGTAACTTCATTCAAAGAATTCAAAACTGTTCAAGGGCAAAAGTTGCCATCTTTATTTGGAATGCTGGCATCAGAAGGCTAGTTTGTAAATTCCGGTAGAATTCTGCATTACTCCAGAATAATTTGCAATTTTTACAGTAACATGATTACTGTGGTAGCAAGATTACTGTGAATGAGTTACTTAAGTACTTTGTAGTTAAGGAGTGGTGATGCCACAAAAAATGCCCATTTTGACAAATGTACCGTAATATTACCCAAACCTACAGTGATTAACGCAGGAATTCCGGTTTGTTATTTGTTCCTGTGTTTTTGAGACAGTATACAGTGTTATCAGTTGGGAGGATGACCTTTGCCTTTGGGGATGTTGTGATGATGGTGGTGTGCATGAGGGTGATAACAGTAGGTTGGTCGAGTGACATCTCTTCATCTAAACTGTAGTGGTGAAGGGATTCTTCATTGCCAATAGTATGGATGGTGATGGATATGATGGAGACAGTGGTGGGCTGAGGACACATGTTTGTGAACATGATCTGTTTATTTGCGTAAGACCACAAAGAATCATCACTGTTGAGAGCTTGTGCCATGGTTGGGTTGTGGAGAAGATATCTCACGATCTCTTGTGATTTCTTCATTTTACATGCAAAATCGAGGTGCTAAAGAGCTGGTCAGTTGAGCCCTTGCATCCATGCAAGGATATGCCCGAACATGTTGTCCTGACCAGAATGTATTGGAGAGTAACAGGTTGGGAGACATGAGTTCCATATCACATACAGTAACTATCATGCTCAACCCAAAAAGTGCATCTGAAAATTATCTCAAAGCTCATGATGGGTATTTGTTGTCTGTATGGCACAATGTGGTACACTATTCACACTATTGGTAGGCTGTTGGTAGGCTGTTGGTAGGCTTTGGTAACCTAGTGGGGCACTTTGGTGTGCTGGTGGTATGATTTGTTTGGCTTGTGGTTTGATTGACAAATGAGACGGCAAGCAAGTTGTTGGCATGCTCTGGTGTGCTGTCAATATGCTAGTGGTAAGAAATAAAGTTATCTTTCGCACAGGAACTCAATCAGCAAGACAGGCAACTTTGCCACGTGGAAGTTTTTGGCGAGCCAAACTGACGACAAGTGACGACTTTTGCATTTTTTTTACTAAACTGACGACTTTCACGACCATCTGACGACCCTGACGACTGCTTGTGACAACATTTTGACGGCCTGACGACTTTTGGTGAAGACTTTTTGATGACCCTGACGACTTTTGGTGACGACCTTTTGATGACCCTTGTCACGACTGATCAATTCCCTTGTGACGACCCTTCTGACAACTCTGACGACCCACTTGACGACTTCACGACCTTCCACAAATATCTACGTATCTGATAATCCCGTGCGTCAGAGCAAGTGACGAACAGTACAACTTGGTGACGACCACGTCGACAAACGGCCCTAACTGACGACCCAAGAGATCTTCTTTGACGACCCATGTGACTCCACCTGACGACCCGTGACGACCCAAGTGACGACCAAAAAATGACCCTGACGACCCCTGACGACTTTAGTGACGACCCCTGACGACTTTAGTGACGACCCGTTGACGACCGTCAAAATCTCTTGACGACATCTGACGACTCCTTCTGGCGATACTTATCGCCAAAGTCGAAAATTGCCTGTCTTGCAGGAGAAGTTATCTTTCGCACAAAAACTCAATCAGGAGGGAAAATTTTTACATAGGTTACATAAATACTTATATATGTAATATAAAACTGTATCTCCTGGAAGGATTTATGCCAAGTGCCCTTCCAGGTGAGCAACATTGTCTAATGTGTTAGCAGTTGTGCTAGATAGATTTTTAGGAGGGGCTCAGATTGTTTCCCAGCTTTCAACTGAAAATTACGTATAAAAATTGTATCAATTGTAATTGTGGGTGTCTAGACCGGGGAGAAACCACGGCCTTCTTAATGATATAGGCGCAAGTCATCTAGGTCAAATGCCATAAGGAGGGTGGGATATTCACAAGTCTTGGAACTTGAGCACTATTTCTTGGAATAGTGGCCAATGAACTCCATGGTGCCAGGACTAGGGAGTGTCCCAGGATTTGCTGAAACAGAACCATAAAGGTGTTGGAGGTCCTTCAGAGGAGACATGGTCAATTCTTTTGGTCGCAGCACAAGTACTATACTTAAAAAATGATATGCCTTATGTTCCTGGAGTGGACCGAGGCACCGGGTGATTTTGGTGCCAGAGGACTTGTCTAGTGGGATGAATGCCACCTGAAGAATTTTATCATCCCAAAGATACAGTTTTGATAAACTTTCAAGAGTGATTAAGTTAATACAAGTTCTCAATCCAAACAACAATCCAGTACTCAACACTCGTTTTATTTGAACTATGTAGTATCTAAAACCAACACATCCGCTGAAGTCAGTGTTCGAATTGTTTCGACAAAGCCCTATCTTTCCTCCAAATTCAGTGCACAGACTCATTTTTAATGCATTGGGCGACCAAATGGGTTAACCCGATTCCAAATTGTATGGCCAGAAAGGGAATGTTTCACAGCCCCCCCAACATGGATTGGGATCAAAAATTTTCCATACACTCCAAGAGTTTTATGAATGGAGAAGCTCTTGAGTAAAGTGGAGGTGCAGTTTGATGAGAGTAATGATTAAACGCTGATGACATTCATCAGAATCTCTGTGAACATAATTGTTTACCTTTTTTGCTATGTCCCCATTGGCTTCCTTCGCCCCAGGAATAGTAGTCCAGAAAAACGGCCTTGACATTGAGAAGGTGAAAAACCGAAACAATAAAGAGCTTCGAGTTCAGGAAAAACTTTCATTATGTCACATCAATCAAAGATATGATTGAACTCACAACCCCTTCCCTCCGTAATACCCCATGGCAATACCAGTAGCGGGCATTATGGTCATGAACCCGTACAGCAGGAAATGCGATGCGTCCGCAAGTTTTGCTTCGATCGGACCAGTGCCAGTGGGATGGCCAATTTGGTACTTTAAAGTAATAATTAGCCGGAAAGTCAAGTGACATGTTTTTCTTTGCATGAAACCAGGAAGATATGTTCATACCTTGGCTGCATTGAAGACGCGGTAACCCAATCGAGGTGCTACAATCAATCCAGTCAACAGTCCTAATGACTTGTGGCGGAACATCCTTTTCAGATTTTTGAAATAGAGATAAGGGACCGAAAGGCGATATTTAAACGAGACGACGAATTCGACGCACCATTTTCCCTTCTCTTCCTTGGGTGACTGCTGACAAATCATAACAGAGGCCACCGATCCCATCAGGGGCGCTGCAACAAGCCAGTGATAGTATGACGCGAGAACGGTGTATGCTTGTGCGCTCATGTTGATAGTTGTGACGTTTCGTATGGTAGAATGAGAGTCTCGGGAGAATAATTATTCTTAGTGTCTAGAACAACCGTCTCCTCAGGACAATAAACAAGTTGCGGGTGGCGGGTTGTTAGCTGTTGTTTCAGCGGATATGGATACAATATCTGGTACAATAATTTTTAATTTTATATTGGATTGTACAGTAGGCTGAAATCTCGATGATGGCCACATCGGAATAAGTACCATACCATAGCAAATTGATGTTAGATAAACAGAATCGTGAAAGCTTTGCAGCTAGATCTACGTCGGCATCTGTCGGCATGATGATGTGACAACATCCTGAAGACGTCGACGGATTCGTCTGAGACGGATCCCCGACGGATCCCCGACGGATCCGTGTGAGGATCCGTGTCAGGCTCCTGCGAGGATCCCACAATCCCATACATAGCACATCAATTATTGTACATATCAACTTCTTGATTTCTCGTCCGGTTTTCACATTCGAGTTCATTCATTCGTCATCTCTACTATGATGACAAGGATAGCAACAACGATGATTTTCATCGCGAGCTCTTTGCTCGTTGTCAGACAGAATGATGCGTTCTGCCCGCCGGTCGCCTCCACCGTGTCGCTCGATTCATCCATCCGTCCTCAAAACCGACAAGACACGAAAATACAATCAGAATTTCATCCCCCCTTTGCCGATACCACTGAGACAGTTCAACAAGTTGATGCCAAGGGCAAAGTCTTTTCGCCGGGCACCGTTGTTTCCATCGCTCCGAATACCAAAGTTAAAGCTTATCAGGTCCCAAAGGACGCTTTTGGATCATTTGATTCCCACGGAAGGTTTGTCCCGGCGGATGAATCTACAATTTCACGTGGGACAAGTTGTCTTGTTTTGTCTGAAGGATTGCGGGGAGAAGTTGTGCGCGTGTATAACGTGAATGAGTGGGATAGGACACATCCAATTTTAGTTAGATTTCGGGAAGGACAAGACAGAGAGGGGGGTGAAGGGGGGTTTGTAGTGCCCAAGACTTTCATGATGCATTTCGACGCCGATGAGATTCTTGTAGTGGATTGATTTGACAGCTTCACACATTAGTACATCTTAGTTGATTCACGCAATCAGACGCGGGTATATGCAAACCGAAGGGCGCTGACGGACAACTTTATTTGTGACGCGATCTTTGCCCATCAATGTTTGTCTCTCGAGACGAGTGAGGCGCAGGGCGCAATCCGCGCTACCAAATAAGTAGATCATTACTCTAGTACACTCTGTAACCCTTACCAAGAACTTATATCACATTAGTTTGACATTTTCAGGCCATCCTCGCCTTGTGCCTCTCATCGTGAGGATTGTCTTTTACTCATCACGTCTCAGTAATGTCAATGTCCTCTCAGCTCTCCTGTCGTCCTTTCTTTGGGCCTTCCTCTGGCGTTGGGCTTTTCTTGCTTTACGCCTTTTCAGTGCGATACGCTCTCGTGCCATTGCATCGAAGTAACCGGTGTTGGGCGAATTCGGGGCATTTCCAGGAGCAGGGCCGCCTTCATGATTGGCTAGACTTGCCAATCTTCTCTTTTCTCTTTCTGTTGGCCCAAGAAAATCCTTAGCAGAGAGTTTACGCCTACCCGAATTCATTTCATCCAATTCAGCTTGAGTTAACCCGCGATGCCATGAGACAAGATCCACAATTCGGTTGGCTGTTCCAAGACTGCTCCATTCACTCGAGCTGTACTTTGTGATCAAGCGATCTAGTTCTGTGATCATCGCATCTAGCATTTCTGAAGAAAAGTTGTAGTCAGCTTCCGTATAAGGTGTGTTTGGTCTATCAACGACAGTCCTTGCCCCTTTGCGGTGGACAATGAGCTCAGCCCATATGCAATCCCATGCTTCGGCGTCTACGACATAGGGGGACATCTTCGCACTAGACAAAAGCACATTGGCGATAGCGGCCGTCTCTGCAGGTCCTTCATTTAAATCAAGTAGCTTCTCGGCAGATATAACGGCAACAGGCAAGCAACCCCGGCTTATGTCACGGCGTTCACAGTGTGGGTCATAGCTTGGTGCTACAACAGTGTGAGGGCCTACCACGAGGTTAGAATCAAGTTCCTCTCGTTTAAAATGAAAAGGCATCATCAGCATGTTCCAGTGTTCGGCTGTTGTGATTTTGTGAGTAAAAATCAAGACTTTTTCTTGAAAAAATCTTAGTTTATCAAGATTTTTTTTAAAATCTTAGTTGTGTTGGAAACTGAGCCGTTTTCTCCTTCTTCTTCTTCTTCTTCTTCTTCTTCTCCTTCTTCTCCTTCTTCTCCTTCTCCTTCTCCTTCTTCAGTGAGACAGTTTTTTGCTTTTGCCAAAACAGGTACTTACCATGAAGTTGATGTCAACTTACCTGTAAATAATTCATTTTTCGCTTGGACTTACATGGGTAGTCTTAGTGTTTTAATATATGCCTACCTTTAAAAATATATCTTTGTGTGTAACGTCTGACATTATTTTCAACAATGTTTCTGTAAACTTTAAGGGAACATTAGTCACAAATCATTTTAAGACGTAGAGACGAAAAATTTTAAACAAGGGTTCTTTAAAACTTGAAGGGAATGTTATCGTGTCACAAAAGAGTGTGTAACAAGAAAATGATTTCACAAACTAAAAGGGCGCAGGAGCGCGGCGCTGCTGGCGCGAGGCGCTCCCGCCCATTTTGGCATACACTCGCACTACAAGCCACTTTATTTTAATGTACGTCTTCCTCTGTCTCTACAAATCGCAATCTGTTTCGCTGCAAAAAATCTTGCAGCGGCTGCTGGTAATTATTATTTGAGAATTGTGTTCTTCTGCTTCTTCGTCATGAGACACTTTTTTAACTTTTGACCATTATTGGTAACATATCAATATTTCTAAAACATTACCTGTAAATATGCTGTTTTCGTGTTTGACATGCATGGGTAGTCATGATGTTTTAGTTCATTGTTACCTATAAAAATATATCTAAACTTAACATAAAGAATGGCCAAAAATTTTGACAAATGGCCAAAAGATTTAACACAACGTGTAACTCGTCACGAAAAACTGGTTTTAACGTAAACGCGCCACTTTAATGCATCGTCAAACGTTGACATATTATTTGTGTATCACGGAAAAATATTTCTACATTAACGCATCACCAAGAAACACAACGTGTAACTCGTCGCCAAAAATTGGTTTTAACGTAAACGCGCCACTTCGATGCAAAAATGTGTTCAACGATAAACGTTGACATATTATTTATGCATCACGAAAAAAGATTTCTACATTAACGCATCACCAAGAAACAGAACGTGTAACTTGTCACCAAAAAATGGTTTTAACGTAAACGCGCCACTTATTATTATTTATGCATCACGAAAATGATTTCTACACTAACGCATCACCAACACAACGTGTAACTCGTCACTAAAAATTGTTTTAACGTAAATGCATCACCAAGAAACAGAACATATAACTTGTCACCAAAAAATGGTTTTAACGTAAACGCGCCACTTATTATTATTTATGCATCACGAAAATGATTTCTACATTAACGCATCACCAAGAAACACAACGTGTAACTCGTAACTAAAAAATTGTTTTAACGTAAACGCATCACCAAGAAACAGAACGTGTAACTTGTCACCAAAAAATGGTTTTAACGTAAACGCCCCACTTATTATTATTTATGCATCACGAAAATGATTTCTACATTAACGCATCACCAAGAAACACAACCTGTAACTCATCACTAAAAAATTGTTTTAACGTAAACGCGCTACTTTAACACATCGTCAAAAAAATGGGTTCAACGTTAAACGTTAACATATTATTTATGCATGACCACTTTAACACATTACTAAAATTGATCATTCATGACAATTTTTGAACTATCATAAATTAACAAATTTGAAGCATTCATACTTGAAGGTTGAAAGTTGTCCGTTCTTTGTTATTCATGTTTGAAATGTCACATGACAGCACTTCAGAAGCATTACTTATGAAACACACTGAATGTGAGCAAAAATGATATGTTTGCCTTTTAAGCCATGAAGACCTTGCTTATTATGTATGCTTTTGTCCAGGTATCTACGAACATGCAAAACAGCTTAGCACTGAAGCGAAGATGACGAAAATGAAAAATGATAAGAAAAGAAGAAATGAAAGACACAGACAAAAGTCAAAAGAAGAGAAGCTTCAGGGCAGTCGGAAAAATAATATATACTACAAGAGCAACAGAAATGCAATTAATGAGATGAGAAGGGCAAAGTATAAAATGAATGCAGATTCCATTTGCTCGCAGAGAAAGGTGTACTACAAAACCAATACTGATACCATACTCCAGAAAAGAAAGATTCAATATGACATCCATGCAGAGTCCATCTGTGAGAAAAAAAGAGTTTATTATGAAAACCATACTAGTCATATATCAAAGAAAAGGAAGAATCACTATGAAGAAAATGCAAAGAGAATTTGTGAGAAAAGAATGAAACACTATTATCACAGCAAGTCCTCTGGACAGGAATGTTTCTTTTCTTGTTCTGAGAGCAAGAATTTACCAAGTCCCACAAGCAATCAATACCAATGCAGCAAGTCCTCTAGGCAGGAATGTTCCTTTTCTTGCTCTGGGAGTGAAAATTCATCGACTCCTACAAGTAATCAAGAGAACACATCACAAAACCACCAAAATTTCCTGCCAAGAGAGTTGAACGAGTCAGAAATGGAAAAAATGGTTCAGAAGATCAGAGAGAAAATATGCCTGTCAACTGCTGTGGATGGTGATATAAATCGGCACCGTGCACATGTATGCGTCATTTGCGATCGTCTCATCATTGGATTGGAAGAAGTCAAATTCATTGAGAAAGAAGCATTGTTGGAGAACTCATCCAAATTAGCAGTTTCAACTTATGAAGAGTACTATGATGGTGTTCCCATGCATCCAGAATTGGTGAAACAGTACCAAGTTGAGGATTGTGATTTGAAGCATTTGTTGCTTTCTCCCAGGGCACGAGTAGATCAGGGAGGGTACGAATGTTGTGAGAGTTGCTACAGGAGCCTAAAATGTTCAAGAAATAAGGATCAAGACAAACCACCCAAATTTGCTATAGCCAATGGATTCGCAATAGGTCATATTCCTGGCGTCATCAATTTTCAAGACAAAAATGGCAATATCAAAAATCGTAGCATTAATGCAGAAATTGATTTGGATGATCTTCTTTGTGCATCAATCAGCCCAGTGAGGCCATTTGGATACGTTCATGCCTATACTGGTGGAAGTCAAAAATCTTTGAAAGGGCATTTCTCAATGTTCAGTGTTGATCAATCTCATGTAGGAGGTGCACTGCATAAATACAGGAGTTCTACTGGGGGAAAAAACATTTATGTGGTATTGTGTGGCAGAATGACGCCAGCTCAGAAAAATGTTGTAAGAAGGCAAGCTGAATTGGACACAGACCTTTTTATGGATCTTTTAACATGGTTCATCAAGGAATCAGGTCATAAGGGATACAGTGATGTGTTGCCCCCAGATGAATGTCCAAATCCTGTGATCATACTGCAAGATGATGACAATGAAAATAATACTTCTGATCCGGTTGCTCCTGAATTAGAATGTCAGATCCAAGGCAAGACGTATTACTTTTCAAGTGAGTCACAGAATCCAACAACAGACAATTCAGTTTTTGATAGCACAGAAGATTTTGTACAGGCTATGCTGGACTCAACTGCACCAACAATGTTGATGTATGGTGGTACCTACTTGAGAGGACATGAAATCAATTTAGAAGATGCCTTTCCCATTCAATTTCCATTTGGTTCGGGATGTCCAAATTTGGGTAAAAAGAGAAAGGTGGAAGTTTCCAATGAAGCATGTCTGAAGCATTACATGAGACTTTCCTTGAACCAGTTCATGAGACCAGATTTCATTTTGGTTTGTTATCATCTGATGTGTAGAAATGCATCATATACTACAGGACTAATAAAATGCAGATCGAACTATCAAGGGCAGGCGCTGGGAGAACGGATTTCAAAGCTGTCTGTGGGTGATGTGCACAAAGCTGCAAAAGAGCTCAACAGAAGGGAACAGAACAGTGAACCTCTTGATATAAACACACCAGCAGCATCATTTTTGAAATCTGTCACAACATCATGCAAAATTCTTGGGCACACAGCAGAAGCTGCCAAGGAAGCTAGAAAGAAGGTTTATGCACTCAGTGACTACTTTGGTCCTCACAGCATTTTTTTACTGTTACGCCGGATGATGAGTGTAATTTCAGAGTTCGAATGTATGCTAATGAAGGGAAGGAAATTGTCATTCCTACAGTTGATTGTAATGAAGCTGATTGCATTTCCGATTTTGAGCTAAGACAAAAAAGAGGACAAAATATCCAGGAGCTTGCTCCCTTGACTATCAAGCTGCAATGCAAGTGGTCTGTGAACTGTTAGGATGGGACTTCAACAAGAATTGTAGCAAGGGTGTAGGAATGTATGGCAAATGCAAGGCTTTTGTGAGAGGAAGTGAAGAACAAGGAAGAGGATCATTGCATGGCCACTGTTTAGTATGGTTGGAAGGATTTGATGATTTGAAAGACTCTTTGTTTCATAATGACCAAGTGATCCGCCAAAATGCAAGAAAAGAACTTGAGGGATTCGTTGACAAACATTTCTGTTCTGATTATGGCTATTCTTCTGAACTTGAAGTATTTCACAAAGAATGTCAACAACAGGGCTGCATTTCAGACATGTTCCAAGAAAAATTGCCCAGACACTTCGAGATTGCAGATCAGAATCTCATAGGATGGAATTGAAGGGCCATGTGATGGAATGTAAATTGTGTGCTGAAAAGGGATTATCAGGGGAAACTACTCATCTGTCGACGGTCACCCTTACAAACATGGCTATGGAGTCAATGAAAAATTCTAGATGTGCTGAACCTATTGGTGTAGAATTTCCCTTGTCTCGAGAAAGATCAGATTTGATGACATATCGATATCCTATCGATGGAGCCACAGAAGGAGCAGGATTTCTTTTTGACAGTGAATTCAGGCATTTGGTTGCAACAAGAAGAATGAATGAGCATGACTGGAAGCATAGGACGTCTTGCTTCAAATATGGCAAAGAGTGTCGATTCCCATTTCCAAGACCTGCCATTGACAAAACAACATTTCAAGAAGACAATGATGATGAAACAAAGGCAACTGTTTGGAGATCATTGGAGAAAGGTGATACAACCATTTACCCCTACACTGTGGAAAGCAAGCGATCTTTGGGATCTCAATTTTTGAATACACATTGCAAGTATATAACCAAGACTCTTGGCTGTAATAGCAACATTCAAGTCGGAAGTCCCAGGTGTCTTTTTTATGTTGTTCATTACTCCACCAAATCTACACAGAAAGAAGATAGAGGTGTTGATTTTGATAGAGTGGGAAAGCAAGTCATTCGTCGCATCCAGAAAGAAGAGGAAAAGTTGGTAGCTGAAGGATTGCAACATACACCAAACATGGAACAAGATGCCTGTTTTCGGGAGGGTTTGTGCCGTTTCCTCATTGGGATGAGTGTTCACCTGAGTCAAGATGTTGTTAGTGCAACGATGGCACATCTGCTATTGTGTGAGAATGGTTCCAGATTTTCATTTTCACATGACTTTCAGGATCTGCTTGTTGGACAAATGCTAAATAAGCTAAAAGGAGAAGCTCCAGGTGACTTTGTGCTCCGTAGAAAGAATAGGGGCGAAAATGGGGAAGTGGTCATGTGGGCAGATTACTCTGTGAATGATTACTTGTTTAGGCCAGAATGTTTGGAAGATTTGAGTTTCTATGAATTTGCATTGAAGTATGAAAGGATTCCTTTATCTTTCAATAGAATGAGCAATAATGATGATAGTGGCATGCCAATACTACAAGATGGTGAATTTGCATTCAAAGAAGATCATCCAGGAAGAAGATACTGTTACATGAGAGAATCCAAAAGATGAGAATCCCAAAATTATCAATGCCCAAAGGAATGCTATGTGACCTGGAAGATTTAGAGCTGACAGAAAATGAACCAAGCAAAGGGGCCCTTGAATCGAGGGAAAACTATGCAAAAATTGCATTGATCCTTTTCTACCCTTTTTGGAATGAATCAATTTTACTTCATGAAGCTCATTCTTGTTTGTGGGATAAACTTATGCATGCTATGAATGAGAATATTGATTCTAGCAAATTTTGGAAATGTGGGACAAAAATTCTCCAAAACATGCAAGACAGTTTACAGTGCAGAAAATGCAAGGTTCCTACTGATAGAATCAAAGCAACTACGAAATCAACAGAAAGTGATAATATGGATGGTCATGCTGGAGTTGACCCTTGTGACAGCGATTATTCTGAGTTTGATGATGCCCTTTCTGTAGATTCATATCATGAGGATGAGTTTGAGGAAGATCTCTACCAAGATGAAAACTGTATTGAAAGATCGTTGAATGATCTCAAAAAAGGAGAATTTCTTTCAAGCAACAAAACAATCAATACTAGATCATTTGATTCAAGTTCAATTTTTACCTGGAAATAACTCCTCTGCCGCCAATAATGAAGCATCACAGAGTGCAAGAGGTTCAATGAATGCCCAAACTGACAACAGTGTATTTGGTCATGGGGCAAGTAAATACAAAACTCTACTTGCTTTCATCAGTGGTGCTACCATCAGGAATAACTTACATGAGGATACGCAAGGAATTGACTTTTCAGAAGAGAGGATTGATGACAGTGATTCACAAGAAGATTGTATCCTCGAAGAGAGGGAATGGGCAGAGCTTGGATTTTCCTCCACTTTCAACAGAGGTTCAATTCCAACAATGCAAGGAGTTGCTAATCGCATTTCAAGAGAAAAGCATATTACATTGGACAGAATCCAGTATATCGCTTATGAAGTCATCTGCAGCTCATTTCTCCTGAATCTGATTCGTGAGAGTTTGGACTCTTCATCTATGGCATCAGGATTTGCAGATAGTGATGAGGATCTCAGAGATGAAAGAACCACTCTTATAAAGCAGAAAGTGGAACAAAAGTTGAAGGACCTTGGTGCCAAGGAGCAATTGTTAATGTTTGTCACTGGACCTGCAGGAGCTGGCAAAAGTACAGCAATTGATGTTGCCCAACAATTTTGTTTTCAATTTTGCAAATCAATGGACATCCTTTGGGGTGATAAAACTTTTTGTTTACAGCTATCACTGGATGTGCTGCTGCTTTGTTTGGAGGCGTTACCTTACACAGTGCAGCTTACTTGAATTCAAAGTCAAAAAATATATCTCCTGAGATGCTTCATAACTGGGAACAAGTTCGAATGCTGATTATAGATGAAATCTCATTTTCAACATGTGACCAGATGGAAAAGCTGAATTCCGTCTAAATATGATCCGTCGTAGGTTATGTTCCGGTGGGAAGGGATTGTCTCCAAATATGATATTTGGAGGATATTCAATAATATTCTGTGGCGATTTCCGACAAATACCACCAGTGAAAGCTAGAGAGAGTCAGCTCTTGTATTCCAATTCATCACTGTGGGAAAACTCAATAAATGTTGCAATCATTCTCAACAACAGCCACAGATTCAAAGATGACCCTGAATATGGAAGAATCCTAAAACGAATGTGGGATGGATTGTTTACGAAAGAAGACTGCAATGCCATTAATGAACGTGTCATTGGCCAGCAGGTTCAACTACCTGAAATCCAACAGGATGCAGATATTGCATATGCTTGTTGGAAAAACTCAGAAAGAGTATCAATTCATGCATCTGTTTTCCAAAATCACATAAAAGATTTCCCATCATCAGAGAGTTCTGAACCTCCACCAGAGCATACTGTTGTTATTGAAGCAGATATAAGAAAGGCTCCAAAACGACGTAAATCCAAAAAACTTTTGCAAATGAAACTTGCTTGCCAGTAAGAGTGACAAGTGAATTGAGAAACAAAATTTATGCCAAATGTGGTGACAGTGATATGAAAGACCAACAAAAAATATAGATCCTGCATTAAAACTTTATGTTGGGGCACATTGCATGATAATTGACAATGATGATATATCAAGGGGAAGAGGAAATGGTACATTATGTAGAGTCATTGGGGTCAAAAGAAAAACAGACATACCTTTGAATTGGAAAAATTACGATGGGAAAAAAGTGTATACAATTAATGTTACTGATGTGGATTATGTTGAGTTTGAACATTTTCCAAAAAAGATGGAACAGATCAAGATTGAAGAACAGATCTCATCATTAGAGAATGACCTTCAGCATGATCCAATGAATGAAGGAAAAGAAGCACAGCTGCATGGGTTTCAAACAAGATTGAGAAAAATTGTTTCCTCAAGAAGGTTCAGGCTGAAACCAAAGAGGTATTATTGTACATTCTACAGAAGTGATATTGATCCTCCTGACAAAGGTATGAGACAAAGACAATCATCAAAAAGTGGAGAGCACAAACAGAAAGTGATCATGATACAATTACCTATCAATTTGAATGAGGCTACAACTGCTCACAAATTACAAGGAATCACAAAAAAGAACTCATCATTAATAATTGGAATTACGGCCATGGATGGGTGTACACTGTTTTGTCAAGAGTGAGAACAAGAGTAGGTTTATTTCTGAACAAACCATTAATATACAAACCAGGGGCATTTACACTTCCACCTGCTTTGGTAGCTTTTCAACACAGAATGCTTGCAAAAGTTCCCGATAAAGCAAGAATATAAAAACCAATCATTTAATCACAGATATTGACACTGTACAAGAAATTACCCAAATTAATCATTTAGTCACTAATATGAAACATAGAAATTTTGCAAACACATTTTGACAATCTACAAATCACAATCACTTAATGTAACTCCACACAGAGATAAAAACTCATGACATATATCTGTGACACACCTTCTTTACAAAAGTTCATATGCTTCCTCAGAGATGTTTTCCAATGCTTGCCAACCTTCATCAGCAGAGCCAAATACCTCCTTAAGTATTACATCTCGATGCTCATTATTGTTTAATGCATCTTTGCTTTCACAGTTTTCCCAGAATCGCTTGATGAAACTAATGCAATCATCATTGAGTAAATACTTGCTCAATGGTACAACAGTTGGAGGGGTTGCCCTGCCTCTGTTGACAAAACTGGGGACTTGATACTGCCATTGGGGTCTCACTACAGAGTTACGTGCGGCATCATTGAGCACATTTACAAGATCACCAATTGCGGAGAAGAAGGTATACTTCGGATCATCAATAGACATGACAATGACATCAGTAGAATACAATTTCCCAGTGGCTGACGGTGTCTGTAGAGGAACATTTGCTCCATTAGAATCACGAAGCTGGGCAAGAAACATGATGTGACCAGCTGCCTTGTCACCTTCAGAATCATCCAAATAGCGGGTGATAGGGGCAATGTAAGAAGGATTAATTCCATCTGGTTTGTAGCAAAATGCAAGACAAACTCCCTCGATTCCAACTTCCTTGTATCGCACAATCTGGTCTTTGGATGATTTAACTGATTTCAGAGGGCTGCGGTCTATAGCAGACTTTCTTGGGGACTGGCAGCTTTAGCTGGAGGTTTTCCCTTTGTAGGAGTTGATGGTGGCGTGTTTTTGCTTGCTGTGTTTGCCATGGCTGTTTTGTTGATTTGTTGATAATAGAATCAATATAATATTCCCAAAATTAAAATTATGATCTCATCATTTGAGAAAAAATATTCAACAATGATCAGGGAGTTTGGGTGAACAAGAATTGAAGCAACATCTAAGACTGCAACGTCTTCTCCAAAATTTCAAAATTTTACAAAAAAGAAATGAGAAATTCTTTTCTCACTTTTTGTAACAACGAGAAACAACGTTCTGATTTCTTGGAAAATTCAAAAATTGTGTGCCCTTCACAAAAGGTATCTTTTAAGAAATAGATACCTATATGCCAAATTATACCTTTGAATTTTTCATTTTACAGCATCTTTCTCACTTGAAAGGCAAAAAAATTTCAACGTATCCTTTCAAATTTTATTTTAGAACTGAACATTTTGAACAGGCCATTCTGAGCTGCAGAGTGTATCAAAGGGAAAAATGTTTGAACGTATCATTTTTATATTAAACGTTAACACAAAATATTTCCAAGAAGCCAAATGAATTTTTCACGTATAATCACATTGCAATTAAGCATTACAATGAAAGCATTCCTTAGTATAATATTCTGAACAGAATATTCTGAACTGACATATATATCAATATATAACAATCAGACTGAACGATGCAAACTGTATTTGCTCTTTGTTGCCAGCGTCGTTCCTAATTTGTTTTTCTTATCATAATTATATTGTCATGGAAAGAGTGAGACATGTTCACTGTATTTTTCATTAAAACAGAACAACAAGTGCGGTCTTCATACCACCAACATGACGTAACTTGGTGTCTCAAAAATTTCTTCTTCCAAAATAAATTAGAACTTTCTTTCACTTGGGTTGAGAGTCAACAACAGAATGACCATGTCTCACTGTTAGAAGCATTTCCAGTTAGATTGCTGCTGAGATTGGCATTGCATAACAAAATCAGTAATTTCGAATTGAGAAACATCAGTTTGTCTGAAGCAATATTATATCATATTTGGAAAATCCAGCAACATCAAAAGCACAAAAGGATCCTATCACAATGAGTTGTGCTTGTTTCTTCGGTCAAACAATATTGCCGAAAAATGACTCGCTCGTTCCGGTTTGGAGTAAATATGGTGATTCCTACTGCAATGGCAGTGCCATGCATGCTCAGTTCCATATCAAAATTCAATAACATATAGAAAAATTATAGTATGAAAAAGTATTAAATTGTTGCAAATCTATATCTTATGTGTATATATCTCTGTCTGTTTTCTTTCCACATCTTTTTCTGTGAATACCAGATGAGTCCAACCTCAGGGTACACGTATCCTCATAAAAGTCTCTAAAAGATTGGAGCCACCTGAAGCAGTAACCTATTCTATACCACTGATCCTTATTCGCTCTCTTGCCATAGACAAAGCTTGCTCCATGTGTCATCATAATATCATCAATGGGGTCAAGAACTGATATTGTAAACTTTCCACAGGTGAAATGATGCCTCGATGATGTTATATATGTGCTTTTTTTACCTTGAACATTTCCAAGTGATGGAAACCTAAAGGCAAATTTCATAGGTTCATTGCCCATTGTCAAGACCAAAACATTTGAACCAACAATCTGAGAATTCTCTCCACCGCCAGAAGGATGACCATCTAATGTGACAGATTTTCCGGAAACAATGTTTTTAATGAATTGAACATTAAAATTGTCTCTGTGATAACCCATTTTTGATTTCAATGCTCCATAATAAAATAACATCTGACAATGTGTTGGTGGACTTTTTCTAGAAACTTCTGTGAGATAGTTCCAAGTTGCTCTCCAACAAATAAGACTTGCAAGAAAGGTAGATGCTTTCATTGGCCTTCCGTGCCAATTGTCTTGGTGGCGACCATAAGATGTGTAATTTGGAAGTGTAACAATCTTTTGTCCTTGTCCCTCTCCATCAGTACCATTATAAAGGTGTAAGAAACGTTTCAGTATCCCTTCTGATCTTCGCTTTGGCTGATGAGAAGTTAAGGACTCATTCAAAATTGAATAGCATGGATTATAGATAACAATGTCATCAAGATATTTGCTGCTTGATATTCTCCTCACCAAACTTTCTTGGTCATCTGTCGATGTTGGGATTAAAGTTTCATCTAAGTCCTTCATAACTTCTTCCAAAACTTCCTTGTCCATAGTTTTCATTATTCCAATATTGCAGCTCCAAAGTCCGATATGACAATTGTTGCATTTGTAGCACCCATTGAAGCGACCTTCCAGAATTACACCATAAGTGTCAAACTTATATTCCCCTTTCAATTCATCTTCCGTCAAGATGAAATCATTCACATCATTAATAGTAACCCACTCTTTTCTGAAATCATGTGATGTCTTCAAGAATGTTTGTTGAAGCTTCTCGATTCTAGAACAGATTCGATTCGGCATCATTAAATTTTTGTTTGGATCAAGTAATGAAAACTTACATCTTCTTCTCAGCAAAATCAAATAATTATACAGAATTGATTCTTCTTCATTCAGCCTTGTGGCATCAAAATATTGAATATCTTGACTTTGACATGTAAAACAATCTAAAAACACAAGTACTGTTTGAATGAAAGAAATTGAAATCATGTCCATTTTAAATCCCAAATTACATACCAGGCTCTGGACTCATTCTCTCAGAATCTGAACTACTTGAAGCAAGACTTCCAAGATCACCAGAAGAAGAGTTACTTTCTGAATCAGCATCAACATCATCTTCATATTCATCCTCTATTTCACCAGATGTATTATGCAAAGTAAAAACTTCTCCACTGTCATCCTTGCTGTAACCGTCTTCTTCAGAGTTTTCATTTTCCTCGTCATCCTCATTTCCATTGTCATCATTTTCATCAGAGACAACATCATCAATGCCTTTGCGCTCTCTCGTTTTACCATCACCTTCTATCACATATAATTTAAGTGTCATTGAGCATTTGTAGCAATATTGAAACAAAATAGAAGACTTGAAGACTTACTCGAATGTATTTTCGAGTTTTCTTCTTCGAGACCTTCTCATCTTCAGATGGTATTTCCTTTTCATATGTCTCACCCTCTGGCTCAAATTGGAACCCACTTTGTTCAATAGCATCAGCACAGCGGGGGAAAAAATAACCGCCTATGTTGAACCCAAATGCCTTGTACTCATCATCATGATAGGAAGGATGGTGGCAGCCCAAAACTTTGAGGCAGATAAAATCAATCCTGTCAAGGCCATAAATTGAATGGAGCAAATGCAAATTTTTGTGTGAACATCAAAGCGATCAAATAGCCCATGTTTAGATGCCTCGTTTTTACTTTGGCAACTGATAATCGATCAAATTCAAGATCAGTAACACCTTCCTCAAGACACACAGACCACGATACATTGAATAGGATATTGTTACCCATCTGTTCACGTTTCAATGGAAAAATTGCAAAGTGCTTTGAGAGATATCTCAGATTCCATGTTATCGTCACAGCAACATTGCGGGTCCACGGCAAATATATGCTGGCTGAATTTTTAAGTTCATACACACATCAAATGATTGTCCGTGGCTCGTGTGGATAGCATCTTCGTCGTCGATGACAATGTAATCTGAAATCTCACCCAACCTCAATTTCCCTGTTCGAATCATGGAGGTGAAATTATCAACAATAAGAGTTTTGAGTTCTTCATACTCAAATTTGGAGCTCATATACAATTTATATGGATCAAAACAGATCTGAAGGCTTAGAAGTGAGAATCATGCCAGTATGCAACAAATAAGTTTGAAAATCACTCACTTGATATATGTCCATGTCATGGTAAAAGTCACACATTGGTAGGGTCCTCAGTAAAGTCTTCCCACGTGGTCCCAAGCCATATATCATGTGTCTATTTTGATCACATAGTTCAACTTCAGGATAACGAGCTTCATTGGTGCCTGATAATGCAGTTATAACCATGCATGATGGGTAATCTCTGTGACAAATATGAATGCGCTTTAAATCATGAAGAAGAGAAGGTGTAAGTGTCCTGTCCTCCCTAGGATAATACATTCCAATAAATATGCACAATTGAGCCACTTAGAAGAATAGAAAACAGTGTGTCAATAATCATCTGTTTTAATTTAGAACATTACAAATGAACCCTCTCACCGTCGCCCTCAAGCCCTCGATCCTCACAACACTTTTTCAAAAGACCAAATACACCTTGTAAATATATTGGATGGTGAGAATGATGGCTTCATTTCTGTTCAGTTATTCTTTCCTGACTTACTTGAACTCTTGCCATGTTTAAACTTCTTTACCGTACCAGTCGGAGTGCTAGAGTGGTCCACTTTTCTCTTTCCCTTTTGGTCTGTATCTATGCCAAAAGTGGAAATTCAGTTCATTGAATACAACCACAAGAATACACATGAAATTATTAACTTACATGAAGGCTGCATCAATACCATCTGTTTTTCCACCGCAGCTATGACTTCTTCCTTAGAAGCATCAGGGTCGTCCTGAAGAGAAACATAACCTTTCAAGGCCAAGTAAATGATGGATTCATAAACCACCTGACAGACTGAATGTCTGTACTCGGCTGGATCATCATTGTTGCTGCATTCCATGAGGTCTTTCAACGAGCCTGCAAAAATTTCTTTGACTTCATTCCCCCTACAGTCACTAGCCAGAATACAACATCTGAGAATTCATTTCTGCCTCGAGCCCGCTTTTCATCTGAAAAATTTAGCGTCAGATGTTTGACCTTTACTCCTGTTGCTATGAGAGTATTCTCGATGTCTGCATTGTCATCAGCAGGGAACACCTTGAATATTTTTGTGGGCTCATAGTCTCCCGGACCGTGTCCAACTGAAAAAACAGACTCAAAAACCAATTGGATTTCCTTTAATGGGAGATCAACCTTCTTCAGGCTTTGTGGCATCACCAGTGACAACCTTGGCTTGTACACCTCATTTTCACTATCATAGTATTTGTGGTAAACTGCAAGACAGGGCTTCCTATCCACAAACACAATAGCAACTCCAAGCTTCTTTGGAATAGTTTCTTTTTCGTTCAACCGGAAAATCTCAGCCAACCAAGCCTTTGGATAGTTTACATCTTTCTCTTTGGATGACCAGTCTAAGACGAGTGGAACGATATACTTTTTCATCCAAGAGAGCAGCCCATGCAGCAAGTACAACAAAATCTAGCAATATCAAGGGTGGATTCTTGTCTTCTGTTTTTCTATTTGCCCCTCCCAATTCTTTAAACAGTTCGTCATGAGTTGGAATTTTCATTTCGTAACTGTTGCCATTGGTACGATGCAACAAAACTGGAAGGAAATTTCCACCGTCATCCTCTACGATATCATCTCCCTCATGAGCTCCTACAGACAAATCCTGAGATCCAACAGATTGGTTTGTTGTCAGCTTTTCGGAGAGGCACTTTATGAGTTTATCAAATCCTCTCTGCACAAGATCATTTTGTCGGTTTTGGGCTTCAACAAGAGTTTGAATGACCCCAGTCCAGCTTTGGCTCATGGTTGACATATTCTGAGACATTAACGGATCAGTGGTTACAACAGCTGCTGATTCAGCCAACCTCTGAGAGATACCTCCTCTCTGCATAAAAAGCATGACACGTCTCCATGCCTGACAGAAAATAGATGTCAGATGATAAATGAGTTAACGGTGTAATACCAGTCACACTTACAGACAACTCTTCATCAGACGGAGGAGTAACATCGTCGATTGCATCTTCATTAGAAGAAGCCTTTTGACAAAAAGGAAATAGTTAGGCCAGCCATTCAACAAACTTGAAAAATATAAATGTTACTTACATTGGCTGCATCATTTAGATGGTTGCCTGAAGAAGAAACAGCTGCATTAAAGACAGCTGCATTATCGTCCTGAATCAGAACCTCCTCTTGAACTCCAGAATCATCACTCATGCTGTGTAGGATAATATCCCAAGAATAATGAAACAACACGTCATCCCTGAGGGAAGCATAGAAAGCTGAAATTAAAAATATACTGTACACCTGACTTACCTGAGATGCTTAATTGTTGTCTTACAACTGCTGACTGTAACAAAAGAGTCCAATATGAATACATGAAATGAGATACAGCTTTATGCAAAATGATGAAAGTTCGATATTGTGATAGTGAAAACGAGCTGATCACTCCTAAAGTTGCACATGAAACACAAGATGTCAATAAACAAAAAAAAGATCCCATCTCAAAAACTCTAAAATTTGCTTAAAGACCATGCAAATGTTAACAGCCATTAATCAGGTTCACCAATAACAAGCAAGAACATCTCTGTCTCAAAACTCCAAACTTTTCCCGAGTCACAAAAAGCCATCATAGACGAGAATAAATTGTGATATTGAACAATTGCTGACTTCTCCATCTCAAAACACAAAACTTTTCCCAAATCAAAAATAGCCATCATAGAAGACAAGAAACTGTGATTTGAGCAATTGTTGGCTTCTCCATCTCAAAACACAAAACATTTCCCACGTCAAAAAATGCCATCATGGACGAGAAGAAATCATGATATTGAGCAACTGTTGACTTCTCCTTCTCAAAACACCAAACTTTTCCTGCGTCAAAAAATGCCATCATGGACAAGCTGAAATTGTGATATTGAGCAATTGTTGACGTCTCCATCTCAAAACACCAAACTTTTCCCAATTAAAAAAAACGTCAGATGGGAAAAGAAACTGTGATTCTAGGAATTCTTGACTTCTCCGTCTCAAAACACCCCACTTTTCCCACATCAAAAAATTCCATCATAGATGAGAAGAAGCTGTGATTCTAGCTATTGTTGACTTCTCCGTCTCAAAAAACCGCACTTTTCCAAAGCAAAAACTACAATCATAGATGAGAAGAAATTGTGATATTGACTTAATAAGATTATTCACCACAGAGAATCAAAATGCCATAAACAGTTGGTGCCCCAACTTTGTAAACAGATAAGTGCACTTACCTAAACTGATTTGAATCGGATTCCCTTACAAACAAACAGAATGTATAATGAGTCAAATGTTAACAGAAGAATTTCATACAAGACGGTACACAAACAATTCCTTACAAAAACTCTTACTCACAACAGTGTCACGATAACACTAGTTCAAAAGCAAAAACAACCTTGGCAAAGACAACAGAGACACAATGAGGGAACAGCAGGCAAAAAGACGACTGAGCAATGCCAGAATGCAAACGCACCTGAATTTCTTTTTTAATCTGGTTTCAGCAATATCTACACGAAGAGTTCATATATGTTGCACTGAAAATGAAGGATGAATGAATGAGATAAAAAGAAAGAACCAAAAAACAAATTGCGGGGCTAACAACGCCGCATTTAAAATGTCAACACAAAGAGGAAAAGAAGCCATCACGACATTACGACAACAAATGCAAACACAAAGATGCATCGCCGACGATGCATCCCACGATACATCGCCTAACGATGCATCGCCGACGATGCATTGCAGACAATGCATCGCCGATGAGCTGCTGTAATGCCTAGCACACTCTCCACCACGCTCTTACTAGATATCAATCCTGAGATTGACGGCACAAGCAGTGTGCCAAAAGGTGGACACCACGACGTCAACACAACAGCACAACATCCCAACAATCCACAGAACACAATCATGAAGATGCGTCGACAATGGTCTACAAGCCCGCACACATCAAAACTACACAGCTCTGATTCATCACAGCATCAATGGAGCCATGACATTGTGAACTTGCCATAGAACAAATGCATAACTGACAAACAAACAAAAAGCACCACCTTGCAAACCAACACCAAAAGCACCGTCGTAACTCATGCGCACAAATGAAATAGTAATGTTTATGGTTCTTGTGTTGTCTTTGAAAAAGAAAACACCATGAAACCTTATAAGAACTTGCGTGGTATTGTGCAGCAATCTTTGTACATGTGTGATCAAAAAATTTATGAACTTCACCAAATTAACTTATGTCTCAATCACTAGTGAGTTCAACACAGCTTAATAAATTATTGCCATGTCAACAAGTTGTCCTTTTAAATGAGCGATAGATGAAATATTCCCCGATAAGTTCCCGACACATCATTTTTGAACAACGAATTGTTAATATTGCCCACATTGTTTCACGCTTTCACAAATCGCAAAACATGATAACTGGATTACTTATAAACGAAATAAAAAGAACACTCTGTAGTCTTAATCGTGTTCGGTCATT
Organism: Cyclotella cryptica; assembly: GCA_013187285.1. NCBI lineage: Eukaryota > Bacillariophyta > Thalassiosirophyceae > Thalassiosirales > Thalassiosiraceae > Cyclotella > Cyclotella cryptica. Next base: position 72,316 of record JABMIG010000326.1, read on the forward strand.
CCATTTGACATGATCGAAAATGACTAGTTGCCCCAATAAGTTCACGGCACAGAATCAAAAATTGCATAGCCATAATGAGAAAAAAGAACTCTTTTCGAGCATAACCATGTCTCTAGTAATCAATTTTTATATGTCACAATGAATGACCACTCACGGCACAGAATCAAACATTGCATAGCCATAATGAGAACAAAAAAGAACTCTTTTCGAGAATAAACATGTCTCTAGTAATCAATTTTTATATGTCACAATGAATGACCACAACTTAATACTGCATACATACAATAAAATATTATGTTTACCACTACTCCGCAAAAAAAACTTTGCAGTTACTATAATATCACGGGAAATTAACACAATGTACAGGTACATGAGCTACTACTAAAAAATCTTGCAGCGGCTGCTAGTAATATCTCGATAACCCATGCTAAATATCATAGATGACATCAAGTTTTTCACCTAGCCATCATAGAAAGAATCTATGATTTATCCGAATCTAAAAAAATCCGTGACGCGTAGTCATCAAGCAGTCTCGGTCGATTTTTTCAATATCGGTGCGTGACGTACCCAAAAAAGTGAATCTACCCTATACTCGGACACTATTTTGGACACAATCTCTTGAGACTCATACAAAACGTAGTTAGGCATTGTTGTAGGTCTTAATGAGAGCTATTGATTGATGTAAAAATGTCCCATGGTTTGTTAATTAGGTAGACAAGATTTTTCAACTATGACTACTAGGTCAAAACATAAAAAATAAAAGGGTTAATTCACCTTAACCTATTCCTCATCCAACAACACTTTTGCAAAGTGCTGACGCCAATGGCGAGCACACAGCCACAAATTTGGGTTACAAGTGCAGTATGTTCGAATTTTGGTGGTACAGCGGTCAGCAGAACAAGTGTATTGTTGGTATGACTTTTTGGAGCTGAGCTCCCACTTAACTCCAGTCCAGTACTTCGCATGAGGCGGTGCGGTATCAATAGCATGGTCTGCAACATGGTTGCAGCACCTCTTGCTCCGCCTAAGCCTGAAATCAGCATCCACAAAGTCAGGGTTGTTAATTAACTCCCATGCAAGCTTCCTCCTCATCTCCAACAGTGTCATCTTCTCATCACCACCCCAAATGAAGAAGCGAAGAGCCAAGAAGATATTTACCTCCGTCACCGCCAAGACAAACTGGAACACCCGCAAAGCCCAACGAGTAGTAACCCACGTCTCCTCAATGCTGGGCACTCCATGGCGGAGGTTGTTGTGGTCATCTACAGCATGACGGTACTGAAAATGGAGTGAGAAGGGGCTCCATGTAAAGAAACTCGGCGGTACGCTGTTCACCACCCTCTCGGTAGACACGACGGTGTACTTTGTCATCCGTGGCAAAGAGGCCACTTGCAGTCCCCATGATTTTCATTGTGTAGTCCGGTTCCTTCATGCACCAGACATTGTAGTGGGTGTTGTTGAGTGTGCCCTCAACAGCAGCAGTGCTACCAACAGGCTTTGCAGCCATGTGGGCATCGATGGCATCTCCGGCAATGTGCCGAGGCCAGAAGCGATGCTTCTTGATCAAGGCGCCGGCATACATACCCAAAGCACGCAAGGCAACCAAAGCTTCAAGAACACAGAGCCCAGAATCCAAAACTACGTACCGAGCAGTATTGTGGATGGATTTGGTGAGACGGAGGAGCAATCCTCCAGTGGTGCCATGGACAGAATATTCAGGAGGAGGAAGATTGCTAGGGCGATCCTTTCCTTCAACAAGTTCGAAGTCGAAAAGGATGCCCGACAAACCGCAGCAGATTGTGTGGTACTCGTTGCCAAAAGGGTGGGGTTTACGAGGACAGAACACCCACCCTGGGCAAGTCCAGCGAGAGTGCCAAATAGACATGCTCTCATCAAGGCATACAATCCATGCTGGAAGGAAAAATGTTGCCATGTTTGTCTTCCATGCTGCCAGAAGACATCTTACCTCCCAAAAGCGGTCACGGTACGTTGGTGGGTTTGGATCTGTCAAGCGCAAGTGCTCAACAAGATGCTCAAATCTACGGAGAATCATGTAGCGGGAGAGTCGGTACGGGCACGGTGAATCTGTCTCATGGAAGTCACGAGAGGAGAAGAAGTCTCGACGAGTGAACCCAACAAGGGTAGACATCAAAAGCCACAGTCCAATGAACCGGAGTAGTTCTCCTAGACTAGTTGGTTCTAGGCCGGCTTGGACAAGGGAGTTGCTGGTGTTGACGAGGCAAATGTTGACAAGCCATTGCACGGGGAAGAACTTGAAAAAGAAGTCAAGGAGGGATTTGGACGACGGGTTCCAATTGTTGAACCCTGGAGGAAGCTTTTGATTCGTCATAAGCTTCCTCTGGCAAACACCGTTCCAGGCAAATGTTTGGCCAAGGAAGAGACCACTGGAGTCACGTTCAGCAGTGGTGGTGGTGGTGGGAATGTTCTCAGGAGCAGGGGCATTGTCGTCGTCGACAGCCAGTCCTTGTGCCAAGACATTACGAATGTCTTCGGCCGCATCACCTGTTCGAAGAAAGGTGTCAGCGGCAATCGCTTCATCACGATCGTCGAAGTTTTGCCCAGCAGAAGAATCGCGAGCTTGAGGAGACGCTGGGGCGTCAAAAAAGAGGTCAGGAGGACCCTCATGGAGAACTTTGACGTATCGACGAGCAGCGTACAGTTCCACATCGTCCCCAAAGGTTTCAGAACGGAAGAACACAGCCAAGAACTTGTTGCCAGAACGCGTCACCTCGTTAAGGCGGAGGACCTTGAGGTCCTCAAGACGCTGGCCGGCAACCTTGTTGGGAAATTGTTGGTCGATGCGAGCGCTGGGGCGGAGGTAGCTTAGAAGGACGGAGCACTTCGCTTCTTGGCCTAGGGTCTTGCGGCCTCTCGCCATGGTGGGTGATGGTTTTTTATGTAGAAACTCGTATATCTTTGTACAGGGAGGTGCCAACGATGTTGGCGAACAAAAAAATATGAGAAAAAATTGACACTAATCTGACGAATGGTGCTACTGCTGATACAGATAACACAACAACCAACCGGAAAGGCGAGCCGACAATTCGGAACAAGATTCTCACATGATTGAGCAACATGCAAATTACTACAGCTGCTTGAGAAAGTAGTTTTAACAAGGGCAAAATGTACATCAACGGAAAGGGTAGATTCACTCTTATAGGGTTAAACTACCCTGGTACGTCACCTACCGATATCATAGATTTGTTCTATGACATATCATAATCCGATTTCTGGCCACACATACGCCTCGTCTTTAGGCCCTTTAATGCACGGATCATACAAATTAACCTCCCTATGATACATTTTAAGGTAGATAAAAATAAGTACTATATTAAGGGCCCCATCTATAGCTTTGCCTTCTAGTGTCACCCCCCCCTCCCACAAGCCCACCACCACCACCAATACACCCTCTAGTATGGAGTCTTAACTGATAATTGTTTGTAACACTAGTTTGATGATTATGATGGTCCATTTGAACAACAATTCCTGTTGCTATTGGAGCTAGAGACCACCATTTTTTATATGGTACACATATCATTTGTGACATATGCATTTTGGCACACCTGTTGTACCAAATGAAGTTGCTTACAACACTTGTGAAAAATGGTGTGTATATGTGTAACATAACAGTAATCTGAAAAATGCCGTATGATTGCCCAAATTTCTACCAATATGAAATGGTACTACATGTTACCAAACATAAGCTTAATAAGAAATAAGAATCACAACCTCAATTTCTTTTGAAGTTGTTACTTAGAAAGTTGGGACAACAGATGAAACCTTATTAAGCAAGACATCTTCCTGTGATCCTCTGCTTTGTACAAAGATGTACAGAGCAGGTAGAATGGTGCCAACTAGTTCTTGGAGGCTTATTGATTTTTTGACTAAAGTAACTCCAGCAGCCTTAATGCATTACATTTCTGGAGGGTGTGTGTGCTGCTAATGGATTGAGCAACAGTTTTTATCATTATTTCATGTTCATTAATGAATATTTCCTTAGCTCAACCATTTTGAATAGTTCCTTATTGTTTTTTCTTGTTTTTGTACAGGTTGTCATGCCCATACACTTTGAGGAATACCGTGGATCATCAATAAGGGTCAGTCAGTGATGTTCTAATAATTATTGTTTATTGCTCATTCATTGTAGTGCACACATATCTTGAGATAATACTGTATTTTATAACAAATACCCTCTTGCAATTCAATTGGGGTATGACACATTGTTACACATTGCAATCGATATTCACTTCACTATGCTTCACATACATCTTTGATTGCACATCTTTTTCATGTTCACAACTGGGTAAGTCAGTTGATTGTATCACTTGCAGATTTCAGATGACTGACTCTATTTTTCAATCGATGCATCCTTTGTCACCATTACAGATGATAAGAATTACAATAGGTTTTTAAATATTTATTGGCATAGTTGCCAAACTTCCTTCTAAAATGGTAGCAATAAGGGTAATGCCAATGTTGAAAGGAACGATAATAAGTGCCACCACACTCTCACATTGTGCAACTGTGTCTTTGGGAATACTCAAAACCTTGACTAACAGTACAGAATTGATACAACCTCATCTAGGATCATTTCAAGGTATCTCTTTGTATACTCCATGTTTGCATTGTCAACTTCGTCATTAATGCAACTGTGTGCCAGTGGGACAGCTAGAAAGAGAAAGTTGCTGCTGTTTGAGATTGCTATCAGTAGGCAGAGTAAATGCCAGGATTCAAAGGTTGTGCAAATGAACTATTTGGGGAGATATTTGGATGTTCCCACAGAATTGGACAAGTTGGATTAGCCGGGAGGGTTTTTTCATGTCTGTGACAGGTGGGCATGTACCGGTATTCATCAATGTGTTGTTCAGTTGTGTGTGTTGTGAGCTCCTTACTCTTGGTAACAGGTGTTCTCACAGGACTTTCTCATCATCTGGAGGCTTTAGTAATGGGGTAAATGATGTAATGGTTCCAATAGTAGTCTTGTTCCAGTCTTGTGAAAATTGACTGTGTTGTGTGCTTGCAGTGTTTCAAATAAATTTTTAAGTCTTGGAGAAATATTTTGTGGTACAAAAAACTAGGTGATTGTTAGACCTTCGTTCAAGGTATTATTTTTGTCGTAATTTATTTAGTGAAAAGATCGTAAATATAGGTAATATCTTAAGATATTTCATATTAGGCGAACAGTATGACCCATGAGTTCGATCACGATTCAGGATAATTAACTATGACATCGCTCGGAATTGTATAGGTAATTCATCATAGAATCGTTCTACGATATTGACGACCGGTAATAAAGACCTGCAACGACAGAATGTATTAGAATTTTATCAGATAACTAGTGATTACTAGCAGCTGCTGCAAGATTTTTTGCTGTTTTTGCAATAGTTGTAACTGCAAGTCTTCACCATTATGTAGCATTCTGTTCAGTAAAGTCTTTGTACAATGGAAGCAGTATACCGGTACTTGTGGTACTGTCATAAATATTTCATATTTCCCAACACTTTCTTATGAACAATTATGTACTATATTACATATTATATAATAATATTATATAATGCATTCATAGACACGAATGATGTCAAAATTTACGTGCTTCGCATTTTGGTACAGTTTTTTTCCACGTCAGAATACGTGTTATTAAAAAAGACAAAGGAGACCGAGAGAATGTAAAAAAAGAAACACCTCATTTTGTTCGTTCCGGAAAAATTACGCATTGAATTTGAAGTATTGTACGGTATGGTACAAAACAATACTGTACTCATCTCGCGAAATCTATATATACGTACGTCTATTGAGTCCTTTTAAGTAATCTACCTTTTAAAAGTAATCAACACAAATATTCTTTCTGAAGATGCATGATTCCGTATCGGACAATATAAAATACACACAATCACCATAGAACTACCATACCGTTCATGAAGGCCTAATGCACCGTACAAAATATGTATTGGGAGTCATACCGGTACTTCTTATCTGCATGCAGCACTTTTTGTGCTGGGAACATTTGGCAGTGGCACATTCCTGCTTTGGAGTCACGAATTCTGAGAACATCTATTCTCTAGTTTCACACCGTAGAAAGAAAAACTCATGCATAATAATAATAATATTATTATGTCAAACATGCTTACTACTCTTAAAAATATTGTATGGTGCCACCATGCTTATAGAGTTCATTTCTGGCAGCATCTCTCCCCAACAACATTACAATACCCTACCTAGATCTCCAACCCCATAACCACACGCTGCTCAACCCCCAACTCCTTCCATCACAATCACGCTCCTTCTCCCACTAGCACCCACTTCAAATCTGTCAACATCAATGCAACGGCAGCCAACCTAGCCTTCAGGCTCAAAACAGCCTTCAACTAAACACTCCTCTCGGCCTTTCCGGCCAATTTGACCATAATCATTTAATTTTGCCAACCATATCTGCCATGTCAACAATGCTCTGAACTCGGCTTAGGCAGCAACTATGGTTTTGATACGTTGGTGATTGATTTGCTTTGGTGTGTGCACAAGCAAGGACCAGTTTTGTTCTTTGACTTGCGACGCAAGGGGTTCGGCATGTTAAGTCGTCAACGTAGGTCGCCGCTACCTTGGGTCCTAGTCTTTCCTTGATGTTTGTGCCTATGTTTGTTGTCCTTTTTTATTATTGTCTTGGGTCTTGGCATCTCGCTGTCTTGAGGCATAATCATTGTTGTCAATCGTCATCATTAGGAATGGGAACCTAGTCTACTTGATGCTCTGACGCTTTGAAACCTCTTCATCTTGTCGCCTTTTCTTCTTGGGTATTCTTGTCTTAGGACGCCGTCATAGAATTGAATGTGTGTGTGTTGATGCTGATGAGGCTAGTGTGGGCTTAGTCCAATGGTATACTTATGCAACAATGCACATCATCATTTGGGAACCAATCAGCATTTCAACGCAACAAATTTGAAATTACCAACTAACTCCAAGGTAGTGACATTAGAACATTCAATTTGTACCTATAATGCCAGAACTTGAGTGATCTGGATGAAGCAGAAGGGAGACGAGTAGGAGGTAATCGAAAGTCTCTATTAACTTCTGTGGAAGGGTCAGGAGGATGCAGCCTTGGGCGTCCTTTGGTGGCATGGGAAAACCACCTTCATCGGCATAAGTCGTCGGAGGCGCAGCTGTTGGTTCCCACCACACAATCATGTTCCAATTTCACATTTTGATTGCTTGCATTTTTATATCAATCCAATGTCACAAACTAGAATATGGTTGAATTTCACAGAATTGCAGTTTTATGTGTTTGTGAAGAATGTTCTTGTATTATGATAGGGATTATTATTGTGACGGTATGAACTTGAACTTAGCATCCCTTGAGTGAATTCATTTCAGTTTTTGTTTTCTATTATAATTTTTGACAAGTGGTGTCACATGGAATCGTTGTCTGGGATTGATGTTCGTTCTCAGAATTATTTCTTCCTTTTATTTTTTTCTGACAATTCAGATGCTCATATTATATGCACCAAACATTTGGCTGGTGGTTAATTTTTTTAATGGGTTTTCCAATGTTGCAAAATATTGCTCTTCACAAACATTTCTTGACTTCTACTTTTCATTGTTGGTTTGTTTGCTCACCTAAAAAATTTATATGGAAATTCTGTTGATGGTGGATATAAGGAAAGTCTTGATGAGTTCTGAAAATTTGATGAATCTTTCATGACATCTTTCTCCAGAAGAGATGTCACTCTTTTAAGTCCTTGCTTGTGTTTCTTCGGAAACCATTAAATTTCTGTGGAAAATCTTCAATTTGTACACTAGAGGTTTGTTCAAAAACCAACCTGTTCTCACTCTTGATAACACAGTGTACACCCAGCCATGGCTATAGTTCCAATTATGAACAAATTTTGTTAGAAAATATTACCCTCAGCGCTACTTGAGTAGCAGCACGCTTATACATTTACGATCAAAAACACATTACGTATTGAAAAATAGACGTAGCGCTACATCACGAACTAGTACTTGGAAATAAAAATATATTACCTTGGTAGTATTTTGAAATTAATATGAACATATTAGAATTTCGTTCCACACCATGTTCCACAGGGTAATACCTACTAAGTCTCAAAATCACTAAGACATATCTGTAAGAAATACTAAGAAAAAAATTAAAAATGTATAATTATAAAGGTCTAACTGTTTTTCGAAAATACTAGTGTTGTGTCAAAAATAATCTAAGACACAACACGATGAAAATTGAACTCAGTTAAGACAGGGGCGGCCTGCACATTTCATTACTCTATGTTTGAGCTAGATTATTTTTCACGCAAGCAATAATACCAAGTTAAAAATAATTATGCAGCTACAACCCTCAGTGCCAAGTGCCCCCCATACTTTTTGTCCCTTATCATCAGCTCAATTATCTTAGAAACAGGCAAACAGGCCCCATAAACAGAATAAATTTTATCACATGCTGTTTCTGCCGTGTACCCTGCCCGAATCATGAGACTCACTTGACTCCAAAATACATTCCTCTTGTAGTAATTGTAGCGGTCCTTGCCTCTCTCATTTGATGTAAAATCCTTTGCTGGCTTACAGCCACTAAAACCAAACTCATATTCCTTCCACAAGTCATGCAAAGTTTTTGGACACCTTGTCAGCCTCGACTCTAACTGAGCCGGAACATCCTCCATGACCTCATTCCTCACTCTGCTTCCTTCTTTGACTGCAAGGGTTGCCGTGACAGTTTGGACAGGATCTTGTCCTTCTGGGTTCAAGGAAGATCTCCCAGGTTCTGTGGGTCGTCCAGACTGTGCGACGGGCAATCTCATGAAATGATGGGAGGGCCTGTTTGCAATGCAAGAAATGTTGTTACTCATACGAGCAATTTGTCTCTTGAGTATGCCAATCTGACGATCAGCCTCTGCACGAGCATCGACAAGTTCACGACGCATGTGAATAATTTGTGATGAAAGCAAAGCGTGCCTCTTGGTTGCGTACAGCCAAACTTCTTGAACGTCCACACCAGGGGTTGCTTCATCACTATCATCAAGGAGGAGATCAATTAGACCTTCTGTGTCATGACCGCTGACAATAAGAGGCTTCCTCTTGACAGGAGTGCAGCCCTCCTTGAGTATATTGCGTGCTCCTAGGTCATGGTATGCACTCATGATCTGCTCTCGCCTGTGTGGAGGAAAGGCATTGTCCCCACTCCGATCAAACAATCTCCAGAGTACAGAACGCCCCAACACCTTGCATACCTGCTCATCAATACCATGCCTCACCATATTTGGCACAACATGATCAAGGATCCACTTGTCTGTAACCCCAGACATCTCATCCACCAAATACGCAATCACACCTCCTTTACACATGGCAGCAGCAACCTTGGCATCCACAAAGGCAATTGAGGTGTCGGCATACGTCTCATGCATTCGGCGGCTATTCTTCCATCGGCCACGATAGTCAGTGTCATCCTCAAGAAAGAAAACATTAGTGTTAGTCAGTCAGTGTTTTACTTCATAGATATTAACTGCAACACATACCTTTGTGCATCCACTTCCCCTTGCAAATGTAACAGCCAACTTACGAATGGAGTGAGTTCCAACAAGCCCAGGCCTATCCAATACGAAGTTGTTGTCAGCAAGGCTATCTGCCAAGAGACGGCTCATTCTCTCTTTAATCCTAATAGGATCATCAAGGCCTGAGTAAGAAAAGACAAATTCATTTTCACTTGGATACACTTCATAATGGAATTCAAGCCAAATACCAAGAATTGAGTGCACATCATATCTGGTGTCCATTGAAGCAAAGAGGACCTGGGGAGGAGCATCACATTCTTTGACAACATTCTTGGACCATGGCAACCTTCCACAGAATGCATAATCAGTATAGAGACCATAACGGCGGAGATCAGGCTCCCAAAACTTGACAGTGTCGTCCATCCTTCCAATCATAGCCAACTGCAAAGTGGAGGAGGCAGCAGCACATAGACCAAGTTCCCTGTTTGGGAGTTTCCAATATACTTCAATGAGGCGCTCAAACTCAGCAGGAGTGAGCGGCCTACGAGCTTGAGGTTCACAGCCCCGGCGCTGTGTCTGGAAGCGCTTCATATGCCTTATAAGGCGAGCCATCTGCTGTGAGCGGGTGGGATTACTGACCTTGGCAATCTCATTCCATTGCATGTTGTTGTTTGGCATGGAATAGCTTATGGCACGCTTCCATCCAAGGACAGAGTTGACACGGTAGTGAATGGGAGGGGCACACTCCCTCATCTGCATCAGGGTCTCCATAGACCCTAAACTTAGCCCACCTGTAAATATCTTGTGCCGTGATGTTCTGGAGTTCATCAGATGAGAACTGATGGTTCTTCTCATACCTTAAACCATCACACCATGACATGAGATGACGGAGTGGCACGTGGTACTTCTCTGCAAGCGAGAGTATGCGCCGTGGCTGCCTGTGTGGCTGGATGGTTGTTGCAGGAGGAGGGATGGGAGGAGGCATCAAAGCGACTGGATTCGCTGCAGTGGCTGTTGTGGCTGGTTGGGGGGGTTCAGGGAGAGGCTGGGCTACATCTGGAAGGACTACATCTGCAGGTGGGGGCTGCGCAAATGCCTCGGCAAAGGCATTGACTACTGCGTGTGGCTGTTGCTGTTGTTGATGATGGCTGCGGTGGCTTCTGTTGCGACGGGTCGTCATGATTGTTTTTAATTGATTTTTTATGTTGTTCTGGACGGACGAAGTGAAGCATTTTTGTGCGTGGTACTACATGATGAATATTACTTCTAATAGTACCATACAATACCGTATGGTAATCACACTTTGATCGTGTTGAGGTCACCACAGTTCTGATGACTCGGCCCTTCAAGATTGTGGATTTTTTGTGATGGACAGACGTCTCCATCTTATTGAGTTAGCTTATTTTTTGTGGAGATTTCCACACTACGAACCGACAATTGTGTAAGAAAAACTATAGGAATATCGTTGTAAGGAACAATCATATTCTCTAGAGATACATGAGTTACACATGAGAATCACGAATAAAAAAATTAATTCTCATCTTGTGGAATTTTTGGAGTAATATGTAGATTAGACGTGGATAAAATCAAGATTTTTCACGCACCATCCAGTAAGCAGCTGTAGCGATTGTTAGTGTGCGTCGTCTGCTGTGTCATCTACAATCAACCATAAGATCGATGAAAATGGCAAATTACAGTTGCACGTACAAAGACCAGAACGTAATGTGCTCTAATGCGATTTATTGTTATCTGATGTTGTTAAACGCGGGGGTACGAGGAAGCCTGAGGAGGAGGGGAGGAGGGGAGGAGGGGAGGAGGGGACAAGGTGTGCTAACAGTCTGCCAACTGCCAACGGTACAATATAAGACAACAGAAGGGGGGACATCATGGCTGATGCTAAGGTGAACTGTGGTATTGGAGTGTTCATGTTTTTCAAATTTGCGAGCGACCAACGGCAATTTGTTAGTTGTCGGAGTAGAGATTTCTAACAAATTTGGAGGTGTCAAAGTTGTACGTCTTGGGTGTCCACGTTGACACCTCAAATTTGCGAGTGACAGTTATTAAATTTGTCTGACTGTGACCGTGACACCTGCCCGCCATAAGAAATTTCATTATCGCATGTAATGTTGTTAACAACATTACAGGCACCTACAACCTCATAGAACCGCGAGATAGATGGGTGCAAAAAAGGGTGGAACAATGATTATCTTCAAGGGAAGAAATTATGGGCGCCAACACAATTTTAGGCGAATTCAGTCTACGGGAGGAATTCAGTACACTCTACGACTTGCAAGCAACTGACAAATTTGAGGGTCGACTAACAAATTTGATCAAATTTGTCAGTCAAAGGTTTTTTATATTTGTTAGTTCACTTTGCCGGACCAGTGATATTCTCTAGGGAGATTTAAAATGACTTTACAAATTTGAAGTCGGTTGAAGTCGGTTGAAGTCGGTCGCTTGCAAATTTACAAAACGTGGACACTCTACTATGTACTTCCTATATACTTCCTACAGACACGGATGTTTTATTTCCGCTCATGTGTTGTGAAATGTATCCTTTCTCAAAATGTTTCTCGCTTTCGTGTCATTGGACATTTCCAATACATTCGTGTCATTGGGCATCTGCATTTGGTAAACATGGGAAGCTGCATTTGCACATAGAATGTTCTGCATTTACTCATAGTGTCACCACCATAAATCGAAGTGAGACCATAAATCCTCCAAAAACCATGGCAGAGAATCAGAAAATGCACACAGCAGTTCCCAGTAATGGCAATCCTACCGCCAATGCCACCTTAAATATTGCTGAAATTGTAGTTCCTACTGATGCTACTGAAGCACCTCCCCCTCCATCATCTCCTTCTGAATGTAAGAAGCGACATAAAAAAGAGTAACCACCTCACCGTCAACCCCATCAATGAACACACGATCTCAGAAGAGAGCCAAGGAGACCAAAACCATTAAATTTGAAATCTTGATACTTTTTTTGGGGATGGAATGGCGGATTCCTTTCAATTAAAAAGTTAATTTTAAAGGTGGGATCTTTCCATGACATTTAGTTAGGTTAACTATCAACGGTGCGTTCTTGATGTTGTTGCAAATCCTTCTTTGTATATCTCACCAATACAACCCTTTTTTTTGGGGGGGGCACAAACCCCCCCCCTTTGTGGTGGTTTTTTTTGGGGGCGAAGGGTATTTTTTTATTTTTTTTAAAAAATATTGTGGGGAGGTTACCTTTTTTACCAAAAAATGGGCGGGGGCTTACAGTTTGGCCGTTCTCCGGAGGAGGAATCATGAATTATGAAAAGCAAGAAGACACGCAGTCACCAATCTTCAAAGAATGTACGGCACAGTGAAACAACAACAAAGTCTACAGATGACTCTGACAAAGACATTACACTTCTTGAGCTTTCCAAGAAGAAAACTTCGAAATCCTCTCAACCTCATCATGATCCATTCCATTTGGCAGCCACAATTGCAAGAAGCCATGCATCTCCCCCAAATGTAGACATTTCACTTGTTCAAGATCTCATCAAGGAAACCATTCTCTAACACTCCTGTTGATGTATCATTGTACAGAGATCAAGCTTATCCCTCTTTTGTTTTTTGTACCAAAACCATGTTCACCTGCACTAACAAAGAAGACGTCACAATTAACTTTGTCAATGATCACAGTGGATTCGATGACAGGATTCCAATCACTGACTTCAGTAATGATTTGTCATTTTATTTATAGTGCGTGTACTGATGAACTCACTATCTCATTCATTTGTATTGCTTTCAGATGCTCATCCGCACTTCCTGAAAAGTATTCTTCAGACCATGGACACAGTGACAAGAGTACTATCATGGGGAGGGTACAGGGAACCCTTCATGTGTGTTGGTACTTCTACTCAGAGTGACATCAAGTTGTATGAGGATGCATTCCTCATGAGCATTCAACATTATCTAACGCACCCACCCCAAGATTCTAGTCCTGACAAAAAGAGACTTATTTGCCTGATTAACCACACTTTTTTCCAGCATTGTCGCCCCCAATTCATCTCAAATCTGCAAAACCATCCTTATGTATTATTTGCACATGTCATTGCAACTAACTATGTTTTGTGCACAAAATGTCCCCAAAAAACATTTCCCAGTGTACCCAAGAATCCATCACGTGGCATTAGTGCAGAAGAAATCCAATGAAGATCCACCCATTCTTACGACGACATGATAGGTTTAGCCAGAAGGATGATTAATGACATCAGATACTTGTTAATCCAACTCATCAAGTCTGTTCAAGTCACCCAAGGATTACAAGTACGGCAACTCAAATTATGGTTTCCCGATGCTCTGTGGATGTCCTTTGTCAGACCTAGTGAAATAGTGAGAGAGAGAGATGCAGCAGTCGAGAGGGCAGAGTTGTTTTGTTGTGGAAACAAAAAATTGGTAATCCTCTGAAGTCCTTCATACCTCATTAAATCTTTTTCACATCAGTTCCTCATCCGAGACTAACAGTACTGGCAGGTCAAGCTTATATGCAGTCTCACTCCCGGGCAAGTTGTACATGATCGATCACAGGCTATTCGTAACTTGGCTGACAAAATATTGGCAATTGGACTAAATGATAAAGACTAATTAGGCAGTCCAGATGACACTGAAGACAGTTCTGGAGAGTCTCATGCAGACAGTGACGAATAAGGTACTCACTCCAACAAAGAAGACAGCACTAGTGACCATGACCACTGTCATATGAGGATGAAGCCATGCATGAAAGTGAAAATGAATATGTGAGTTCGGAGGAGTCTTTGGGTGATGATGATGCTTAAGTTAGCGACTCATATGAAGAAGATGACTTTAGTGTAAGGCATTTGCATGAAAGTGAAAATGAAGCAGTAAGTTCGGAGGAGTCATTGGCTGATGATGATGCTCAAGTTTGCGAGTGAAATGTAGAAGATGACTGTAGTCTAAGTGATCATCAAGATGTACATCATGAAAATGCAGGCCAAAATCAAGAAAAAAGACTAATCAAGCTTAAAGAAGAATGAGTAACCAAAAGGGGTTGGGGTTGTTATACATGTTAATGTTATTATTATTATTATTATTATTATTATTAGGAGGAGGAGGAGGAGGAGGAGGAGGAGGAGGAGGGAGGAGGAGGAGGAGGAGGAGGAGGAGGAGGAGGAGGAGGAGGAGGAGGAGGAGGAGGAGGAGGAGGAGGAGGAGGAGGAAGAAGAGGAGGAGGAGGAGGAGGAGGAGGAGGAGGAGGAGGAGGAGGAGGAGGAGAGGAGAAGGAGGAGAAGGAGATGAGGAGGAGGAGGAGGATGAGGATGAGGAGGAGGATGAGGATGAGAGGAGGAGAATGGAGAAGTGAGAAGGAGAAGGAGAAGGAGAAGGAGAAGGAGAAGGAGAAGGATGACAGGGAATGATAGAATGATAGAATGAGAAATGAGAATGAGAATGATAGAATGATGAATGAGAAGGATAGAATGATGAAGGAGAAATGAGAAGGAGAAGGATGAAGGAGAATGAGAAGGAGAATGATAAAGGAGAATGAGAAGGAGAATGAGAAGGAGAATGAGAATGATAGAATGAGAAGGAGAATGAGAGAATGATGAGAAGGAGAATGAGAATGAGAAGGAGAAATGAGAAGGAGAATGAGGATGATGAGGATGAGGAGGATAAGGAGGA
>JABMIG010000326.1:90000-142666 GCA_013187285.1 Cyclotella cryptica
CCTATCCTTACCATACTCAAGGCCCCAAAGATGGATAAAATGGATAAAACCCCCTGTTTTGATGGACTAATAAATACAACTAGACAGACTCTGGACTCATACCAAGTGGACATAAGTTGACACCTGCATTGAATATTGGTATTTGATGCTAAGGTTTGGTAATATAAACGTGCAGTTGATGCAAAGTTGTTTCATTAAGTTTGGTAGGTATAGCCCATTTTATCTAAAAATGTGACTTTTTTATCCTTGAAATACGGACAAAAAATTATGTAGAACCTGTACTAACTCCTATGTGACCACTCTTAGTAAAGGATAAGTGCACCACATCCATTTGCGTACCTGCCATGGTTGAAACATTTACCAATCTGCTTAAGCAAAAAACTCCATTTTGGTAGGAATCTTGTGAAAATAAGTGTCGGACGCATTGGTTCGTATCTCGTATCTGAGGCTGTAGAGCGCCCAACACGACTGATGACCAAAACATACCAACAGATAGCCCAGTTTCTTGTCTGGTGAATTGTGTAGAGAAAGAGAGACCGCAACACGATCCCCAATAATGGTGACCTTGAGAATGAACGCAGACAATTCGTTTCATTATTTCAAGGATAAAAAAATTGACAATTTCACCAATTTTGGCCAGTAATTTTTATCCTTGAAACAAGAATAAAAAATTCAAGTACAGCTATTCCTCCTCCTCCTCCTCTCCTCCTCCTACTCCTCCTCCTACTCCTCCTATTCCTCCTCCTACTCCTCCTGCTTCAGTGTGATAACCATAACAGGTCTTTACCATGAAGATAAGTATAATTACAGGAAAATAATGTATTTTTTGGTTTGTCCTCCATGGGTAGTCACGATGTTTTGATGTTTACTTTCCTTTAAAATTGTATCTCATTTCTAAAATTGGAGCAGCCTTATTTTAAGGCTAACACTTCCTCGGCTTAAACCCTTTTATCTCTGTCTAGCTCAGTCTAAAATTCTTGCAGTGGCTGCTAGTAATTTACAATATGATTTCGAACTCAATGTGACGCCAGGTCCGCCCCACATGCATGCATTGGGCCAAAAGCTTGGAAAAAATGCAATTTCCAGCAAATTGCAGAAAACAAAATACTGTAAAAAAGCAAAAGCGTAAGAACTCAGATTTGTTGAGCTTTTGCTTGTCAGCCAAAAATGCCCATTGTACCTACAGAACACCATAATAATTTCGAACATAGTGTGAGAATTGAATTAGATAGGATAAGTTTTCCTCATTGATAGCCATTAGATTTTTATATGAATTCCTGCATGGGTTAAATATTTTAACCCAACAAATAGATGGCACTCCATTTAAGTGACACTGTTAGTTACAATACCCATAGAATTTTAAGACTGTATTGGATAGAAATGGATACAATTCTTAAGAAATTGTATAATGTTCATATTATTTTTTCTATAATATTACAATTCCCAGAGATTTGTAACAACTTAATTGGTCAATGTTCAATTACAATTACACGATAATTGTAATTGTTGGTGATAACAAAGGTCGTGATTCCAGTTCCTAAGAAATTACCATGAATTGACAAGATGTACCAGACATAAGATCCTTTCCTGATTACAGGAAAATGATGCCGATAAATTTAATTTCCCTGGCTAGGTTGCAAATTCTGATTTTGGTTACTGTCCAAAAATCACAGTAACCAGTAAACTATCAGAGTTACTGCAGTAATTACTGTAGATTCCGGACATATTACTGTAAATTTTGTCAAAATGAGTCTTATTTTGTGATGTCACAGGGTCACAGTCCTAAAGTATTGAGCAAAGTACTTAAGTAAGTCTTTCTCAGTAATCTCGCGATCACAGTAACCATGTTACTGTCAAAATTAGAAAATATTCCGGAGTAACGCATAATTCCGCTGGAATTCCTCCGGAATTTGCAACCTAGTTCCCTGGAATCTCCACTAATTTGGATGTTCCCTAGGAATTGCAAAATTAGAAAAAGCAAATGCTTAGGAAAACTGTTTTCTTGAGCTTTTGATTTTCACAATATTATGTATTTTTACAATTCCCTTGGAATTGTATTTTCCCCCACTTTTGGTCTAACGCATTGATGCGGTGTCCCCAACAAAAAAGGAGAATCGAGAATGTACAGAAAGACAAAAGGTACTAAAATATTATCATGACTGATTTGGGTGCTACCCTTTGATCTACACAATATACCTACTATGTGTAGAAAATGTCTTCAATAAAACTGTAAAACCGTTGACTTTGAAAAGTCAAACAAAACTAGTACATATTTAAGAGAAAATCTTGTTGCAGACCTTTTTTATAGGTGACTGTTTGTGATGAACTTAACATGTAGAATGCTAGTGACAAAAAGTCAATGGTGCTCACTTTTTTGGATGATAATTATTTAAGGTCCATATTTTGAATCATTTCAATAATTATGATGAATAAAACTTAACACTGGAGCCAATTTACTCAACAATCAACAAGGCAAAAATGCAAGTCACGACTTTATCTTTTTAAATGAGATAACAAGGGTGAAGCACTGCAACTCTCCCCTGCTTCATCTCTTCCCCAAGGTGAAAGTCATAGTCATACTATGACAACTCAACAACCAAGGACACAAAAACAAGATTTGTGACACTAAGGTCACACAACTTTTCAAGTAAAAAATAAATCAGTGAGCTTCTAAAGGGATATTATAAAAATTGGAAAGTACATTCATTATATGACCTTTTGTCACATGCCCCTGCTTTCTTTTGTCGCATTGTAGGCATGGTGAAAATGGATCTCCAGATTCAGTCTTGGAGTTGGGATATGATTGTGACATAGGCCAGTTGTCTACTCTACAGTAGTATACAAAGGTAACCTTTAACATACCTTTAATTTCTCAGGAGATGCTTGACATCCCTCAATGATCCAATTCTTGCGATTAAAGCATGAATTGTTTCACTATCCAAAAATACCATTTCGGACAAAAATTCTCTTTGTCAGTAACTAATGACATTGGCGCCATACCAGATGTGTGTAGAAACTACACAACGTCTCTTTGTGTCATTAGTGCAAAACATACCAAATCCATGTAGAATTCTACATGGCTTCGTTTTGCCAAAATGAAGCATGTTTGCTTCATGATGGTGATTTGACACTTCACAATTGTAACTAAATTAACTCACGAAAACAAAAGCTGAAAAGCATTCTACAAGATTTTTTAAATACTTTTTGGCTTAGGTCACTATTGATAGATAGCCTATTCGAGCGAATTTTTCTGGACTGTCTGTCCATTGCTGCACTGTCTTTTGAGCATGCATCGTTGTCAAGTTGACTCACATCAGTCCAACATCTTTGCATCTGTCCTTCACCAGTCAAGCGTTCAGCATCCACGTGTTCACCCGTAGAGCCACCACGTCCGCGCTACATGATCCCATTGCCAACAATATTTGTGCAAAGAGTGTCTCCTTAGAAGCCAAACTGACGTGAAGCTCCTACAAGACCCTTTTCTTGGGAACAAGTCTTCAAGCAGCCATCTCAATAATATCTTCTAAGAAGATGGCGCCCATCACCCTTAAGAATCAAGAATGCGAATGTGGACAAGGTGGTGAGAAATCCTGTATCCGTTATGTGCCCGACCAGGACTCAGTCCAAGAAGCTTTGGACCTCAAGCCCAAATCCCTCAAGTGCACTCTCGCAAATGGGTCAGAAACCCGAGTCATGGTTTGGTCCAGACACGATAGCAGCAAGCAGTTTGTACTTAACATGAACAAGGTGTACTGTACCGCCAAGAAAATGGGGCTAATTCCCACCTGTCATGATACTGAAAACACAGATGACTCAAAAAAGGTAAATGGAAGGTTGTTCTCCACAAAGTCACTGAAGACCCCCTCAGTAAAACTGAGAAAGAGAAAAAGACCACAGAGTCACTCTCCCTTAAGATTGAGGTAGTCGCCTTGAGGAAAAATGACCGACTTGTTCCTAGAAGTTTGTCAACTCTACGCCAACCTTCTCACTGAGGAGGCTCGTCAGCCCTGGGACTTAATTGCCAAGTAGCATAGATGGAGTCAACTCCCTTTCACGACATCTTTGGAGCCAAAAGGAAGAAGTTTCTGGGCAAAACGTCCGAATCATTTCAAAGGAACCAGTTACCCCACCTGGCAAGAATTTGACATTCTATATCTCTAATCATGATGCAGTTGAACAATTACGTGAAGACCTCACGTGTTTGTACTACAGCCCAAGCGAAAGTACACAGACCCAACAGCTCTACTCCTTCGCAGATTTGGAGCTCGCATGACACATATTGCGCATGTGCCCATTGAAGCGGTAGGACCAGAACCACTTCTTGAGAAGTGCTATCTGAAGGGGATAAGCTACAACAAGGAAGGAATTCCTACGCAAGGTACTTTTGGGCAAGCCGTGCAAAAGTCTCGTGAAGATAGCCACTCCAAGAAGTCCTATGCGCAGGTCTTGGCTCGCATGGATCAACTTGAAAAGTCTCTCAGGAAAGCCAACAAAAAAGGCAAGAAACGTCGCTGTCCTGAAGAAAGGGATAGCGATTCCGTCTCCTCCTGAAGTGTTGGGTCGGGTAATACTGGGAAAATTGAAAATAGGTGCAAGAGAATTAAACTTACCTCAAGTTTGCTAATTCCACTACCCCTGGTCTGATAAAAACTACCAGTAACCAAAACTTGGAATTAAATCAAAGAAGTAATTAAGGATTATTTGAGTCACCTTGTGGATGAAACTTTGAAAAATCTCAAAGAGTCTCGAACTCATCCACCAACTTTGAAGTAGGCCCCGACTCAGAGAGGGACACCCTACAAAAATCAAAGATAATTGAGCAATCTATCCCACAAAAATCAATGGACTCAGTCACTGCAGTAGTGGCTGTGCAAACATTAGCAACTGCAAGTCAGTTCTCAACAAAACTCATACACTTGTCCAGTAGACACAAAAACAACTTCTTGGGAGTACTGTTAGACACTGGTTCTGATGGTGACTTCATGTTCCATGCACAAGGAACCACCAAGTGTTTTCCCTACTTGGCTAGGCAGGTGTCAAAGTCTTGGCACACTTCGAGTGGGTGCTTCCAAACCAAAGGAAGAGGCGAAGTTACTCTAAATTCCTAGAGTACTCCAACAGCAAGGAATACACAGTAAAATCTGATGCTGTGAAGTATGTTGAAAAAAAAATGACTAATCCACCATTTGACCTCCTCTTAGGTGTAAAAACGCTAAGAGAGCTTGGAATTATCCTGGATTTTTGAAGAAGAAAATATATCACCATTGATGAGATCATCTTGCCAATGAGAGACATCAACAGTCTGTCAACTAGCTCTATGATTGAAAAAGCTTGGTCCGTAAACCACAGCATGATTCATGAATCACATACTACTGAGGAAGCCACTCAGAGTGCCGTTCACACCCTAGATGCAAAATATGAAAAAGCGGACCTCCAATCAGTGTTTGACACCAACTGTCCTCACCTCAGTTTACAAGGTTAAAATGATTGTTAGAGCTCCTCTGTAACTAGGGGGACCTCTTTGATGGTACACTAGGTGATTGGAATACTGAGCCTGTCTCCTTCAAACTGAAGGGAGGTGCCAAACCATGATATGGCGGAGCTTACCCAGTGTCACATTCAGTCAAAGAGACTCTCATGAAAGAGCTTAAAAGACTATGTGACTTGGGGGTACTACATTGGCAGCCTGCATCTGAATGGGCTTCATCATTGTTAAAAGTGCCAAAAAATGATCAGGTTGTATGTTTTCTAAGTGATTTTCAAGAAGTAAACAAAAGGATAAGTAGAAAACCATTCCCGTTACCTAAAATTAGTACAGTCATGTAAGAGATAGAAGGTTTCACTTTTGTGACAACCCTTGAGTAAAACATGGGCTACTACACCATTAGATTGGATCCAGATGCATCCAAAATCTGCAAAATCAGGTACTCTTACCTCAGGTTACCAATGGGTATTGCTGGTTCTCGGTCCTCTCCAGACTTCAAGATGCAAACTTAAAGTAGAATGCTTGCAAATCAAACTTCTGTGCCATTGAAACAGAATATCTTGGGTACATCGTCTCATGAGATGGAACTAAACCACAACCCAAGAGGGTACAGTCGCTACTTCACTGACACCACCCAAAAATTTCAAAGACCTCCGTAGATTCCTTGGCATGGTCCAATACTACCAAGAACTTTGGGCACCACAGTGAAATGCTTGTCCCACTCACAAGCCTAATAGGCCAGTGTGGTCACATCAAACAATGTAAACTTCTCAAGGTTAAGAAAAAGCCTTGGAAATGGACTGACAGGAACACCAAAACGCATTCAATGACGTATGCCATTGGCCTACCCTGATTTCTCAAAAGGGCTTGAGACCTATACTGATGGATCAAAGAGAGATAACTTGGAGCCATCATTACTCAGATCAACCAGCCAATTGCATTTTTCAGCAGAAAGCTCTCTGCCTGTCAGCAAACATACAGCGTATCCAAAATTGAACTTCTAGACATAGCTGAAACCCTCAAAGAGTTCAAATGAATGCAGTGGGGCCAATCAATTGTAGTCTACACCAACCACAAAAATCTCATGCAAGACGCACTCTGCTTAACCTGTGACAGGGATTACCATTGGCGTGTATTGCTAGAAGAATATGTTCCTGAAATCGTTTACATCAAAGGAATACACAACACAGTTGTGGATGCGATTTCACCCGTTTACTTTGTTCCAATTGAGGACATCAAGGAAAACTGGATGACCTTCACCAAATGGTGGTACCATTACACCATACAGACAGAAGAGCAAACATCCACAACCAAACACAAAGACTTCATGAACTTGTGTTTGCTAACCACAGTGAAGAGAATGCTATCTATCCTCTGACAGTTAGGGAGATTGCCGCATCTCAACACACAGATAAAACGCTGGACAGACTCAGCCTGCTCAAGGCATACCAACCTCGGCTGGTAGAAAATGTTCAAGTCCTGTGCAAAGATGGCAAACTTTTCATCCCACAGGAAGTACAACAGTGGGCAGTGCAGTGTTACCACTGCTACCTGCAACATCCAGGGACAACCCACCTCGAAGAGACTCTTTGTGCTGCGATGTATTGAAAATGATTGTGACATTCCGTTCACACCATTGTCAAAAAGTGCCATAAATGCTTAGTCAACAAACGACGTGAATTCAAGTACAGTAAATTACCGACAAAACTAGTTGTGATGAACCCCTGGGAAGCACTATGTGTGGACCTAATAAGACGATACACTCTCAAGGACAAGGATGACAGTGAAATTGACTTAATGTGTGTCACAATGATAGATCCAGCAACTGCAGTTGTTTCCAGATTGTGGATCTACCGGTAACTGAATTCAATTCTGTTACTCCCATGAGTAAAAATGACCGCAAGGGTACTTACACACATAACAAACCTAAGGAAGCTTACTATGAAAAATCATCAGCACAAGTTGGCTCTTCAGTAAACAAGTCTGGTTTAGCCATTACCCACGTTGTCAAGTAGTCATCTACTACAATGGTAGCGAGTTCAAGCTCAATTTCGAAACTCTATGTGATTCATACGGTATCAAGCAAAAGCCAATAAGCAACAAGAACCCCCAAGCAAACACAATACTAGAACAGATGCATCAAGTAATCATGACAATGCTCGGTACTGCTGAATTAGATATATTGCAAATACAGTGCGGTTCCAAGTGACATAGCAGACTTCCTCACGGATGCTGCATGGGGCGTTTGCTCCACATATCACACAGGTCTCTCCAGGCGCAGCGATATTTGACAGGGACATGCTTTTTGACATTCCCTTCCTAGCTGACTGGAACAAAATAGGAGATCATAGGCAATGCCTAACTGATCGCAACACCAAACATGAAAACAAGTCTTTCGTCAATTGGGATTATAAGATTGGTTATAGAGTACTTCTGCGCAAGGAAGGTATCCTCTGCAAATCAGAAAGTAAATACCATCATGATCCTTGGACCTCCGACCTTAGACTATATCAACAGTCCATACAAATGGTACAATCAGGGTTCACCGCAGAACAAAATCAGAACAATTGAACATTAGGAGAGTAACACCACTTTTTGATACTACAGACACTTAAAATAACACACTGTATGTTAAGCACCCGTACTCCTCTCTCCACAAACACTTATGCTTATAAAATTGATTTGTAGTTACTACTAACGGTGGGCAAATGGTAGGAGACTGGAATAAAAATGCCGCCTCTGTTGTGTTTGAACTTGTGAAGTGTGGCACCAACACCAACCACCACATTTGACTGAGCAACATCATTCATAGTTATACAACACTCAGTGTAGTCAATGAAGTCACCCCTAAACGGAGTCAAGCCAAAAGAAGCACCAGTGTCCCACACCTGTGGACAAGACTTGAAAGTAATATTTGATGCACGTTTGGATCCATCATAATCAGTCGAGTGAAACAGATTGGCACATTTGATAGTATCCTTGGCACCATCAAGCAGAGACATGTGGTCGAACTTCTGTAGCAACCTTGTTGTTGATAAGAATGAGTCGGCTCTATCAGCACAGAATTTGTCCAATGCTTCCTCTGGAATCAAGCCAAAAGTTGAAAATGGTAGAAATGAGTTGGAATCAGCACCAAGAAAATCCGCATTGACTTTGCGTTGAATATTCCAGATAGACCGTGAACTAGTTCGTGGAGTTAAAAACTTGGACCACTTCACTGATGGCATTTGACATGGTATGCTGCTCTTTGATGGCACTTCTTCCCCCTCCAATGCTGATGTTGACATGTGCAATAAGACCAGGGTACAGCAGGACTCTGACGTGACAGACATGTTTCTACAGTACTACAATAGGGTTACCTTGTTCACTCCAAAATTCTATTTTTAATTTACTTGAAATCATTTTTTTGGAGTCCACTGTCTGGCCGGCTGGGTATCATGATACATCTAGGATACATAGTGCTCCTATTGTATGTAACCGTCTTAAATGCAATTAGCAAAATGTGTTAAGATTTTTTCAAAATCTTAGTTGTGTTGGAAACTGAACCCCTTTTCTCCTTCTTCTCCTTCTCCTCCTCTTCTCCTCCTCCTTCTCCTCCAGTGAGACAGTTTTTTCACTTTTTGCCAAAATAGGTACTGACCAACAATAGTTGATCATATCTTACCTGTAAATAATTCATTTTTCGGCTCGACTTACATGGGTAGTCATGATGTTTTAATCTCTGTCTACCTTTAAAAGTATATCTTTGTGTATAAGGTATGCCATTATTTTCAAGAATTTTTCTGTTAACTTGAAGGCAACATGAAAGTGTCACAAATCATTTTAATCATAAGACCTCCGCACA
Organism: Cyclotella cryptica; assembly: GCA_013187285.1. Taxonomy (NCBI): domain Eukaryota; phylum Bacillariophyta; class Thalassiosirophyceae; order Thalassiosirales; family Thalassiosiraceae; genus Cyclotella; species Cyclotella cryptica. Next base: position 99,330 of record JABMIG010000326.1, read on the forward strand.
TCAAAAAAAGACGAGGACTTTGAGAAAGATAATTATGTAGCCCCGTAAACCATTAGAATAATGTAAAACGGAGTAGAGGATCTTAAATATTTATGACGTAGGTACCCCGAATTCTGCCGGGGCTACATGATAAAGTCCTCATCTTTTTTTTTGATGCGCAGAGGATGTACAACAATGGTTCTGTAAACTTGAAGGGACGTTATTGTGTCACAAAAGAGTGTCTAACGAGAATGATTTTGCAAAGGAACATCTAACGATCAACAATTCCCTTCACGTTGTTGCAAAATCATCATGCAATGCCCTTCGTGCGGACGTGATGTCTGCGTGGTCTTCCTACACAAAGACTGTCTTCTCACTGAGCTTGATTCTGTAGATGAGGCCCTTGACGCCTCCAAGAAGAGGAATCATCTCTATCTTTCTTTTGTTGCATCAGACATGGACCTTTGGGGGCACGCAATTGTGTTGCATCCCACACTGTGTTGTATCATACATTCGTTCTATCTGCCCTAGCACAGATTGCAAATATAGAGGATTCCGCGCTGTTGGAGACGTTGGAGACATTGTGCCACGTGGTGTTGTGGAGGGGCTCAACAACAATAGCATGCCTTTGACAGAGAAGAGTGGGGATCAAGGGGGGTGGGGATGATGAAGAAGACATTGACGACCATGGCGTCGCCAACAGAGTCAATGCGTCATACGAGGAGGTAGAGAATCAAATCAACAATTCTGTTGATTTCATGGTGGGGGACCAAATGAGTCTTTCAATGCATTTAAATCACCCTGCATTTACCATGGATTATGTTCGCGACTTCATGTTGAAAGCTCCAGTGAGTGGATGGGTGATAGCAGTGCAGGGAAATTTCAATACAGCTTTGATCGTATGCTCAGACAAGAAAACATACAGCCGTGCAATGAAGTACTGCTTCAAGAATGCAATTAAAAGCACTCACTTTGCAGTTAACAAATTATGCATGTGATTCTAAGGCCTGTTCCATCAATCCTATTTATTGCCTATTTTGGGCGGACTATTTTGATTTGGCGATGATCTTTATAGGCTCAAAGGAATATAGGCTGTAAATAGGCAAAAACCTCTTTCAGGGGCAATAGATGTGAAAAGTCGTTTCTGATCCTATTTATTTGCCTATTTAGATGTGACACGACATTTTTAGATTTTTTTCCCGTTCACGTGCACGACAAAAATGCGAATCCACCCCGCCAGGTGTTTCAATGTCACATCAAGATTGAGAGTGCCAAAATGTTCTGTCTGTCAATGAAGTGATTTCGTGCCTATTTACGGCAGGCGAATCAAAAATAAGTAGGCTGGAACCTATTTATAAATAGGATTGACAGAACGGGTCTAAGGTGTGGATTCACTTTTTGGTTTGATCTACGGTGTTGTTGTGTAACATCGTGGTACTAAGTCTTATTTAATTACAAGAGCCCAATAAAAATGTGCCCCCACTCTACTTGTGCTAATCTTCGATTACTGACTCCCTGTCTCGTCCTTTGTTTGGGGTCTTCGGATAATGTAGATTGGATGAGAAGTTGCCACAGAGTATGCTCGTTTTTCGTGTTTCTGTCGTGTATCTATGAGGATAGGCAACGCCCTCTTGGTCATTGGGTACGTCGAAATATTCCCAATCTAACTGTTCCAAATACTCACCATCTTCTTCCATGTTTTCTGTGTTATATTGTTCATCAGCTGTGTATCCATGGAGAATGTCATCAGAAGTTAATTGAGGAAATTCCATCACCTCTGCCGATATCTCCTCAGATTCTCCAATGATTCCATCTTCTCCTCACTTTCAGCATGTTCCACAGTAGTTCCAACAGCCATTTGACACAAAGGTTGATTGTTTCTCAAGTTGCTGTCAAGGATTACACCAACTGGAGCCATCCTGATATTGGCAACCTGCTGCTGTTGTCTGGATTGTCTCTTTTCATGAGGAGTTGCACCTTGGCTAATATTCACTGTGGACCGTTTCTTCCGCATCTGTGTTTGGTTTGTACCAAGGGATGGAGTGACCACATTGACAATGCCTTTTGGACCAAGTGGATATACACAGTCAAAGTTAATATGAGACATGCGAAGCAGTGCCATTCGGTTGAGATCAGTTTTAACAATTGTGGTTCAGAGTGAACTATCATCAAGAGGAAAACAGAGTGGTGTTGTTTCCCATAAAATCTTGTATTCCTGGGAACCTCTGTATGGAGCGGCATTGACGCACCGTTAATAAAGAAGTTCGCAGGGATGTCATGGCGAGAGGATGGATTCGTGAGAAATAAGTCCTTAGTTGCCCTGACTCATTTGTTCTTGAGTTTTATCTTTCCTGTAAAGTACTGGGCTTTTGCGATCTCGCTGTCAAGCAAAAGAGATGCATGAGATGATTTTCCAGCAACATCAGTTTCATATGCATTCGCAGGGGTGGATTTGGTGTAGGAGTAGGGAGATTTGTTGGTGTTGTCAGTGGAGATGTGTCCTGCAGTACCATTGGCTGCAACGTGAGCGACATTGGGTGATGGGGGCAAAAGGGGCACGTGAAACTCTTGTGTCAGAGGTGATGTTTCATCGTCATTGAGTTCTGGCATGATGAATCTGCTGGTTTATCTCAGACACACTTGTCGGAAACGTAAGTCGGAGTGTTGATATACGCCGGACAATATCATACAACGTTTTTATGATTTTATTATGGTAAGTGCGAGCATATGTTTTTTTCGTGTTATATATTTATCGCAAAAAAGGTCTAACTTCGCTCGTTATAATTATTTTTCTAAGATAGCGTACCTTTCTTTATTGTTCATTTCCTCACCTCAAGTCATTACTAGGGCAAGGTCTAACAAAACTACTAGTAGTATGTAGCTCAAAAAAATTTGTCCAAAAAATAATCTTAATGCTACTTCTTTATCATTTTTGAGACTATCCCCCTACCAGTCCCATGCACATGGAACACACAAGCAAAAAATACTCTACACCTCCAAATGCATCCTCAAATCATTCTGCAGCAACTTCCCCTCCCTCAGCTCACCTTGCAACAATCTTCCAAGGTACCTTATTCTGAAATTATTGCTCCCTTGCTGCATATCATATTCCTCTTTTTTCTATTGAGATGACATTATCTTGTGTTGATTTCAAACACTAGTAAACATTACATCACCACTATGAAGAAAATAATAGTTGTTGATTACATGACAGGTTCATATGTGATTTCTTAGTTACTATATAAATGCTCTTCACATGAAGGCGGTGCAAACAAGCCTATGAACAAGCAGACATCCACATTCACCACTTTCACATCTCAACGATACGCACCATCATCCTGATTGTATGGCTGGGGTGTCAGATAAAGCTTTATGGTCTTGATCATCTGACAATTAGTGGTTTGTAGACCCCCCCATCTATAAATCCCACCTCACAGTCTATAGACCCCAGCAGCTAAAAATTAAATGACTGGAAAATTTGACAATGAAAATACTTGTGATAGTGATAGCTTTTTAACAACACCAATTTAGATTTAAAAAATGACATATAGATATTTACATTATGACAAAAGTCCCACAAGTCATGAATGAGCTTTGGCTTTGGTCATATTGTTATTGTGTACACGATTCACACCTTTTCAAACTAATCTCATGATATGGCAAGTCTAGAGGTATTTAGAGAAGAGTCTATCGGTCTATAGACCCTTAACCACAGTCCATAGACCCACATGACAGTCTATAGATGGTCATGGGGGGGTCTATACCCTCTGTAACAGTCTTAGACCCTCCTCCCATGAAAGTCTATAGGTCCCCCATGACAGTCTATATCCCCCTCCCCCATGTCAGTCATATAACCGGGGGGTCTACGAATGTTTTTTTTAAAATACAGTAGATTCTATTGACTCTAAGGGATCTACAGACTGTGAGGTGGGGTTGATAGACAGGGGGGTTACAAACGGCTACTAATACATACATTTGCAATCAAAAAATCTAAGATACCTGCAGGGATTACAAAATGTAAACTCATTTTAATCCTATTTTTGTATGAACTACACCTCTGTAGATGATATTTCTTTCATTGCTTAAACTGATCACTATGATAAGCTTCAGCCTACAAATCTGATGCCAGTTGACGCCCATTTTTGTTCATGATTTGAAAAAGTTGTAGTTGCCATTGTGTAAGTGTATGATCATTGAATTGTCAATATCACTGTACAGGCCTTGTTTTCTGATATGCTAGAAAATTACAGCTATATTTCATTCACTACATTGTCTAGCAGCTAATAGTTCTAACAAACTCTAGTTTCAGGAACCATATTGCAGTGTCTTATCGACTGATACCTGTCACCTATAATGTACATTAGGTACACATATTGACAGGATGATATATGTAGAGGCAGACAGAAATAACTTGCTCTGTTTTGTTGCAGTAGAATCACACTTTATTCTACATAAAGAGAAAGTACTTCACACTTTTGAAAACAGTTGGGATATGAATTCACAACTTCAACAGCCAAAAAGTTGCTCCCTGTTTCTAGTTTTGTCGGGGGTCCTGAAGGACTTTGTAGAACTCATCTGTGTGTTACGTTGGTGTCTTTTGTGTCCAATCCTATAATCTCATCTATGTTTCAGCCTCTATGTCTGCTGCCTGTGGTCCAGTCAGACAGAACAAAAAACGAGTGGAATTGGGTGAAATCGGTCAATTTCGTTAACTAGGGTCGGTTTTTGCTCTAGTTAATTAACTAGGGTCGAATTTTGCTCTAGATAAGGGTAAGGGTTAAGCGTAGACAAGCAACTGTGGCATACTACCTGCATACTACCGTATATCTCGGTTTATAAGTACACTCGGAGTATAAGTTATATTTCCCCGATTCTCATGACATTTGTGTTTTTAACCTAGTAAATGAGCACCGGATGTTCTAGAACTGTCATAGATCATTTCTCCTTCTTAACAGCAACACGCTGATATGTACAGGACCCTATAACTCCGGTTGGTTGCTGAGTTATGCCTACATCCCGCTAAACTCACATCACAACATTTCACATCGCGGTACCTACCATAGCCCACCATAAAAACAATACAAAACACAACAACAAAATGGTGAAAATTGTTCTTGTCGGCTTCCTCCCGGACGATCATGGACGCAGCTGTGATGCACATCCTTTGGATGTGGAAATGCGTTGATCGAGGGGCCTCGTAATGGTGTGGGGAGGTTGGTGCGCTTGCGCCTAGTAGAGCGCACGCACCTCGCGGGCTACGAAGTGCGCGACGATGGCACGGATGGTTGCCGAGTTTGTTTCACGGCGCGTGAGTATGCTATTGGTAGCATGGCTCAGCGCCTAGATGGTTGCTTGCTCCGGATCACGGAAGTTTTTCTTCCAGACTCCGAAAACAGGAGTAAGCGTGCGTTGTACCACCGCAACCGCGGTTACGCTTACGCAGAAACAGTCGATGAATTGTAATTGAAAAATTTTCGAATTCATGTTAGATTAAACATTAAATAAAACTCCCATTTATGTCAATTCAAAGTTTTGCTTATTATTAATAATTAGACGACCTAATCATTTGTTAAACCCATTCGTATCCTGTGTTCTTCCACGCGTTTTGCCCAACTTCCTCAGGAATGTTGTCGTATACTTCGACAATCCACTCTGCCAACAATTTCCGGGATGGTTCCTTAGCAACCCCGTCAACTATCCCTTCGCCCTCCATCATCCAGTCTTCCCACTTTCGACGAAGACGACATTTAATGGGCTTGTTTATACCCACGTCGATGGGCTGGCACAAGTACGTGCAGCCCGCCGGGATGTGCACCACCTCAATCCCCATGGATTGGATCCGATTGACGACCGTACCCATGTGATGGACGCGGTATGCATCCAGAATTATGATGGGCGGTTCAACAGACGGATTGTTTGCATCGCGACCTACCTTCCACGGCTGTAGGACGGTGTCGATCCATTCGTTCATCTTTGCCTCATCCATCCACGCCTTTTCTTGGCACGCGTACCTTCCAGATTCCGGGTACGTCCCAAATTCGCGATTTGCGATCCGTCCTTGAGGTTTCCCCTTGAAGATGAGGAAAGGTGTCAGCATCTTCCCACTTGCCGTGACAGTCGCGGCAAGAGTGACACGCTTTGTGTCCGTAGTTGAAGCGTGGGAATGTACCGTCCGCGCTCCTTTCACTTCAAGAGTTGTATTGGAGTGGAAAGAGAACGGGATCGGTGTCTGATCCATATTCAGCACATCGTCCAGGTTCCGCCCCTCCAACTTCGACTTCATGACAGCAATGAAGTCCTTGGCATATGCCTCCGTATCCATGAAGTGTTTTTGAGCTGTGTGCGTTGCACAACGATACGTGAGGCCGATGGATCGTGTAAGCGATGCACCGCCAACTCCTGTGCTCGGCTCGTTTTCTCCTTGAATCCAGGAAGAATTCGTCCGGCTTCTCGCATGACCATCCGATTGGTGACTTGAACTGCTTGCTCACGAAGTTTGAACGTGAAAGCTCGAAGCTCGTCCTTGACCTGCGCGAGAACACTTTTCCGGCCTGGGTGGATCTTGCGAGAAGTGCCTCTTGTGTTGTATGGCACAAACTCCGTGCTGGAGTTTAACTCGTCAGCTTTTTCCACAACACTCTTCCAACGAGTAGTACACTGGATGGATGCCGATGGCAACACAAGCTTTGTAACGACTACAAAGTCCACTGGCGACAAGTCCATCAATTTGCTGGACGATGTGCCTTTTGTCTTTGAGCTCGTAGGACTTCCGGCTTGATGGAACTTTAGTTTTGATCTCCATGACAAAGGATTTGATAAGGTGAGAAGAAGTGATTTATAACTGCATTGATTTGTATGTGCAATGACGAAGTCTGACGATGACGATGTTGGATCTGTCTTGTGGTCGAGGAGATGAAAGAGGAGTTGAGCTGGTGATGGATGAATGGCACGATGAAAAAGAGGGCAATGAGTGGGGCATAGGAACAAATTGGCCGCCGAAGCACGCCGAAGCAAAACAAAAATGGCGCGATCTACACCACCACAGGGTATTATGGTAACTAGGATGGATACTAATTTATTTTCGTCGTGTTAGCATCTCTTGCTTCGTACGGATTATAAGTAATTTGCAAAAGTATCTTTTGACATTTGGCATTACTTATGAACCGAGATATACGGTAGTACAACCCACTTTATTTTAAAAGTACGTCTTCCTCTGTCTCTACAAATCGCATTCTGTCTAGCTCGCTACAAAAATCTTGCAGCGGCTGTTGGTTTTTCGTATGCTCCATTACCATAGATTACCATTTTTCTCAACTTTTCTAACGCAACGAGTACTGTGACAGCTATTTTCAAAAATCGCTAAATTGTTGACAATAGCTACCAGTTAATCTAGAAAAACAACCATTGTCAACAATACCTGCTGCCATGTGCAGCTAGACTTGACAATGTTTTTATTGTCGAAAATAGACACCCCTCGTTTTCGAAATTTACTAGTTATTTTAGAAAATACCCAGTACATTGGTGGCAGTATATGTAGATAATGTGCGTTCAAAGGGAATCTTTTCTGACTTAAAGTGAATCTTTTCTGACATCAACCTCGTGTGCCGCGATTGTCGAAAATGGTTGATGGCAGTCTGTGCATTTTCGAAAACGCCTGTCAGGTATTTTCGAAAATGACTGGACCAACGTTCTCGTTAATTTTGACTATGGTGTCAAAATTAGATTCTAACGGTCATCAAGCACGCCGATCTCGAGCAGTCATTTTCGAAAAAAAGAACCCCTACGTTTTCGAAAATCTCGCGGAATTGTCGAAAATGGCTAATGTCAAGTTTAGCTGTAACAGTACATATCATGCGCACAGAGCGACAGAGGAAAACGACGCTAGCAGCAAAGCAAAATGAAGACAATCTCGTACCTCTTACTCGGCGAGGGCGACTTCACCTACTCCCTCGATCTGTGCCGCTACATCGCGTCTCTGTCTAGGCGGGTAAACGACAGCAGAACAACACAATCAAATGAGGACGAGGCAACCGTCTATTCCATCACATGCACTGGAGTCGACACTTTGGACGAACTGCGTAGCAAATACAAAGATGTCGATTTTGTATTGAGGAGAATTCGACAGTGTTCCCACCAGAAACAACACCTTCAATTGGGTAATCGCAACACGAAAGCAGAGCGCGCACTCGCGAAAACATCATCAGGTGAAGCTACCCCCAACATTCATTTAACAACTACAATCTTACATGGCATAAATGCAGTTCAAGCACAGGAGAGCGAAAACATTTTTAATGATACCACACGACAAATTCGTCTGCGGCATTTTGATCATGTCATGTTTCATCATCCACACCTGGGCAAGGAGGATGCGCAACTCCACTCACGATTTTTGCATCATTTGTTTTATGCGGCTGGAAAGAGATGGCTAATGCCTGCCGGGCATCATACTTGTGCTGGAAAAACATACGGCGAAGCGGAGAAAATGGAAGAAAGCTTTTTAGAGTCCACATGCGATCCGACCAAGAATAGAGTTGAGGGAGGGTTATTGTACCTAACATTAGTGAATGGACAATGCGATCGATGGAAGTGCATCGAGGCAGCACAGAAGCATGGTTTCGTTTTGATACGTCGTCTTCCCTTCATCCCACCCCCTCCTCCTATTGGTGATTCCTTTGAAAGGACTGATACAAACACAACGTATTATCAATTGAGGCGTCATCAGTCCGGCAAGAGTTTTGCCAAACGACGTCGTGTGCACCAACAATCTAATGTACAAACAAAGGAAGAAAAAGTCACATGGAATAGTGGAAATGATAGTGAAACTCTAGTTTTCGGGCGTGCGTGTGATTACTCATCCACTGTATCTTACAGCACAAATGATCCGCCAACACAATATAGTCCCACCCTTGGTCTTCTGCCATGGGAACAAGAATCAAACTTCATTAGGTCGCAGTGTACTGGTTCCATTCAGCTTGCAGAACGGTTCATCAAAAATCCTCAGTACACATGCTCATATTGCAACAAGACATTTCATGAGGAAAGATCGCTGAAGAATCATATGGTTAATTCTCATCCTGATTGCAAGGAGGTCGCTGCTTGGTGCGCAGAGAAGAGCAAGAAGAAAAAGAAGCCAAGGGTGCATGCGCATAATCTCAACAATGACGTTGACGTTAACGAGCATCAGGAAACTAATCAACAATCATCGAAAGATACAAGTGATAGTTTCACTCCTAGCGCCTCCCCGATTGTGTGCTCTATTTGCGAAAATCATTGTCAGGATGAATCGTCAAATCTTTATGAATCCCGCACGTTTCCACATTTGCAAGCTCTTTTGGACCACAAACGTGCCAAACATTTTGGCTTTCACTCGCATATTAAACCAGATTGGTGTAATGCCAATAATGCTGTGCACAATAATCCAAATGTTGCCAGTAATGAGAAGAAAGCAGGCGCTGTCCAGGAAGAATCAACTTTTTTTGGAAATTGTTCCATCTGCGGGGTTTCGTACTCTTCTGAACAGGATAGAACAATGCATGACCTGGAATTTGTTCCGTCTTCTTCCTCCGCGGCTGCAACTGTGGGTGTAAGTAATCAACACTTGAAGTCAACTGAATCAGCTTCATGTGCTGTCAACAATGAAGCTCACCTCCCATTGGAGGAGAATTCACAGCCAGCCCTCAATCACAAATGTGCATACTGCACCAAGTTATTTCGAAACGCAAGAGATCGATTACAACATGAGAATTTCTGCTCAACACAACACTTTGTTGACGTAAAACCATCACGACTTTGTAGCTCGGTTTGAAGATCGTTCTGCAGGTGTTAGCACCAAATGAGTAATATACCTAATAATTAAGTTTGTGACATCGTACGTCGGGGAACTATTTTAAACTAAGCATCAACAGCAGTGGTCTAAGGAATTGTTGTAAACCCAGTCACAGTCATGGAGATATCAAGTCCGACAGAAAATTATCTTTTAGCTTCATGATTCTTGTATGTCAAAGCTCAGATTCCGTCGGTAGGATGCGTTCCGGTTTTGTTGAAAAAACTTTTCGCAGATAGGTGAGGTTGCTGCACGCCGAAGTCATATTTACGGTGCCAAGGTAATGTTCATTCGTTCATTTCTGAAAACTTAAGATTGATAGGTACTAAAAAACTAGTTTTGGGGGATGCGTGAGATTCAACACTCTTGCGAGTGAGCGACCTTTCTGATACAAGTCATAAATTCAAGATGTGAAATTTTCAAGAACATGGTTTGCTTATCTCATGCTCACACTAAACACAAATATCATGGAAAAGCTAACCGCAGCAAACGATAGCCTCAAGGCTGCTCATGACGCCCGTGAACGTGACTACAAGGCTGAGATCGACGAGTTGGACAAGGAGGAACAGCGGCTCATCGATGGCCTAAAAAAGCTTGATCAGGACAAGCTGGATGTCGCTGAAGCCAATGGTGATGTTGATGTTGCTGATAGTGATCTGGTGGAAATCAACGCAGGGGGGAAAGTCATTGCCGCAGTACGTTCTACGTTGACCCAATACAAGGGAACCAGGCTTGAAGCACTGTTCGCTGGTCGTTGGGACAAGAAGATCCAGAGAGACAGCGCTTGCAAGATATTTCTGGACGTCAACCCAGTTTGCTTTCAAGCCATTGTAGACTTTCTTAACGAAGTCAAGATTTCAACCAATGAAAACCCTGCGGCTCCTCCAAGTGTGGAGGCTGAGTATCAGAATATCCTCATGCACCAACTTGAGTTGTTCGGCCTTGCCGATATTGTGTTTCCCGTTGAGCTACCAGACAGCTACATCATTGGGAAAAAAAATTATGCCAAGCTCATCCATGACTGGCTCCGTGAAGTCCAATCTGACGGAAACTTGACACTGCTCTACCGCTCGTCGCGCGATGGTCAGTCTCATTCAACGTTTCACTCTAGGTGTGACAATCAAGGCGCAACACTCACTGTTGTAGAGACAGCAGAAGGGCATATTATTGGAGGTTACTCTGATGTGAATTGGCCGAGTGGACATTACAGCGGACAATATGTTGCATCGGATAAAGCATTCCTATTCTCTGTTTTGCCAACTGGTGACTTTGCGCCTTCAAAGATGAAGCTGACTGGACGCAACAACGCAAGTGCAATATATAACCACGCATCATATGGTCCAACGTTTGGAGGTGGTCACGATCTTCGAGTGCAAGATGCATGTCTCTATCTAAACATTGGCAATACATATCAACCGGCGCCCAGCAAGATCGCAGGTTACCGTACATTTACTATCAAGGAGCTGGAGGTCTTTCGGTTGACTCCAAAAGCGAATTTTGCAAAAAAACTCAAGGTTTCGAGGGATGGCATTGGAGCGCCCAATAACGAGACTCCTTCCCCTAGAAAGGTCCAAAATTTCTCCTGCTCTATCAACAAGGCGATCAACGAAAAGTGGGCAACTCTTGCAGAAGTTAAATCAGAACTTACTGTCCTCAAAGAAAGCTTTAGAGATGAAGAAAAGTTCATCAAGTTCTTCTCGAGTGGAAAGGACAAAGATATAATCCCATTAAATGTGTGCGGAACAGCCATGACTACTACCCGCCAAACACTTCAGGTTTTTAAGGACTCAGTCCTTGCTTCAAAGATTTTGATTGCAGAGCCAGATGACAGCAGCACCAACCAAAAGCCCGTCAAAGAATGGAACAGTGAAGATGTAGTTGCTTGGTTGAATAGCATCAAAGGACTTTCTTCGTCGATTGTGAAGAGCTTTGAGGAAGATGAGGTAACTGGACAGGAGTTACTTGCTCTTGAAAAGGAAGACTTAGTGGAGTTCGGGGTCACAAAAAAAGGAACTATCGCCTACCTCTTTGCTGAGATTAAAAGGCTTGCAAGAGCTCAAGGCCAAAATGTTGTACTCATCGAGCATTCACCCTACTGCTTCGGAAAAATTATTGATCATCTTCGTCTCGAAAGCATGTTTGTGAAAGGGCTTGTTGATCACAAGCCTGAAGTGCCCATTGTTAGAGCCTCGGAGAAGAGTAGGTTTGAAAAAGTAGTGAAGCATTACTTCCCCGGTGAAAGCTCGAAGTTCCTGCTTGAGAACTGAGTTCTTTGAAAAGTGTATCTGTCAATTCTTGCAAAAGATGTGTGTTGGGTCAAGAATGAATATGAATCGAGAGTATGCCGAGTTCCTAGATAAACATACTGTAAACAGAGTTTCGTGTTACTGTCAATGTCTTAGTTTTCGAGTAACAAATTGAGCTAACTACTCTCCAGCTCTGCAAGGTTTTTAAAGTTGGCAATAGCTTCTTGAATGTCGGCTGCTTTCTTCTTGAGCCCATCAAGCCTCTCAATATTAGTTGCCTTTACTTCCTCCGAAACATTGTCTTCATATCCAGGGGCAGCCATTTTCGCTTCCAATTGCTCCATAGGGGCAGTGGTCTTAGATAGTTGCTTTTCCAGTTTCTTAATTTCAGCACTGTAGTCCACGAGGCCCTTGATGTCCATGAGCACAGTTGTCGACTCATCGACAACAACAATTCCCACGCTTTTGGTGAGAGAATCCTCGTCCGGATTGATATCAACCACAGATGCCCTGCCAAGAGTTTTAATGTCATCGGTTTGGGTAGATGCGGCGGCTTCAGGCGATCCGGACGCAACCTTTACAAAGAAGTGCGTGAGGACCTTGTTAGCAATATTGTACTGTTGTCGTAATGAACGACAGGCTCGAACGATTTTCATTGTAATCTCCATGGATTCTTCCGCCTCAAGATTTCTGAAGTTTGCATTGCACTGAGGATAATGCGCAAGCATGATTGTTTGGGGTTCTGAATCTCCTAAAGTGCCTCGTCCAGGCAATCTTTGCCACAGCTCCTCAGTGACAAACGGCATCATGGGATGAAGAATCCTCAGACCAGTTTCTATGGCCACCCAAAGAGTTGCCTGCGCAGCCCAGCGGTTTTCCGTGTTCTCATCACTCTTATCGTATACCACAGGTTTGATCAGCTCAAGGAAAACATCACATACATCATTCATCCAGTAAGAGTAGGCTGCCATTTGAGCATCACCGAATTTATAGTTCGAAAAGCAGTCATTGACAGTTTCACAGCATGCCATCAGACGCGAAATCATGAACTTGTCGCGAATCGCCATCTTGCCACTACTCATTAACTCTTCTAAAATGTTCGCAGTTGGTTGAAAGTCCGACACAAACTGGAGAGCGAATCTTGTTGCATTCCACAGTTTGTTACAGAACAGACGGTATCCCACCACACGCTTCATATCGAGGTTAACGTCTCTTCCCTGGACAGTGTAGGCGAGGAGACCAAAGCGAAGAGCATCCGACCCACATTCAGGGATGCCGTCGGGAAAGTCTGCTTCTTGATCTTTCTTGGCCCGTGCAACTTCCTTTGGAGGAAGGTTGCCTGCGTCTAGTTTTTCGAGTAGTGTCTGCAGAGTGCATCCGTCAATGACTTCTAGTGGATCGATCACGTTGCCTAAAGATTTGGACATTTTACGACCATCCTTATCGCGAACCTGAAGGCAACATCGAAAATCACAAAAATGTTAAAATTCGTCGAGTAAGGCTGTGAAAAATGAGATGTCTCTGTCAAAAACCTTACCATTGCATGAAGATATACAGTGTGGAAAGGTAGCACGTCTGTAAGCTGCAAACCCATCATAACCATCCTCGCAACCCAGAAAAACAGAATATCCAATCCTGTCTCGAGCAATGACGTGGGGTAAAATGCTTTGAAGTCGTCTGTGTTATCTGGCCAGCCCATGACAGAGAAAGGAAAGAGTCCTGAGGAAAACCACGTATCGAGAACATCTTCATCGCGTTCTAGAGTTATTTCATCACGAGGGCATCCGAGTAATTTTTCTGCCTTCTCGTAAGCGTCCTAATATACATGATGGCAATCAAAAGGAAACGAAATTAGAACAGGTGCAAAGCACATGAGACAGTCAACTAACAGGATATCAACTGACCTCCTCACTACGCGCCACGACCCACCGATCATTGTTGCTCATATCCGTCTTCAAAATCTCCTCCTCTCCTTTCTTTGTAGCAAAATATGCTGGAATCTGATGTCCCCACCATAACTGCCTACTCACACACCAATCACGAATATTGTCCAACCATTGAAACCATGTCTTTTCGTGCTCATTGGGGATGATTTTCAACTCTCCGTTCCTCACTGCGTCGGTAGCACGCTTTGCCATCCCATCGCAATTAACATACCATTGCGGGGTGATCATTGGCTCTAGAATATCGCCCGAGCGAGAACACAGTCCCAATCTCATTTTATTGGGCTCCTTGCCGACGTAGAGCCCCTTCTCCTTGAGTGCTTCCTCCACAGCAATACGTGCATCGTACCGCATCATGCCCTCAAAGGGGGCACCATTATGATTGATGGCACCATCGGGTGTGAGGATCGTGATGAATTCGAGGTTGTGCCTCTTTCCACATTCATAATCATTGGGATCGTGCGCCGGGGTGATTTTGACGGCTCCGGTACCAAATGTCATGTCCACAAGCTCCGCATCGCACACGATGGGAATCCTGCGTCCATTGAATGGGTGAATGACAAATTTACCATGGAGATGCTTGTACCGCGCATCCTCGGGATGGATCGCAACGGCTGTATCACCCAACATGGTCTCTAGACGAGTCGTGGCGACAATCAATTTCTCCTCCGAATCTTCCACCGGGTAGGCAAACGAAGTCAAAACTCCAAACTCATACCTCCCCTTGGCATCGTTCGGATTTCCCTTATGAGTCTTGACTTCTAAGAAAGTTCTTCCCTCTAAATCAATGTAATCCACTTCAATATCTGAAATGGCACTCTTGAGCGCACAGCTCCAGTTCCCCAGTCGTTCGGCACGGTACAACAGTCCAGCCTCATGGAATCGATTGAATGCCTCAATCACAGCCTTGCTACACATATCATCCATGGTGAACCGTTCTCGTCCCCAGTCGACGGAAGACCCCAGACGACGGAGTTGGGTGGTAATACGAGAGCCATATTCAGCTTTCCACTCCCAGACTTTGGAGATGAACGTATCGCGGCCCAGGTCGTGGCGAGTTTGGTTGGTTTGTTTCATGATCATTTTTTCGACAACGGATTGGGTGGCTATGCCGGCGTGGTCAGTTCCTGATGGGATCGTGGGAGGGGGGTGCAAGTGACAATGAGTGAAATTTGTGTATGCAAGGAGCAGAGGGTTCAAGTGTCTTGTTGCGAATAATAGCGACATGATGGTAGCCGGCAAACATGCAGACAAACACAATAAGGGGATCCCTCAGATTGAATAATATTTTGTACACATTAACGTCGAATCAACAGTGACTGTCAGACCGCCCGACGAAATTGTCATCACTGGGATCCCCTTATTTGTCCTACCATGGGCTACATCTCAATATCTTCCATGCATTACTTGATACACACTGCATCAACTATCAAACACAACAGAATCTAGAAAAGGCATTTTACAAACTCACCAGGAACATATAAGGTAGCATCCCCCTTCATCCTATGCCACCTCGTCAGGGTATCTTCCACCGCAGCCGTCAATGCATGGCCCAAGTGTAAGGAACCGGTAACATTGGGAGGAGGGATGACCATGACGAATTTTTCGGAGTCCGGTTTGGACATGGCAATTTCGGGGGAGCATGAGTAGAACCCACTGTTTTATTGATGCAAGAGACGAGTCATGTTTTGAATAGAGAGATTGGAGATAAACGTACGAATGATGAGAATGTATGAATGGAACACCAATATGTGACTAAGTGTAGGAGCACTGCTGGCGTTGTGTCTCACCTAGCCTCCCACCAATCCTGCCACGCACTCTCCACCGCGGCAGGATGATAGGCCTCCTCCATCTCCCCCAATTTCTTCTTCTCGCCTTTCGGCGTATCATTGACATAGATCTTCTTGGGTAAGCTAATGGCCTTGTTGCTACTGGCGTTGTTGTTGTTGTTGGCATCGTCTTTTTTCTTCTTGCCCTCGCCAGGTTGATTCCAGGTTGGTTTGGGTTTGTCCTTTTTGCCCTTGCCCTTGGCTAATTTCTTGAGTTGATTTTTGGAGAGTCTGGGAGCTTCTCCGTCGGCGGTGGCGCCGTCTTGGAGGGTCATTTCAGCAAGCTGATGGGCGAGAGAATGGTGAGTAGTTGTCAGTGACGGTGATGTTAAGACATGACTGAATCACAGACACAGCCACCAATATATTTGATTTATGGCTGCCCAACCATCACCTGATTTTATGAGACGTGCATGTCCACGACAAGACAGGATGTTCATGGCATGCCCTAGTAATTATTGTCAACCACTGACACGTCCAAGGAGCTCAGACGTGCACCAGTCCTGAAGCGACCAACAGGAGCCGCCATCGCACGGCAATCCATTTCTCACCTTGCTCTCATCAACTTCTGAAGTCGACATGGTATTTTCCTACTCCCTGTCGCTTGAATTGTAACCTTGTAATAAATGAGGAATGATGTGCGTGGCTCGTCGTTTTTTGACGAGGTTCATGGAGCGTTGGCTGTGTTTTGGCGTGTGACCGTCTCTCTAGAGCTTCCTATTGTAGTGCTTGCTAGCTGCTTGCTATCTGATATCAGTGTGTTTTGTGTTTTGTGTTTTCGTGTTTGTTAAGCGTACATGATTACACGTGGCACAACGCCGTCCATTTGCCTCTTAAAAAGGTAATGAGCCATATCTCCTATAATTAAAATCTATTAAATGTTTCAATCGTTCTTCCATTGCCAAATTTGGCGAAGTCTCGCTGAATCCATCAACCCGTTCCGCGCCACGAGAAAACAAACTCCACCGCACGCTCCTCGAGAAAGATTGCGCAGCAGAGAAAAGGAGAGAAAGGGACAACAGAGAGATGGGAAAAAAAGATTGGTGAAAAAGCATGTCTCGCATCCGCGCGCGCCGACCACCAGTCGAGAGTCTTTTGTGTTATTGTGTATGGTACAATACCTATCTGTATGGTAGGGCTTATGGTAGGCTTATGGTATGGTATGGTGTACCTCGTACACATAAAATATATATTAATAGAAGATACGCGTTGAATAGAGCCACATTTTCAACATTCTCTCTTTTGAGCTCTCCCCTCTTTGAGCACCTCGCGTCGCTCCTCATCAACGTGGATTCCTAGGCCCTATTATGTTGTGCGCAGCATTAGCGCGAGCGAAGGTTGGTGCATTATCATTTTCATTGCATTGGGATCGTTTCATGTTTGTATGTGTGTATTGTAACAAGAATCAAGGATCGATTTGCACTGCTGTGGTTTCGGTGTGTTTTGTGGATTGTCGGTGGAACAAGGACTCATTATTTGCGGCGTGTTGTTTGTGGCGGTATACGTTCGAGCTATGTATTTCGCAAATAAGGTAGAGCATATAATGTGTGGACAGGAACGTGGAACGTTGATGGGACCTCTTGTGCACATGACAGTGGTGTATCATACAAACGATTTCGTCTCCCGATGTTATAGATGAACTTTGAACCCAGCGTTTCAGATGATACATGACTTATACATGAACTCGGCATGGTTGCTTGTTTGGTAATTCTGGCGTCTGCCCTAACCCGGTCTTCTTGCTTCCTTTCTCCCCTGCAGCCGCCTCGCACGTGACCACAAACCCCTGCTGTAGGGCCGCCCTCGGCGCCCCATGCCCAACCCGCCGCCATCATGTCTTCCAACCACAGCCCCACTCGCCCTGGCCACGCCCCGCCGCCCGCCTGCCCGCTCCTCCTCTCGCCGCAAGACTTCGCGCACGACGCCGAGCAGCGCCTGGGCCGCGCCAACGGCAACACCTACCAGCGCCGGCCGGCCGTGGACAACGTGCACGACGGACAGATCATGGTGCGGCTCAAGAAGAAGCGCTTCATCATCATCGACTACGGCATCGTGCCCACGCCGCAGGACTTGATGCACGTCGAGGCCGTGCCTTATGTCGTCGTGCCGGAGGGGGCGGGCCAAAGGCTCTGCGCTACGAGGAATTGTCCGAGGATCGGCGTGCCGGTGCAGCTCTACGACTCGGAGCCCAATGAGCCCGCCTCGTTGTATTTGCGTGGAGGGTTGTGCTTCAGTTGTCAGCGCAATTTGAATGAGAAGAGGCGGACGCAGCGGAAGCGCAAGTCGGACTGTATAGACACCAATCACTCGCACCCGACGGCCACGCAACAACAACAGCAGCATGAGCAGCAACAGCAGCAACCACCGAGATATCGACTCCACGGATCCCTCCTAGACCTCAATCCCGACGCAGTCATCATCAACGGCCCCATCGAAGGCACGCGCGCCCGCGGCCCAGACTACCAATATCCCCGCATAGGACAAGACCTACTCCACCTCGTTACCGAAATACATCGCAGTTCTCACACCCTGCTCAATACCGCCTACCGGATGCAGAATTCCGGATCGGTGGGTACCGCCGGGAGTATTGCGGCCGTTAATGGAGCGTTTCAGAATACCTTTCGGGATTTGAGTCGAGCGACGTATTTGATTACGCAGTGGAAGGCTTCGTGGGATGAGAATGTGGGGGGAAATATCCTTTTGGGGACGAGTGCTTCTTTGCCGACGGCGGCGGAGGAGGAGGAGAATGCGGCGGCAACGGCAGCGGAGACGGCAGCCATGAACAATCCTCTTGATGGTGGAGTGGAAGAGGCGGGAAGCAATAGTGAGCAAGAGGGGATTGATCCGGATATTATGGGGGATGTTGTGGCGGCAACGGCGGCAGCTTTGGCGGATGCGGAGGAGCAGCAGAGTAGTCGGGAGCAAGAACCGGAAGAACAACAAGAACAAGAAGAAGATATACAACAACTGCAAGAGGCAGACAATGTGAATGCCTTGATGGCATCGGCTGCGGCTGTGGGGAATGGTCCACCAGGTGAAGGCAGTGATGTTGGTGAGGGAAATCAAGTAAAGATTGAGTATGATTTGGCAAAGTATTACGAGGAAGTGTGATACCTGGCTCGTTTTGCTCATGAGGGCAAGGTGCCATAATGAAGGACCCAAAACAAAGTGTTGTTTTTTATGTGTATCAAGAATAATTGTGTGTGGCTATGTGTGGAACAATGAACACAAATGACAAAAATGTTGTAATGAGAATATTGTACCGATATGCGATTTAAAGTATCAGCTAAATATAATTCAACTACTGCTGACAATACATCCACACTTGACGGTACTGGTAGAGTCTGGCGATGACAGTGATATGGTACATTCATCCTTTCTCCTTGTGCGAAACTCGAAATCGTCTCACAACATTCTTGGAAATTACTGCAGGATAAAGATCAGACATGTCCGCTACTTCCAATGCAATATCACTAAGCTGACCACCTGAACACTGACAGCGGGCCAATACTGGGAACTCTAATTTTGATTCCAACTCTGCCTCATTCTCTGGGCTTAGCCACTTCTCCTCCAGTTCAAACATTGCCTGAAGTTGAAACTTTTCACCTCCACCCAACTCAGAGACGCACCATAGCACTACGGACTTGGCTTCGTTGTACGTTCCACCAGGTGGGTTGCATTGGAGGGAGTCTCCTCGAACGATACCCTTGGGAACACCCATGATGATGGTGAGATGGATGAGGTCTGAGGGGTTTTGCGGGTTGGAGCTTATTTGGAGGGCTACGCGGCATGATTTTCCTTGGGTTCGAACGCGACTTTGGACTCGCTATTGTCAAACAGAAGAAAATAGTGGGTGTTGGTCAGAACGCAGTATTTCATGAGCACACTAAGAAAAACTGTACAGAGATGACTCACTATTGGGACTGGTCGAAGAGAGCTACTGCACTTGTACCTAACCACTGGAAAATATTCTTCTTCTCTGGGAACCGTAATGGAATAGGTATATTCCCTTTCAGCCCCCTCCACATCAACATGCTCAACGAACTTTTTGTTCTCCTGAACCGATTTGATATGTCCCGAATGATCTTGGAAAATCAAGAAGAAGGGTGTTGGTATCTGTTCATCTTCAATTGGTGATGGTTTCTCTTCATTTGATTTTATTCGGACCTAAGGAGACGATTGATGAAGAAACTGAGGATGCGGACACTACAATAATACAATAACATGTAAGACAGAAAATGAAAGACTGACCTGCACCGTCCCATCTACCGTGATGGACGACAACTTTGACTTCTTGTACTCACAAGTCAAATCCTCATTCAACGCCAAATCAACATCAAAGTGCCTTACTGGCAGCACATTCTCTTCCTCGTACTCTGGTTCATATTCAGTATCGACCTCCCTATCCTCCATTGGAGTGGGTGGCGCTGAGGAAGGCAATGATTGTGCCCCGTCGCTGTCATCCTCAGAGAAGCTACGGCTGACTGTGCCAACAACTTGCGGGACGGGTGAAGTCAGAATTTCATTATTATTCGACCGGGAAGCAGCCGAGTCAGCCTCGCTCGAGTCAGTTCGATTGTCCTCTTGTTCTTCGTCGATGATTTCATCATCATCGTAACCAAATGGATCAAACACCTGTTGCGGAACGGGCAGGTGTCTCTCTTGTGGAAACAGTGGTGGCTTGTGCGATGCCGCCGATGGCGTCAATTTAGCCGCAGAGGCAGCTTTGCTTACCTTCCTTTTCTGGAAGAACTTGAATCTACTAGATGTCGACGCTGAATCTTTCTTAGACTTGGAAAGAGTAGGGACGGACGATTGAGACGATAGCATTGTGTACTTGGACGAAAGTGTGGCCGTCTCATCACCAGTGGCTGTGGATCCGTCATCAGAAGAAGTTCCCATTATTGACGTAGAAGCTGTTCCCGATACGGATCCACCTGCCAATGCCGGACGATACTCAAAGCCAGAAAGATCGAATTGAGTTTCTTTGCGTCCAAATCTTCCGGAAGTAATGGCGGCAATTCCAAGTCCTCCCACCTTGGGTGATTTGGACTGAAGTGGTTTCTTCCTGTCGGTTCCGTCACCTGCATGCTGATATGTCGGTAAAGGCATGTCGTCCTCTGCCAATGAAAGAATCTCCATTTGCAACGCAGTTCGTCTCACAATGTCAGCAGAATTGGACGCTCCCCGCGATACTTTTGGGTCTACCTCACTCTCCAGTGGTACGATACCGCCAGCAATGTCATCACCAGACTCATACTGTGATTGAGATTTATTTCCCCCTTTTCTCGAGAATGTAAATCGTGTATTTTTTGGTCTGGATATGGTTAGTCTGTTCGACGTGGCGTTGCTCAATGATTGAGGAGTAGACAAGCTTTCTTCATTGGCATGAGTGGGAGCAACGATGTAATCAGGGTCTCTGAGGAATCCATCCTCGTCGTCCATCAGCGTCGCAAGCAGCGCCATGTACAGCCGTTGAAAGTAGGCAGAATCATACACTATTATAGTTTTTCGCGGTGTATACGATTGCGGCGGTGCTTCATTCTTGGTGGCCTTGGAGAGTACAAGTTTTGTCGATTTCCCCTTTTTACTTTTGGCTCCTTCTTCCTCTTGCTTTCGAGACTGTGAATCCGGCATCACTATCTCCTCCGTCTTGGGAGTGGTATCGACTGCCGCCAAAGTAAACATTGCCTCTTGCAACCTCATGCGTAGATTGGCCATCATTGAACACGAACCATACAAATCGTACGCAGGACCCGTCACTGCCACTGTGAGAAGAATCACTCCTGGCTGTTTTTCCGTCCCAGCAGTGGAAGACAATGATGATAATGGACTATCAGGAAGCAGCACCGACAGGACACGTTGAAACATTTTTGTTTGTTGATTCTCTTCAGAAATATCCTCCACATCGATTTGCACATAGTAAAGCATGAATCCTAAGGAGCAATTTATGTGGTGCGCCGGTGGACGATACACTTTCATGGGCAACACGCCCACACTATTATTAGCATTGGGGCCCTGTTGTCCATCCCATTCTTCCAGGGTGACCGTGTATGAAGCCTCCTTTCCCGCCTTGGTATCATGATGGAAATGAACCCCTCTTCTCTTGCTGCTGGTGGCATCATCTTCATTTGGGCTCTTCTCTTTTGTTGTTGTGGTGGTAGTCGTTGCTGCTGCCGCTTTTGGTGCCATCGCCTCCGACATCTTCTCCTCTTTGTCCATCTCAGGATCATCATAATTCCTACTCTGACCAATCCCACAAAAATCATCACGCATCCCCCTCTCCATCATGATTTTTCCATACAGACTCTCTAATGCCGATTGCGTCATGTGTTCAGCCAACATTGTGAACGGGGACAGAATGGTCATTTCATGCCGCAGTACAGAGTGAGAGAGCGTTCTTCGTTTGGTTGTTGATTTGGATGGACCAGCCGATATGTCCGCCTCATTCGGAGCATGCACTTTCTCTAATCCCTCGCCGTCTGTTTGACGGTCGTCGCCAGCAGGAGCGAGACTCAAATGCCGATTGTCCGTCTGCCTCTCTCGCCCCTCTACCGAAATGGTGTAGTACGGCTCCAACAAATCGTCGTAGTGAACGCTGACAACGGTGGCTTGGCTGGTCTGTCCATTGGATGTGTAGTACACTTTGGTGTTGGCTTGGTAGAGCGGTACGAATTTTGGCTTGTCAGAAGTTAACGAGTGGCATTGATGCAATTTGGGGTGCTCATTTTCTTTGTCGTTAACGTCGGCTGATGAGCTGTTAGGATCTATCGAGCAATCTTCGTGGTGGAGCTGCACCAAGACGGAGAGAGAGGCGAATTGAGCTGTTGGGAGGGGCAGCCGGTCCAGGAGTTGCATCATGTGGCAGTTGTGTTCTTGCGGTGTCCAGGCGGCTTCGAGAATTTTGTCATACGGTGGCTTTGTGTGCGAGATGACACGGTAGGAAAGCAAGAGTGTGTGATGCGTTTAGCTTTTCGGGGGCGCGAAGACAATGCAGGGCGTGGCCGGGCTTCCGGCGGCATGGAGTGTTCGGGACTATGGTACCTGGGACAACAACTTTTGTACAATACACACAGATTGATGCAGATTAACTTTTTTCTCCTCGTTGCTTAACATGCAGAGTCAGTCCAAATAAAATCAAGCATTTCCCAAATCCTCTTATGGCTTTTGAATTGTAAAATTGCTCTTCGAACATAAATGTTGCGAGAAATACATTCTCAATTCTCTATATTTTTGGTCGTGAAACTTCCCATCAGAACTACTTTTACGCCGACCTTTGTTCGCCCACTTTTCGTAGCTGTCGTTTCAGACACAGTCAAGGGAGTCACACTCCACGCACGAACATACGCATGTCCGCAACGAAAACTTTTCTCGCATGGACGCCGAGAAACAAGGGGGCCCAACTAAAAGCCACCACCGTGAAAAGGCAGTCGATCGATCAAGCATGAACATCTCCTCTTTCATTTTCTATCGGCATCGGCCATCACACCGGCATGATCAGCACTAAACCAAGAGTGACTTGCACTCCTGATAACAAAGTTTCCACCCAAAGAATTAGACAATAATATTACATCCATCGAAGACTCCAACGTTTCAGTTCCCAGTTGACCACTTCCAACACAATGTCGGCGTCATTTTATATCGGCTGCCTCTCGTCCGCTGCACTCATTCGTGTCGTGACAATCGTCCTCGTTAGTAGCCGTTCGCCTCTGTCGGTGGATGCTCAACTGATCAGTCAGGTCCCAATTAGATACCGGGTAGATCAGGTGAGCGCGCGAGTCCAATGCATGTCACTGCCACAATTTCACCCCCCTTGTCAGCCTCACCCCCCTGTCAACCACCTCCGCAGAAACAGCAAGAATGCATCTACGACCACTTCCAGCCGCAAGATCAAGTAACCTTCTCCGTCTTCCTCGCCGACGCCCTCCGCTCCCGCCCTCAAATCACGGTCTCCTACGAAGGACCCGTGGCCGGCCACGACGAGGAACACACCGATCAATGGGTCGATCCGCGATATCCCACGGGCGGCGGCCTGGGGAGGAAGTTGCAACAGAGTCTCAATAAACACTGGCCGGTCATTCGAGATATCGATAAGTTGCAGAGGAATCCGGAGTTGAGGTTGGGGGTGTTGAATCAACTATTTCGAGTGGATTGGACCTATGCCGGTGAAACGGAGGATGCACGGGTGGCCAGGGAGGGAGTGCAGAAGCAAAACCATGAGAATTATCAGAAATTTGTAGAATCGTGGAAGGAGCAGGAGAGGTTGGAGAAGGAGGGGAGAGTCGATATGAAAAAGGCGCCGAATCTGCCCGTGCATACTGTGGCCATGAGCAGTGTCGAGTCGTTTGAGCAGACGGTGCCAATACTGGCAGAGGGGTGGTATCGATTGTGCGTAAATGGTGTGGAGTCGACTCCAGTATTGGTCGAGATGGATATGAGGAGTGCGAATTTTTTCAAGGGGATCGATCCGGATACCGGACATGTTTTTACGTTTGCCAAGAGGAGAATGGTGGACGAGGCTGCGTTGTTGGAGGGTGGTGCCACTGGAGAGGATGCACACGCAGATGTGCTTGATAAGGAAGAACAAGCCAAAATTATCGAGGATCAAGTACGAGAGAATGACTTGAAACGATCCAAAGAACATTTAAAGGAATTAATGGAACTGACATCCATCATGTCCCAACAGCAGCAGGCACACATGGCGAGGATTCGAAGTCATGGGGGTAGTGCGAGGAGGAATCATGACAATTTGGTGTGGAGTAGTAAAATGGAAACGTTGCTCTATGCAATCATAACGGGATGGCAGGTCTATACGTTGAGGAAGTGGTTGTTGGGTGATTCCATTTTGGGAAAATAAACATTCTTTGAATGTTGGTCTACAGAGTAATCCACAAATAATTTGCAAGTGTCAGGTTGGAATGAGAGGATTGGAAGCAATGGACATGGAATATGACAGATTGATGGTATGAAACCCAAAATTCGTGGTACTATGTGTGGAATTGCATGTTTTGTCAAGTAGCGCCGAACCATGTATCTAAATAATGTTCTATCATAGGTCTTCCTATATATGTATAGTCACAACGCAGTCATGCACATCTACCGCTGTCAACCCATCCACTTGATACTCAGCTGTAGTGAGATATGGAGACACCTGCATTAAATACTAGACAATTCAAATACTCCCGAGAACTCAATCCCTTCATATGAAACTTGTAATTTGGCCAGGAATGTGCCGCTCCAATCATGCAGCAAAATAATAAGCGTAAATTATTTGAATTCTATATTCATCACCTGTGTCATTGTAAGAGCAACAGAAAGAAGGATGAAGAATACTGACTATAGGTTCCTTTTATTGACAGAAGATTGTGATGAGATGCTAAGCTGGAACAGAAGCATCCATTCTCCTCAAGCATAGAGGGATAGTACGGTGGTGAAGCAGGTTATTTAGGTTGTCATAGGAGTTGTGAAACTCAAACCTTTTGTTTACTTCCTTATATTTCATATTTCAAAAGGTGCAGACTCCTACTACTGTCATGATGTAGGATAGTAATTTGTGTTTGTAGATGTATTTTTTATAATGGAATTGTATTGCACCCTCACAAGGTTTATGAATGCTGGTGGGAAGAAAATACCCTCCAAATTCTAAAGCTGGTGTTTTTGTCTTGATTATGTTTTCCATAATACTCAATGGTCATGGTCATGGTAAAAATTTCATGATAGTGATCATTATACCTGAGCTTTTCCTCCTGAGTCAAATCCAGGTCAACTTGGAAGATCTTTCGTCTCATTTTTCATTATCATAACATGCATCATCACTACTACTTTGCTCTCACTTTCCTTTTACAAAGAAACCATTTCACCACAACATACACACAATGCATGTCTCATCTCTAAGCCTATGCCACCCTGCCCACATAAGTTTGGTCAAATTATCCTAAAACAATGCACCCTCTATGTCAATGTCAATAATGATAACAACCCAGTATGGAACAAAGGCGAACAGAGCCCACACAACATGAATGATGTTTGGATTTGTAAATAGTGAAGCAATAGAGAATGAATGCCAACAGAGCCCACACAATATGAACAATGTTTGGATTTGTAACTAGTAAAGCAATGGAGAATTTGTGGTAATTTCAATCCAACTGCTTGTATCCACACGCATTGAACCTTCTATAAAGCTTTCATTCTGTCTTTCTCTTCATTGCCCAAGTTGTAGATATGACTTTGGCATACTATGCTAAAACATTGTGGGGCACCACTGCAAAGACCTTGAGTTTAGTAAAATGCTTGAATTTGTTCTCGGTATCTTCTTTCCATATCACCTTGTCTGGCTACTGCATGCCTTCCAAGTAGTTTAGCATCTTTAAATCACTAGTATTGGTGAAAGTACCTCAAATGTCAGCTCCATCAAGAGCAAGCTCTGATCATATTTCATCATTTTTCAGCTCTGCACTTACACTTAAATATTGGATTTCAGCTATCAAGATAGATACATCCATAGTTTTCATTTGTGTTGCAGATGGCTGAACAGTTCATGTAGAAGCTTCAGCACAAGACTCCCATGTTATACGATAACTATCAGGGTAATGACAAATTGGTCAAACTAACAAACTCATATTGTTTGTCATTATCCTGTGTTTTAATGCTGGGGATGGTTAGGTTTGGCTCCAGCACCTGTAGCTTCTATTTTGATTGCTCCTCTTTCAGGGACTCAAAGTACATTCATATCATTGATTCATGTGTTGCAGGATCCGCATTCAAACACTGCTTGATTCAAGATCAGGATGATATATTATGGACATCATTGGGATTCTACATTCTCCTTCTTTGCCTTCTGGAACCTAAATCACAAGTGCAGCCTCTCCCCAGGTTAACAAGTTGATTATCCTATTCATATTTGTCTTGAATTTATGAATGTCTTGAGTTGCAGTTATCACTTCTAATGTTACAACCATGTGGTCAGCGAGTTATATAGTGCACTTGATAGCGAAAATTGCCAAGTTGAATCAAAGTCCACAGATACAAGTGCAGCTCTCATCATGGCCCTCCCTAGAATGTTCAGCCAAATTATTGCAATTGACTCTTTTGGAGTGGATTCAAAGTCCTGAGGTTGCAGGTAGGGTTTCCAATCAGCACTCCCAGTTCAATTGTGAAGCTCTAACTAACAATAATTACATAGACCCCAAAGCAAATATGTCAGAGCATGTTGTAGGTTTGAAATGACTTCAAAACTTCATCTCCGATCCTTGGGTAACAAGGTACTTTTTGGTATATTATTTTAACTAAACTTTCCAAATGCAGCCTTCATCTAGGTTGCAAATTTCTTTTTTGTCACAGTCCCCAAACACCCCAAAATATCACTGCCACAGTTGTCATGACAATTCCACCCAGTAATTTATCAGTACGAGTCTCATTGTGTTCCCTAACCTCAACACTATTTCTTAGTTTGACAGTAGTTTTGTGGTGACAAGAATCATGTTCCCTCCAGAAATGTCAATATTACCTGGGAATTCTAAATGACTGGGGAATTCTTGTGTAATTTGCAACCTAGGCCTTCATAAGCATATTTTTATGATTGCAATCATTTGTTGCTCATTCATGTGTTGATGACACGAATGATGAATATATACTATAAATAGTATACAAGCAATTTTTATTGTTTTTGTGCAAGTGACTAATAATTATTTCTTCCAGCAATGCATGTCATCACAAATTCCTCAACATCTTCAACTTCTACAAATCTGCTCATAACATAATGGGCGCCCCATTTCTGATATTTTTCACACTTTTTGGTCTTCATTTTCCATTAAAGGAGCACCCTCTTTATCTGTTCCAATGTACTGATTTCTATAGGACTGCTTACAATGATAACTATCTCTCTTTAAGTTTACCCATTTGTCAGTGCAGTCTTGCCCGTATCTGATGAATTGTTCTGTTGAATACATGTTGTTGTTGTTTTCTGTGGCTTCTTGTTTCTTTCAAGCAATGTCACTAGCAAGGCATCCACGCAAAAGAAAGATTTTTGATGACCAGAAGGCAAAAAGGTCCTCGTGTCCTATCATCTTCAGTTTATAATTTATCAAAACCATCCATATTCAATCTGAAAATCATATCTCCATTCTTAGTCAAGGACTGTTTCCAGTAATCCGCACCTCATTTGCTCTTAGCACATCAGAAAGCAGCCACAACAAACAACACATGTATCAATCCATCAATAAACCAAAAAACCAAAGTGGATATCAGCTATTTGTTTGAATTTTTGTTGAGTAGTACTAGTTTTCTTGATCATGTCGATCAATGGTGTTGAGTTGCTGTGCATCATCATTCTGTGAACTTGTAGCTGGTAGAGTAATACTTATTTGGGGCTCTTTAGTTGATCCTTTAGCTTCAGCAGAGGGATCACCTTTTGCACACAAGTTATTGGTGTCAAAAAGATAACTTGTTTATTACCAAACCACGTTGTTCGTTGCAAATAAAAAGTCTTTCTGGTATCAGACTTTCATTGAAATGCTCCTTTATGAAACCATCTACGCTCAACAGACTGTACTCATATCGCTGAATGTATGTAGGACTTTAAGCAAAGTACCATTAAGCTATTATTGCTCATTCAGAAGATTGCAGCTGATGCTTGAATAGCACTACAAAACTCCCCACTAGTCTCAAGATCAAGAGAACAGTGCATTACATTGTTGGATACTATGTAGAGCTGCACAATGACTTTGCCAGAGAGGATGAGTGACTGGATGGTTTGGTTTTCCAGTCTGGTAACATTGGGTTGATTCGAAGGCAACCGCATAGTTGTGTTTAATCAAAATTTCCCAAAGCATTAGAGCTCTTTGGAAAAGAGGAGCAAGGTGGGTAAATTCAAGAGTTAGCTTAGTCATTTAGATGCTAAGGATCTAACAAGAACACATTCAGGTAACTCGTCGCTATTGCTCTCTCTCCTCTTTCCTCTTTTTGTGTTCCTCATCGAATTCCTCATCGATGCAACACACACATGCCAACACTAACAATGCATCCATCCCCTCTCCTACTCTCACTTGATAATGGTTCATCATATCGAGCTGTATCCATCCGTCCATGTTGGCTCGAGCGACTGTTTTGCCTTGAGCATTTTTGAAACTGTAGATAGCGTTGAAACAATAGTCAGAGAAACTGAACCATGAAAAGGCAGACATGTCCATAATCTTTAATAATTCTCACCTAAAGTTTCTATCCAAGAAATCACCTTCGATTCTATAGGCAGGAGTTGGCTTAAACAACCCCGTAACCCCAAACCCTCCCTTTCCCTCCATATAAACATCAAACGTATCCATAAAACTAATCAACTTCTTCTCAATCCACCCAATCTTCTCCATCGATCCATCGGCATTGTGTCTATACAAATCATAGGAGGGTGTGGCGGCGATGAGGACACGATCCATGGTCACAAATGTCTGTCCCGTGGAGGACGACGAGATGCGCATCTTGTCTTTTCCGGGAAGGTGTAGCATGGCCCCTCGAACGCGGACAAAGTCCGTTTGTGCGTCAGATATGTCTAGGATGTCAAAGTCTTCTCCGGTGAATGTTATTCTGTGGATTGGTGTTGCGGTGTATCGAGACAATGTTACTATGTGGGAATCGTAACAGATTGTAACCATACACAACTGACGAGCAATGTCAATGTCAACGAATTGTCCGATCAATGGTGTGTATTCTAGCTTTCCAAACATCGACCTGATCCAACCTGATAATCAATCAAACATGATTTCGCCTGTTTGTTCGCTCAGAAAAAGACACGCCATGTACTCTCATCGGCAGACACAGAGCAAAGTCCAACGAAACAACAAAGAAACAAACAACTCACGCTCTCTCCCTAACAGCAAATGTCCTCTCTCCACTCGCAATCGACAACTCGTCCGAAAAAGGCGGATGATACGGAAGCTCTGTCTCCGGCTCGACCCCTCCATTGTTCGTCAACAGGTTGGTTAGATCGGTGAGTAGATTGTACAACTTGGTGGCGGGGCGGGGCGTCGAGAGCTGCGACAGGTTTCTGCCGTGTTTGTTTCGGCTGTGCTCCTTCCCGGTGGGATGGATCGGAGGAACAACGTGACGAGTTAGGTGCGGGGGCAGGTGCGGGCCGAATGTGTCTGCTGGCGCTGTCAGTAGAGACAATGTTGTGGCGAAGAGCACTGCTTGGGACCGTACCGGCGTCATGGTGGTGGTCGACGACGGTTGTAGAAGGTTTTGGAGAATTCTTGGAGAAATAATCTGCGCGGATCAAATTTCGATTTATATTTTTGTGCAGGATGATACATGTTAAGTTATGAAAATCTTGCCACATACGTGGGATATTATGGGACTGACCCACAGAAGAGAAAGCATGTTTTTTTTCTTCGCAGCCACACGTTCCAAGAAATCTCAACATGAAAATAATTCAAGTGATCACCATGTCATTTTATATTATTTATGATTGAAATGGATATGAAAGATCCATAACACGATGCAGCTGATGCGACATGCACTCTCTCGGGAAATACACAGCTCTAGCAGGCTCTAGCTCACCCAACCAAGCAAAATTCTGCTCTGAAGCCCCCGCCGCTATTACTTACATAGCTTCATCACGCTCAGGGCGCGAAGGCGCTGATCTGTGATCACCATTGTTGTTGTTTCTGTCGAGTAATCTCCATGATTCGGGCGGCTGCATCAAAGTGTCGGCGTCCCGTGGGAAGTTCCCGCCGGCGATCGGGACGAGTGACCGGTTTGGAATCACGTCCGATCGCAGCCATGCGTCCTGTGCCATATCCAGGCGATGATCGTAGCTTTCATACCGGTCCTGCCGCCACCCCATGGCTTTGCCGCCGAGCATCGTGCGTGACCATGAATATGCAAAACGCAGCCACCATCAACGCACGTGATCCACTGTCCTCCTGGAAACGCAAACGCCATCAATCCACACTGGCCCAGCAACTAGACGACGAAGACTCCGCCCCGTCTGCACCGTCCACAAACCAACACGGCCATCCCAGCCCGCACACCCTCCGCCTCCTCTCGCTCCGAAACATTGGAATCTTCGCCCACGTCGACGCGGGAAAAACCACCCTCACCGAACGAATGCTCGCGCTGTCGGGACTGGTCAAAAGGGCAGGCAGCGTCGACACCGGCGACACCGTTACCGATTATTTGCCCGCCGAGCGGGAGAGGGGGATCACTATTCAAAGCGCCGCCGTGGGGTTTCATTGGGTCGTTCCCGCCAGTGCCAACAAGAATACAACGGGCAGTACACAGGCGGCACAAAGTGAAGGAAAGAGGGTCGACATTAATCTCATTGATACACCCGGCCACGTGGACTTTTCCGTCGAAGTGCATCGATCCGTGGCAGTCCTGGACGGGGCCGTGTTAGTCTTGGATGCAGTCGCCGGAGTACAGGCCCAGACGGAGACGGTGTGGCGATCTATGCGCAATAGCGATGGGGGGGTTGGAAGCAATGGGGGTGGTACTCACAAGTCGGCCCATGGATCGCATATGCATGAGCCGTTGCCGGCCATTATGTATATTAATAAAATGGATCGAGATGGGGCCGATTATCGACATGCCATGGATACTGTGAGGAGAAAGTTGAGGGGGAGTAATCCCGTCGCAGTTCAGTTGCCTTTGTATCGTGTGGAAAATGCCGGAAGTGCAGTGTCCATGGCGACGGAGGGTTTGGACGAGATTCGAGCGGGGACACTCCAGGAGGCACCGCCTCATGGAGAATTCATTGGTGTTCTAGACATTGTTAATATGAGAGCGTTGATTTATCCACCCAATGCCGAGGGATTGAGTATGGAAGATGCCGTGCCCAGAGTTGTGAACTTGCTCCATCCAAGAGTGTGGAGTGATGAGAAGAACAACCAAGTGATAGACGCTTCTTTGGATGCACGAAGAGATTTGATTGCTTCACTGGCTGATGTAGATGAAATCATGGGAGATTTGTACTTGAATGCTATGGAAAACGATTCGTTAGAAAAAGCGGGTGGTCTCTTTGACTCGTGCCCAGTGTTGTCAAATGTTACAACTTCTGATATTCAATCTGCTGTGAGAAGAACAACCTTGGCTCGAACAGTCATGCCAACTATGTGCGGAGCCGCTCTTAGAGGTCTTGGAGTAGAGCCTGTACTGGATGGAGTGGCGGAATGGTTACCCTGTCCCTTGGATCGGTTGCCACCTAAATTGACTTTTTTGGGAAAAACTGCTGCGAGTGGCTCGAAGCACGCCAAAAAGGAAAAGCAAAAAGACGGTGCATCATCATCGTCAAAAGACACCATATCGCTGGGTCACCCAATGAATCCATCAACGATTGCCTACGTATTCAAAGTTTTGCATATGAAAGGTCGAGGTGGATCCGGCGATGGTCGCGTGGCATTTGCACGAGTCTATTCCGGAACGTTGAAAGCACGCGATACCATTCGAGTTATTTCTCCCAATTCAGCTTCTCAAAATGACGACAGTCAAAATAGCAGGAATAAAAAGCAAAAACAACCCGTCGAGAGAATAGGCGGCATGCTTGAACTTTCTGGGGGGCGCTTCGACAATTTACCTGAGGGAATATGCCATTCGGGTGATGTGTGCGCACTTGTTGGACTCAAGACGGTTGTCACCGGTGATACACTTTTGTTGCCATCTGCAGCTACGGAATCAGATTATCTCACAGAAGATTCTAGCAAGAAAAAGGCAGTCAAAGGGAAAAAGGACTCCAAAAACAATACCGATTCTCATTGGAAGCAATACCTCGATGGGGTACATCTCGCTGGTCTCATGTCTCCCGATCCAGTACTGACCCTGAGAGTTGAAGCATCTTCTTCTTCCGAGCAGGCTAGATTAGGGGCCGCATTGAATCTCCTTTCTGTGGAAGATCCTAGCCTCGTCGTTGAAGAAACACCCACCACGACTCTAATCTCGGGATTGGGTGAATTGCATATGGAAATTTGTTTGGATCGGTTACGGCGAGAATTTGGACTCGAAGTTAGAACAGGAAAGCCTGCTGTTGCCTATCGAGAATCTGTACTTTTTGATGGCGACGAAGGAGTAGAAACGGATGGATTCATCGAATATGATCGCACCGTAGGAGGTGTGAGGTTGCAAGGAGCTATTCGGTTGAAATTGATTCCGTCGATCTGCCCGGAGAGTTCTCGCCCCAGCAATATGCTTTGTTTACCTCCGGAAGAACCAATTGTGACGCTGTCACCGACGGCACGGTCCTATTTCAATCTTGATCCCAAGGGAAATTCTTTCCAAGAGTCGGAACTCAAATACCCACCACACCTCCGTGCGCTCCTCTCTGGTGCCCGTGGCTCACTAAAACGAGGGCGATTAGGGCCGTACCCTTTAGCCAACCTAACGTGTCACATCCTTGAAGTGCACTCCGAAATCTCAAGTCCAGATACATTGCCCGGCGCAATGCGGGCCGCCGCAGCGAACGCCGTCACAACCCTTCTGGAAACATTGGCAAAAGAGGATAGAATGGTAGTGTTGGAACCAAAGATGAACGTTGAAATCTCTGTACCAACCAGCAAAGTTGGAGATGTCTTGTCCGATTTGACAGGGAGGAGAGGAACTGTCGACGACGTAACCATGGGAGATGATGGTGGAGGGGATCACATCAAGTCAATGGTGCGTGCCGAAGTTCCATTAGCAGAGATTCTGGGTTATGCTAATAGTTTGAGGAGTCTGACTGGTGGAGAAGGAGCATTTTCAGCTGAATATAAGGGACATGCACCGAGAGAAGGGATGTGAATCTAATTTGACCCGGGCCTGAAGGAATTCCTGTATTTGTCTATAGAAACCATTGTAAATACCCTAACTAGAACTCAAATTTGTCATGCAGGCATTGGAGTTGCTTTAGTGAGCTTGCTCATGCATGCTAAGCTCAGTGAAATCATCATGTTCGAAAGATTGTGATCCCAAACGCTCTATTCCACCTTTACGTTGCATTTCTTTTGTGCTTGACCACATTAATCCTTCTTCTATTCAACAGTCATTAGCCCATTATGTATTAGAAAGCTGTTTCGATTTGAGGCTAATATAATCTATCTAGGTAGAAGTTGTTTTCATTTGAGGATAATACAATCTAGCAAGAAAGTTGTTTTCATCTGAGGCTAGTAATATAATATGTGCTGTGCTGTGTCACATGGTAAAAGGATTAAACGAGGCAGTATTATAGAGATGACATAATACTCACGTGTGTATGGCTAGAACCAAAGATGATGTGAAAGCACAGAAGAAATCAGAAGTATACTGTCACAGACTTTTAGCTGATGGATTCAATTGCAATCTTCAGGGAATACAAGTATTGAGCTACATGTGGAACTTTTTTACATATGATGCAATTAAAATCACTCACATAAATGAGTAGTCAAATTGTGGAATGCTAAAAATGTCTTCTTAGATGATACGGGGACACCACATTATAGGATTACAAACCAAATGAATTTATGGCATTGGTATGAATTGCACCTCTATCAGACATCAATTTCACATCCATCAACCCTTTCATCATCTTGCTATTTGTGGAAATTATTTACATGGGAATGCAATTCAAATCATTCTCATAAATGAGTAATCACAATGTGGAATGCTAAAAATGTCTTCTTAGATGATATGGAAACCACACATGGTTACATCACAGACTCAAATGAATTTATAACATTAGTCTGAATAGAACCTCTATCAGAAATCAATTTCATAAGATGAGCACGCACCAAACATAAACATCAAAACAAATGAATCTCACTACTTGCAATTCACAACGAGGAGAGCATTTGAAGATTAACTGCATTATGGCAAAATCAACTTGAACTTGATGTTCTAGATGAATTAGCAACATGCTTCAAAAGAGTACCAAATTGACATCTGATAAACGTCAAAGAAGAGGGCATCTGAACATGACAAAGCCAGCTATACTTTGCTGTAAGTCCAACGAGTTACCATCATTGATTGCAGCCTTGTGCAGAAAAGGTACAAACTAATGTTTGCCATTTGCAACAACTACTTGGCAGCCAGAGCAGCACAGCAAGATCAACTTTTTGATGATAGTATTACAAGTACATAAACTATGCCACGAGTGGTAATAATGAACTATTCTCTTGCTATAGAAGGCACAGGTACCAGCCAGCCGAAGGAGCAATACTACTGATTTCTATTTTGCAGATCTTGTGGTCAAATCAAACACGCATCCAAATCCTAGACCAACAACAGAAGAGATTGGCAATCAGCAGCATTCATGGTTACAAATGATTCAACAAGTTCAGGTAATCAATACTTGCAAAGTGTCAATTGGATTTCGACATCATGGAAAATGACCTAGCTGGTATCCATAAAAGTTGAGAAAGTGAATATGATAGTTTTTAATAAAATGTGAGGATGTGAAGGTGAAAGGAGAAAAGGCCTCTCTTTGTGTCAAGCTCAAAGAGCAAGGACATGAGTACTTGCAAACTAGTATCAAACTTCAAGATATGGATCGTTGAAGCTCTATGTTATATGGCCATTTGCATAGTATAATAATTGTGTACATAAGGAAAATGAAGGTTGTTCTCCCAGCGCACCCATTTTTTGGATTTATTGCTGGAGCTGGAGGTGGTGGATGTCACTGACATTAGGGAATGCTGGATTTAAAGTCAAATCTAAGGAGTCTTTGTATCCATTAAGATATCTCCAGAATCATGTCCCAATGCTCAAGAACACAAAGGTCAAAGATCAGACAAGATAGAGGATCTCCAAGACCAAGGTCTCCTGCAAGACCAAGTTATCTTGCAAGACCAAGATAAGATGATGCATCCTTGTAGCATTCTCATAGGATGCAGACTAAGTATGGCATCATATGCAATTTATTTCCAATTGAACTAAACTCAGTATTTTGTTTCGCTCTCGCCATCTACAATACATCTTCATGTGTATTTTCATATGAAACCTTTTTCTGAGTTTTGTGGCTTCTGTCAAGCTCTCCATGCCAAGCTCGAGCATAAACATCTGACGAAGGTCTAATGATCTAATTAATGCTAACTGCATTTTCAACTTTTTAGAGATAGTAAAATTTATTTAACCATCATGGGAGACTACAGAAAAGTAGCCCAGTCTTGTGGGTGAAACACTAATACTTGGGACAAACAATACAATATTTTTTTACTTGACTACTTTTAATTGAAAAGAGTACGATTTTAGTGCTGATCTTCAGGTTGCAAGTAATCAGTAGTGTTCAAATTTTATATGAAATCAAATGAATTTTGGTTAGAATCTACCATAGTCTTTCTTTACAAGTAAGATGAAGTCTCTTTACTTGTTATTTTACATGAATGATGCATTACATAATTTTACAACGTGAGTAACGCCAACACAAAACAAAAACGTTTTACATCCCTGAATCCTTCATATCAGAAAACTCGCAACTAGGAGTGATAAACTTAGCTCAAGTCATTCCATGACCAGGACTATTGAACCTTTCATCACCGTGAAGTCCTTGGAAGTTTGGCAAGACAAACTTCCTCATAAAACAACCTTTTCAGTCATAAATACTTTTGCATTTTTATCCAGTCGCATGTTCCAAACTTGTGCTCTCCAAAACAATGTTATCTTCGTATGTTTTTCTCTAGACTTATCAGAGGATCTTGTTGATTCACTATCTCTTCATCACAATAACAGTGTTCAGTTCGTAGCACGTGCTGCTGCTTTGCAAGAGGTTGCGACCGTTGCATAGTGTTCATCGCAAATGGTCTCTGCCTATGACCTTCTTCGGCATCTACTGCATCTTGTTGCATTTTTGGAAGTTTCGATTGTTGCCAAGGTTCCATCCGAAGCTTCTCTTGATGTCGCTGATGCTGCAAAGGTACTTGCAGCACCAAACATCTGGGAGGCTCGTCATTGTCGAAATCTGATAGAGTCTCACCTGTGTATTGTCGTTGATGTCGTGTCGCCTCTCTATAAGCGTTGCGGTGACGACGATGGTAATGTCTATCATCTCTATGAGTACGTAGTCTTGAATACCTAGCATGAGAAAGATGTCGCTTCTTGTGTTTCCTTTCTCTCTCGTTCTGACGATAATGTCGTCCTCTGCGACAGTCTCTCATATTGCTTTTGAACTCTTTTGATTCTTTGGCACGTTTACGAACAATAATACGGATCCAAATACAAAGTCCAAAGACTATGACGACGGATACTGAAATGATTGTACTGATTTTCCAGGTTGGCATGTCATACCGCTTTGATGGAACTGTCACACACGGTTCTGTGCTGTATTGCCCGTCGTCATTTATGCACCAATGAAGCTCCCTTCCTTCGTCATCAGTATATTTTTGAACACGGTTCAAAACCTGACTCAAAGCATCGTCACTCTGAAGCTTGTCCATTATCACGGGCTTCATGTTTTGGTTATCTCTTTGAAGGACATTAACATCAAAGTAAAAATCAATCGCATTTCCCGCTTGTTCCTGTTTGACAGGATACATCCCCGTAATTACCAGTTCGTCCACATCATGTAAGATTTGTCCATACGTCTCCAACAATTCCTCACTGAATATATCTTCGTCCATATCAGACGGAAGTCCCAACGCAGCACATTTAATGCCAACCAATTGATGATCATAAGTACACAAATCAAACTTGCTATCATCGATGTCTGTACTTGCAGCCTTTTCCTCTTCCCGACTTGTGGTGCACAAGTCGAAGTCGTCAACGTAGTAATAATTGTCAGATTTATATTCCTGAATTTGTTGCATGATCTCTAGATGGTTTTGTCGGACGGCTTTGACTATTGCGGGGCCAGGTACGATACCGGAATCGGACAGTACGGCGATGATGTCATAGTACAGATGAAGCGTCTGTGTTTCATCGTCATCGACTTCTATGTATTCGAAATTGATAGCCAACCTCTCTACGGCAGCAAGTCCTCGAAGAGATCTATAGTCGTCATCTAAGAAGCGCTCCTTGACACCGGTAAATTTCATACCCTCGACGTCAGACGAGATCAATGTCAGCATGCTCTTGAACTCCTTCGTCATGGCATCGCGAAAATCAAGAATTTGGTCATTGACATTGCTGGAAACACCCATCAGGGTGAATTTAATTGGTATTGCTTGCATGTTGGTCATGGTCTCACATTTACGATGGTCTCTCTCTTCTTTCCGCCCAGCATTACTTGACGATTTACCGGGTTGTTGTTGGCTGGCTGTT
Source organism: Cyclotella cryptica (assembly GCA_013187285.1). Classification (NCBI taxonomy): domain Eukaryota; phylum Bacillariophyta; class Thalassiosirophyceae; order Thalassiosirales; family Thalassiosiraceae; genus Cyclotella; species Cyclotella cryptica. Next base: position 137,332 of record JABMIG010000326.1, read on the forward strand.
GAGCTCTGATGAGTATGATTTGGGGGGGAAAATGAATGCCCTTAGGTAAGGCTTCGGTCACAGTCATTCACAGAACATTCCACTCAGCTTCTACTGCTTGCTCGAGTAGAAGTAGCTGGAACTTGATTCAACATGCACATCCATTTAAGAACGACACTGGATACGGAGTTCGCCATCTAGAGACCACCCAAGGGCCACTATGCTTTCAGGATGTATGGTACCACTGTAATTCATGTGATGGTATGGCCACCTGACACGCAGCTGCTGAATGGGCGCTTGAGGTATTGAACAAAACAATATTATACCAGACGTACCTACAAGTATCCGGAAAACGTCAAACGGGATAAAATGTGGTAGGAGTCAAACATACGTGACTTGACTTTATTTCATCGTTACAGCCCTTCCTATAAACATGTGCTATGTTACCCCTCTATGTTAGGACGTTACTCGACATCTTATGCGACAATTAATTATTATCTACCTTGTCGGTCACAGTCTATTCATTCCCAACGTTCACGAACGTGTTCTTAGATTGTTCAGTAAACTTATTAAGCCTCTGAAGAGAGTGACATATGTCAGAACAGCCCTTACCTTTAATGCTGAAAATACTACCTAGATTTACAATAAAATATAACGTTGTTTTATCAAACTCATGTTGATGTGATCTACATCATGTGTGTTTCCCGCAGGTTTCCCGCCAGGGTTCCCATCACGAGCCCATAAACACAAGCAGTAAAACCTTTGAGCAGGTGCAGCAGACCGATTGATCTTTTTTGTGACACGCCGCGAAAGAGAGCTCAATACAGCCGCAGTTAGACCTTGATTGACCTTGATTGCCATTAAAGAGTTCGCATTATCGAGGTGAGTGTGGACCAAGAGTCTACGGGACATGACATTGGGTTGTTACCTTCTGTGAAACGCGCTGATCTAGCACGTGATATCGCTCTCTTGTATCCGTCGCTCGCGAGACGATGCACTGATCTGCGAATGCGTACGAAGATGTGATGTGCCAAAGCATCATGTATGAAATGATTTTAGACCATGCCATGTCTGTGTTCTTGTCTCACCTTGAAATGAACATGAATTTTGTTGATCTCCAACGGCAGCAAGTAAACGATCGACATTGAATCATTACATCCAACAAGTGCAACCATCATGACAAACGCCATCACGAGGAAAAACCTCCTCTCACTCGCACTTCTCCTGTGTAGCGTCGTAGCCGCAAGTGCGCAGTGCGATCCCTGTGATTTAGTACCTAATGGATTCACCGTCCGCCCCGGCACGGGATGCGCCGAATATATCAATTGTGTGAATGGGGAGGAGGCCAACGCTCAGACTTGTGGTGGGGGGACCTTGTTTGATTTGGCGATTGGTGAGTGTCAAGTGGCATGTGTGTGCTAATTTTGATGAAATTCATCAAACTGCCTTCAGTTGACTTCAAAGTGCACACGGATCTCATAGTTCTTTATTTGGTTTCAACACATCAATATTTAAGTGGGTTGTAACTGGGATTATTTAGTTACCTGCCCCCCAGATACAGAATGTACCCCGACAACTACCACAACAACTGCCGCAACCTCTGCGGCAGCATCAGTGGTACCTGCATTCACCTCCGAGAATGGCAATGAAACAGCCGTTGACCAAGATGTGGTTCCTCTCAAATTTAGCGTGTACGGTCTATCAAGCGATGCTGACGAAGCTACATTGAAAGAGGAGATGAAAGGGATTTTGCAAATGATTCTATTCGAATTGGAAGAGTTAGAGAAGGGGAGCGGGTTGAAGATTTTGGATGTGGTTGCTTGGGAGAGGAGGGAAAAGAAAAGTCGAATCCTTCAGTCGGATTCGGTGGAAATGATGTTCAATATTGGGGTGCTTCCAACGGAGGGTGTTAATTTTGGACCCGTCATCGTAAACGCAATCCGAAAACGATACGATTCACTGGTTAATGATGTACTTGGCTGGACTGACTCGGGATATATTACGTCTGATTTTCAGTTCGATGTTTGTGCTCATTCCGAGTCCAGTGGGGGATACACGGATTGTTCGTCCGATGCTGCTTCTGACGACTACTATGGTGAAGGCACTACTATGTCGACAACTGCGAGTTATGGTACGAATCCAGTGGCTGTGCAAAGTAGCACCAGTTCGAACGACGGTCTTCCAACGTGGGCGATTATCGTAATTGTATTTGTCTCCCTTCTTTTGCTTGCTTGCATTGTCGCATTCATTCTCTTTGTGGGATGCAACAAGTCGGATGATTACTATCTTGAAGACGATTTGGCGGGCGGGAAGAAACGAAGAGGATATTCTGAAAGTGAATCGTCGAGAAGTTCGGAAAACTCTGCTAAAGAAATGGTTGTCTACAATGAGGAAGAAGCTGGTGAATATCCTCAGAGATGTTATGTAGATGAAGAGGATCACAATTCAAGTATCCTGCCTCGCTCGAAAGTTGGCCCTGCGCCTATGACAAGTTCAGCGTCCGTTCGTTCCAGTTCAAGGGCCAGTCAACGATCTCGTCAATCTGCAAGCCAATTAAGGAGTAGCAAGGGCAAAATTCGAGGTGATGCCTCGGGTTATGAAGTCAGGAGCCACACAGGATCAGTCACATCAAATTTCTCGAGAAGATCCCACGACAGACACCCTGACCCAACTGTCTACAATATAAGGCCTAATGCCACTGATCCAACTGCATACAATCATAATGCATCCGACCCTAGTACGTACAACGCCAATGCAACAGATCCAAGTGTATACAACCCAAATGCCACAGATCCCGAAGTCAGGTCTTTTTATAGCCGAGAGCAGTTTAGTCATCAGCTTGAAAGCTTAGGAGGCAATAGCAAGGCGTCGAAGAAGTCAGGAAAACAAACCAGCGTCAGAATGGATTATTCGGTGGTGTCAGAATTATCTGAGCCATCAGTGACAGGACGTTATGCTTGATTGGTTAAGATGGAGTGTCACTATTAAGTTTATTATCGGAATTTATGAAAGGTCACTTGGAAAATGGTCAAAACAGAAGGCGAAGTGACAGGGTTCGCTGTCACAGGAAGCTTGATCAAAATGAAATAGGTTTGCGTGAAAAGAATCAATCTGAGGAGTGCTTTCATCAAGTTACTACAGGACGTGATACCTTGGGGAATTCTCAATAATATAATCATTTGTGTTATACGGTCAATCGATGCATTAGAAAATTTGCTGTGCCCCTTCCTGTCACTCTAGCTTATTCGCAGAAGTTGCTCATAAATGCCATCATGCTCAATGATCTAGGTAATTTGTCCAGCCTTAAAAGGTTCGAGCTAGTTCTTGTTCTTGGGCTTTGTAAGGTCTTTGAGAGTTGCCTTCTCATTGGATAGGTCTTCTGAGCCCTCTCAGGACGCAGCATTATAATTTTACTGAGACAAACCTGATAAGACGCCCAACAACTGAGTGGGCGACATTGAGATCTGCTGTCTATGGCACAATCGGAGACTAAGAGATCACATGTATCCAAAGCTTTACATAAGTATTTTGTGTCAGCATTGACTATCATACTGGTGAAGAGTCATAATCAAGGACAACACAACTTATTACCATCTTCCCATCTCTGGAAATGATAACTCCAAAGCACCAATTGGCTTTTTTCATCATCAAGTATTGGGTAAAAATATCAGTCAGAATGGATCATGTCATAGTCCAATGAGATGAGTTGATGACATGATTTTCTCTAAGTACTTTATCCTTTCAGTGTAATTAAAATATGACCCTGATATCTTGTTTTGGGCCTGACTTGATAAGATATTGTCGAGTCCGGGTGATGATTGATCAACTTCATGGAGATGTAAAATGATGAGCTTTGTCAGGCACAAGTTTTGCTACCACCAAAAACTAAGGATTATTGCTTGATTGCTGTCGCTTCCCAGTAACATGGTCAGGTCAATTTTTGCCGTTGTCACATAGTTTTGACTGCAGTTAGACCCCTAAGCTTCTTGGTGTGCCTTCCAATACCGGTTTTGTGTATGGTTTAGGGTAAGTTGTTTTTGCACCTCTGTCAGACTTAGCTTTCTTGTCACTATTTCACTTTGATCTTTTCCCACCTCCTCCCATCAGGACAAATGCAATAACCACATCATGACCACCTGAGTTGAAGCCATCTATTTTCTAATTACTTGATCAAGTCAAATCAGTTTTCAGCACAATCAAACACTAGTTCCGGTAATCAGATTATCTTTGCCCAGGAGTCAAGAAAATTTAAAGCAAAATACAACAAGAATACATTCTTAACACTGAAAGAATTTTGAGAGCAGATTACAGGATTTTGAGAAGCTTTGCTCATTTCTTGTACCAATTATATTATTTTGCCATTGTGGGTTATTCGCGAGCCTTTGGAACTTGGTTCACAATATTGGAAAATAAGAATGTCAGGATTTACAAAAGTCAATTATGGGTGAACATTTCTAGTGCAAGATCTTTAAATTAAGAGGAAATGGATGCAGTGTTGGATTATTTTGCAAAATGCTACTTACCATCTCTCGGTCTTCTTTGCCTACTTGTTTTAATTTTTACAATATTTGTTTGAGTGAGCTGCTTGTTGGTAACCCAAGTGACATCTTTGCAGTCATCATTAAGCTATTGTGACAAGAACGAAGGCAAGTCAATGCAACACTGCCTCCATTTGCAGCATCCTAACTCAGGACATGATAACTAGTTTTAGCCATCTCGGGATGCATGGTATTTTATGTTTATGGTCTAATATGGTCAGTTTCCTGAAAATGGTCAGAGACAAATAGCTAATATAAATAATTTTCACCAAAGTTAGTGGCAACAAATATAAGAAAGCTACTGTTTTGAAACGGATGTAACAAATGCAATAACATATGTTTTATTAATGTCTGTATATAAAATAAGGGGTTATGCAAATCCTTATCACTAGAAGTGAGCAACAGTAAAGATAGGAAAGCGCAAATTTTTAAACCAATTCAACAAATTTGTTAACATATTTTTAATTAATGTCTGTATATCTTTTAAAAACACCTTTCTTGCATGCACAGCATTAGCAGCACAGCCGGCCAACAACCAGCCTTAAGGTATTCAAATTGTTATATACATAATCATGGGGTATACATATTCACATACATACATGAATATTGAAATACTACCATATACGTCCCTTACATATATACAGGAATGAAGGTTTTTGATAAACAAAAATGCTGTTTTTTGTACACACATTTTAAATTTCCGTTATTCACTTAGTTGTGTCATGTCGTCGCTAATTTTGTGTGCCTGCGCTGCAGCAGGCTGTGACCTAAGCCAGAAAGTATTTAAAAAATCTTATTGTAGACTTTGCTGACTTTGT
>JABMIG010000224.1:10000-222500 GCA_013187285.1 Cyclotella cryptica
TTTGAATAGACATACTTCAAAAGTGGAATATCGTTTCCCGCCTTTTTAGCACCACTCCATACAGTTTATTTAAGTCAACTTTGTAGAAGTTATACTATCCCCTTTTTCACAAAAATTAACTTTCATTTAAAAAACCCTTGATGCAGGCGTTATTGTGCTGGTGGGAAGATTGCAATTGGTCTATTGGCCTGTTTGCTATTTGGGGCAGTCCCAATGTTACAACAAAACAACGACTTCCTTTCAATAGAGAAAAATTAGGTTTAATCACTAGAATAGCTAATCGCTATCCGCAATATGCGGAACAAAATCACCACCTAAGTAGGGTACACAAAAAATCATGAAAGTGCATCAAATCTTCCAATGAAGTGGTATAGTATTGTAGCATAATAACGTACCTTGGAAACTTTCTTGGTTTCACATGTCCGCAGCATCCGCATCCAAAAATTGATGAAAAAGACACCATCCAGGATATGTCTTGGACACGTCCTGGACATGTCCAGGACACATCCTAGGCATCTAGTGCACTGCAAACAAAAAACACCGGTAACCTCCCCGTACACTCGCAAAACGTCAGAGTGTACGGGGAGGTTACCGGAATTTCAAGAGTGTACGGGTGGGTTACCGGTTTTTTTATACATTACTTAAGCCGCATTTTCGTTTATCACGCTAAGCTTTGAAGCAAAAAAAATCTTCCAAGTGGTTGTTTGTTTCATGACTCACATTTAGTGAATCACGAGTTGTAAACAGCAAGATCACCTGTTGGGTCTACTTTTGGTTTCAATTCTAGGCTTGATCTATGATTTCATTTGGTGAGTGCGTTTTGGGCCTATTCATATTTTCAAAATATGGTACTACCAGAAGTGACTGCGCCAAAAAATAAGAACACAACATAAGAATAATGTGGGGCTGAAAATTGGCGTAGTGTGTCTACGTGTTTGTTACTTATTCCTTTGTATCACATCACCTAATTCTTGTGTGGCATATTCGTATGATAAAACAGTTTAGTTATCTACGTATGGTACCATACTACAACAATGGTGCTTGACCTAGACACAACTGTAGCAGTGCGCCCTCTCACTGCTTTCACATCACACATGTGTATTTTTTCAATTACATCACTGATACCTCACCGGCCCATGATGGGAACAGCGAAACTCAGTCCACAGACTGAGTTATCCCTCCGCCTTGCACCGCCGTGTTGCCAACAACAAATGGCAGCGGCGGGTATATTTTGGGGGTGAGTAATCATGATTTCATCTTGTTCTACAATATTATACTCACCACACGGCCAATTTTTTTTCAATTAATTAGTTGCAGGCCTGCCGGCGAAATCGCCGAAACTCAGTCCACAGACTGAGTTAGGCATTCCCATTTGCGCCGCCGTGTTGACAAGAACAATTGGCAACGGCCGGTATATTTTGGGGGTGAGTTTTCATGAACTCACCATTTTTCGCACTATAATACTCACCACACGTCCATTTTTTTTCAATTAACTATAGTTACAGGTGTACTGGCGAAATCGCCGAAACTCAGTCCACAGACTGAGTTAGGCATTCCGCCTTGGACCGCCGTGTTGCCAACAACAATTGGCAGCGGTGGGTATATTTTGGGGGTGAGTTTTGATGAACTCACCATTTTTCGCACTATAATACTCACCACACGTCCATTTTTTTTTCAATTAAATAGTTACAGGTGTACTAGCAAAATCGCAGAAACTCAGTCCACAGACTGAGTTAGGCATTGCCATTTGCACGCCGTGTTGCCAACAACAATTTGCAGCGGCGGGTATATTTTGGGGGTGAGTTTTCATGAACTCACCATTTTTTGCACTATAATACTCACCACACGTCCATTTTTTTCCAATTAATTAGTTACAGGTGTACTGGCGAAATCGCCGAAACTCAGTCCACAGACTGAGTTAGGCATTCCATTTGCACCGCCGTGTTGCCAACAAATATTGGCAGCGGCGGTATATTTTGGGGTGAGTTTTCATGAACTCACCATTTTTTGCACTATAATACTCACCACACGTCCATTTTTTTTCAATTAACTAGTTACAGGTGTACTGGCAAAATCGCCGAAACTCAGTCCACAGACTGAGTTAGGCATTCCCATTTGCACCGCCGTGTTGCCAACAACAATTTGCAGCGGCGGGTATATTTTGGGGTGAGTTTTGATTAACTCATCATTTTTGACCCTATTATACTCAACACATGTTAATTATTTTTCAATGAAATAGTTACAGGCCCAGATCTGAAATCCCCAAAACTCAGTCCACAGACTGAGTTTGGGATTTTGCTATGCACCACCGTGTTGCCAACAATATTTGGCAGCGGCGGGTAAATTAACAGAGGTGAGTTGAATAGAATACAATTATTTCTACACATGTCTTGACTACATCTAATTTTCCATTATTTTATTTCAGGCCAGGCACGGGAACAGCCGAAACTCAGTCCACAGACTGAGCTTGGCATTTCGCCTTGCACCGCCATGTTGCCAACAACGGTTTGCAGAGGCATGTAAATTTTTATGGTGAGTTATTGAAGTCATACTATATTTCAATTGTTTTCATTTCAGCTTAGTTTCAATTAAATAATTAATTTTCTTCTACCTTGGTGATAATATTGTCCACAGTATCGTTTTTCATCTTGGAGCAGCTTGGGGCTGAAATTTTGGCACCTGTGTCCTTTTGGTGGGCGATGAGTTGGGCGGGCCCCCTAAATATGTAAATGTAGTATGTTTAATTATATTAGTGGAGATAAATTGCACATACTCTATTATTGTAGTTCAACAGTAGGTAGCCCTCCCAGTTGTAACGTTCCGGTAGCCCTCCCGTATGCTCTGTTAACCCTCCGGTACTCTCTGGTAGCCTTCCCGAAACCTTCCGGTTACCCTCCCGTACACTTCCGGTTACCCTCCCGTACACTTCCGGTATGTCACCGGTAAACATTTTTTTAGCTACTAAGTAATGCAGTTATAGCCACTAATTAGATTGATATCGATTCTAAGACCTTCTGAGAAGTCTGTTTTCCTGTGAAAGCGTACCAATTCCTATCGTACGTAGAAAAAATCGAAAAGCTCCTCTTGGTCTCAAATTTCCGGTAACCTCCCGGTAGACTCCGGTAACCCTCCCGTACACTAGTTTACCGGAGGGTTACAGAAGTGTACCGGGAGGTTACCGGAAGATACCATTCGGGGGCTCCGGTAACCTCCCGTACACTTTCGAGTGTGCGGGGAGGTTACCGGTGTTTTTCGTTTGCAGTGTGTTTTTAGTGTTTTCAAATGAGGACAGAGGACATGAGGATGTGACAGAACATGGAGTGATTATTTCATTTAAGGCTCAGTTTTTGATATGTTCAGGTAAAGCATACTAAGATTGGTGTCTGTTGCATGCATGTTACATCATTTTAGTGCAATCCATAAAGCTTGTGGTACAAAAATACTTTGGATACCTAGGTATGCACCTAGATACTGTTATGTAATGAATGTCAGTCAAAACTTCTGAGGACACAGGGCGGACATGGGACTCAACCCTGATGCATGTCCGCATGTCAACAAAAAACCAAGTCCAGGAGAAATTAAGGACAAGGACACATCCAAGGACATGTCCAAGACATGTGAAACGAAGGAAAATTTGACATAGTAATTATCCCTACCTCTGATCCCATTGACTATGTTGGGTTTGTCGGGGACATGTCAGCATAATGTCACCGTGACAAGACAATGTCACCAAATCTGGGTGACATCCTATATTATGTCGGCGACATTTTTAGCTCTAATCTCACCCAGTCACGTGTCATTTGGGTGAGTCACATGTCTTTTCCAGTCTGTCTGTTACATCACCGCTATGTGAGAAGTACATAGGATACAGACCAGTTCTGTTTCCTATATTATTATGCACAACAGGCACAACAGCCTGAACTTCATAATCGGGGAACAACAAGCTTTCCAATTAAATAGTTCCATCCTCCTCACCATGACCGCAGATATCTCCGGCCATAGAAGGCATTAGACTGTGCCATCGCCAACAGTCCGTAGCCCGCAGCGAACTCTTTCAACAGGTATAACTCGCGAGGTGAGAGCACTATTTTTACTATTTGATTTGGCTTATGGCGCGTTTTACACTAATTAATTGTTTCAATTACACTGATACATGCCTCCCAACCCGCACTGGGATATCTCAGCCCACAGTGCGAATTAGGCCGCGCCGCCTTCAGCGCCGACTAGCTAGCAACAACAGCTAGCCGACCATCCAACCGCCAAGGTGAGAATCCATGTAGTTTTTTGTTTCGTCAATTTTTCGCTCTGACACCACACGCATTTTTTCAATAAAATTGTTACTTGCCACCAACCCGCACTGGGATATCTCAGCCCACAGAGCGAATTCGGCCGCGCCGACCTCAGCGCCAACTAGCTAGCAACAACAGCTAGCCGACTATCCCACCGGCAAGGTGAGAATCCATCTGGTTTTTGTGTTTCGTCAATTTTTCGCACACCCTCATACTAACATTTTTTTCAATTAAATTGTTACGTGCCACCAACCCGCACTGGGATATCTCAGCCCACAGTGCGAATTAGGCCGCGCCGCCTTCAGCGCCGACTAGCTAGCAACAACAGCTAGCCGACCATCCAACTAGCAAGGTGAGAATCCCTTTGGTTTTTTTGTTTTGTCAATTTTTCGCACACACACATACTACCATTTTTTCAATTAAAAAGTTACGCCCCTCTGAGCCCGCCCTGGGATATCTCAGCCCACAGTTCAAATTTGGAGGCGCCGCCACCAGCGGCCACTAGCCAGCAACCATAGCTTGCTGGAAAACAAACTCGCGAGGTGAGAATCAATGTGGTTTTTTTGTTTCGACAATTTTTCGCACTGACACATCCACGCAATTTTTCAATTGAAAAGTTGCGCCCCTCCGAGCCCGCCCTGGGATATCTCAGCCCACAGTGGGAATTTGGCCGCGGCGCCGCCAGCGACCACTAGGCAGCACCCAAAGCAAGCCGCCAGTCCACAACCCAAGGTGAGATTTAACTTGTTTTTTTGTATGGACATTTTTCACCCTGACACATCCACGCAGTTTTCCAATTAAAAAGTTACTTTCCTCCCAGCCCCACCTGGGATATCTCGACCCACAGTGGAAATTTGGCCACGCCGCCACCAGCGACCACTAGGCAGCTACCAAAGCAAGCCGCCAGTCCAACTCACAAGGTGAGATTCAATTTGGTTTTTTGTTATGACAATTGACACATACACTCATTTTTCAATTAAGAAGTTACGTGCCTCCCAGCCCGACCTGGGATATCTTCATCTCAAGTGGCAGAGGGAATTAGGCCGTGCCGCTTCCATCACCCGCTAGCCTGCAAAGCATCCAACTTGCGAGGTGAGAAAACCTTTTGTTTTTATGCTTTCACAGTTCTTGCATGCACAGTAACTAATTTTTACAATTAAATTGTTAAGTCCCTCCTGGCCCGACCTCAGCGCGAACTGGGATATCTTGACCCACAGTGGGGATTTGGACGAGCTGCCACCAGCTACCTCTAGGCAGCACTCCAAGCGAGCCGTCAGTCAAACTGGCAAGGTGCGATTCGATGTCGTTTTTTTGTTTCGACATTTTTTCTCTCTGACCCCTTCATGCGTCCCTCTCTGCCCAACCTGGGATATCTTAATCCTATTAGACTCTTAATGGTGCAAAGTCCTCCAAAGTAGCCTACTTTTCAGTTCTCTTTTTGTGAACAAATGAATAAATAAATAAATAATTGTATGACATTGAAATGTTAATTTTGATATTGTATTTTATTTTATAATAATTAGCTTTATTGAATTAGTGCATCATGAGCTAATTGTGGTGCAAAATTAGTGCTCAGATCACTTTCCAAGTTGGTTATTGTAAAAGCAATTCATTAATGTTGTTAAGACACCTACCACCTAGTATTGCTACTAACAATTACTACTAATAAGTACTACTAGGTGAGGACATGTCGCCATCTTCGAAATGTCGCGACACGGCGACTTTCTTTGGGCCATCTTGTAAACCCCTAATGTCGCGACATGTCTCGGTGACATCTTGCGACATGTCACTCGTGTCATATGACGTGACAAAAGACTTTCTTTTGAGAGCCTCCGAAGACATGTTGTGTCCCCGACAAACCCAACATAGCCCATTGAGGCACCAGCAAAGAATTTTGAGGACAAGTGCCACGGCAGGGAGAAAAACATCCAGTTCTAGAACTGGACAAATTTTTTGCCCAGTTCTAGAACTGGGACGGTGCCCTAATGGGATCCAACATATACATGTGTATATATATATGTATACATATAGGGGGGAGTTATATGGAGCCCAGGGACTTCTTCATACAAAACCTCATTATCTAGTGGTTTCATGTGACTAACTGGATCGTAGGTATGTTGGCATGCAGACTTGAATATAGCATGAAGCGTATCATATATTCCTTCCAACACGAATGTTTATTATGTTAAACTTTACTTATGAAATAATATCTGTATTTATAATGTTGATAATCAGGTTCTAGACAAAAATCAGGTGCTATTGTTGTCAGGTTCAATGCAGTAGCTCTGGTCCACAGGTTCATTCCCTCATTTGGATTTTCTCTTTTATTTGGTTGAGTTCCTCTTGGGCAACCATGTCCAGCATGCAAGTATTTATTTTTATTTGCTTCACAAAGCATTTTCCCTTTTGCATGACAAACTTGTTATTTTGTATGATAAATCAGATTTTGTTTTGAAATTAAAACGGATACCTTTTCTTGAAAATGGCATCAGTTGAGGCACAAAACTAACACCAAACTGCCAAAATGCTTGTCATACCAAATGAGGTGATTTTGTATGACAAAGTCCCTGGGCTCCATATAACTGCCCCTATAAGTATATGTATATGTATGTTTATATATGTTGGACCCCAAATTGGCAATGGCCCTGTCCTGGAACTGGGACCGACTTTTCATCCCGTACATTTGTTGTGAAAATCTACCTGGTGTGCCAAGTCTTGATTGAGGTAGAGAAGTTTTAGAGAAGCAAGAACCTTGATTTTTTCTGAGGTAGGTATATTAATAGTAGTGGTTTTGCACGAGTGCTGGCCCTAGTGGTCAATGTAGGTAACAAAATGACCGCGCGTGGATCAGCCTTTGATTGCACAATATAGGATCAAAACAACCATTCACAATGAATTAATAATCTTAGTCAATACGATTTAAGCCCACTTAAAAAATATTACCCATAATCGAACCATGTTCGATACTATCTAAGGGCTTAAGGATTTGCTTCCATATATGTGGCAGCCTTCGCGATTGTGATGTAGTGAAGAAAACGACTGCGGTTGTGGCAGGCAAAGAGACCACACCTGTCTAGCCCGCTCATAAAAATATTTTCCCGTCAGTGAACCATTGTTGATTCAATAAAAGGGCACAGGATTGGGTACTATTGGAACTGCAACCATTGCCAATATGGGGTGGGTGCCAATTTGGGGTTCCAAGGCTCCGTCCCAGTTCCAGCACTGGATGCCCAGTGCTGGAACCGTGCAAGACAGACTAACTTTTTTGGTCCCAGTTCCATCACTGGGTGCCCCGTATAGGCACAGTGCCAAAATGGGGAGATCAGTATCCCAGTTCCAGCACAGGACAAAAAATCAGTCCCAGTTCCAGCACTAGACCAGTGCCACTATGATGTCCAACATATAGATATATATTTATATATAAATAACAAAAAAGAGTTTTATTGATGTATACATGTATAAAGGGCCAAAAATAGCTCAAAATCCGGTTGCACAGTATTTCGATCATACATCCTTATTTATCTAAACCAATATTTTCAGAATTTCAGCTACTAGCGATCTCCCAAACTTAATCTGCTTTTTCTAGATGTGTCCTTTGTCAAGTCCCTTGAGACAGGGCCTTAACCCCAGCTCATGGGACTGATTTTTTAACAGCTGATATCCTTAAGAAAGCCGCATTTCCTGAAAGAGGCCATCAACATATCATTGTGATCACATGATCAATGAAGACAGTGGAAAGCAAATATCATGAAGTTGGTTGTTGCAGCATTGATATGCTGTATTAAATACACAAATGCATGAAGTCCTGTTTTGTCATTTCAAACAATCACCACTACCAACATAGGGATTTGCTCCCAGGGCACTTTAAATCTGAAAAAAGAGGAATACCACGATATTCTCCTTGCTGCATTCTTCCACTAATCCCTCGCACCATGTACTGAAGTCCAACTCCAATAATGATTAGACAATGATAGAAATAAGAGGATTCAGTAGAGATGATTTCAATAATATGTTGTCTCTCTTTGCATGGGTCTTTGATGAATACTCTCCTTTTGTGGGTGATGAAGGGGACAATGTGAGATGATCAAGAAGATGTGACAACCACTAACGCCATTAGTCCTCAGGACTGTCTGAGCTTGATATCTGATGGTTTTACAATTAGTTTTTGGCACAACAATGACACCTCTTGCAAAATATCTTCAATGTGCAAGGAGGATTATCACAAATACTCCAGAGATATCATCTTGCCAAATCACCCTCCCTACACATGACAAAATGAGAGAGTAGAGACCATCACTCTCATGCACCTAGCTTTACATGGTATTTGGGGAGAAATAGATGGATCGAAGGTAAGAATTGAAGAAGCAACAGATGGAATAGTGCAGATCAGATTCTGTAATGGTTGGAGGAGGTAGTCACAGCTGTAATTTGCGTTGCTCCGAATGGGACAATTCCTGCATGTTCCTTTAATGACCCTTGTTGTATACATAAGACTGGGCCTTTAGAAAGGAATAATGTGTCTGTCTGTCACCAATCAAAAATGGATTATGATACCTTTTTTGGCAGCATACATATCCATAGATCAATGGAAAGCTCTTTTCACTGGCTTTCTATGAGTTTATCAATCATGTATGCTTGTTGGGTCTCTGGGCTGTTACTGTGCTTTGAAATTGACTCAACAATTAATCAATCACCATCCAGTACTAGTCTGTTTCTATGAAAGAATGGGTTTTAACGACAAGGGGGCAGTTATATGGAACCCCATGTCTTCGTCAGACAAAACCAAATTAGATAGGTGTTTTGCCAGACAAAACGGATCAGGGGTATGTTCAATTACAGATGTGAATATAAGATAAAAGGTATCCCATTTTGGTCCCAATCGGACCGGAGGTCATTTTAAACTCAACTTACAAATTAATGTTTGCTAGTTATATATTAGAATACTTAGGAGCACTCACTTGTGCTAAGGCTCTGTGGTGTATAGGCTTCCATTGGAGTCCCTCTTTTGTCATTTTGCATGGTTTTGTCAAACAAAACTTGCTTGACCAGTGTAAGCATGTTATTATTTCTCTCAGTCTTTTTTGCGGATTTCATCTGACAAAATGTGATTTTGCCTGGTAAAATTTGAATTTGAATTTGAACCTAGTGAATACTTTTTCTTGAAAATGGCGTCAGTTTGACACCAAACTGACACGTAACTGACAAAAGCTGCTTCATCTGACAAAAGAAGTTGTTTCGTCTGACAAAGTCACGGGGTTTCATACAACTGCCCCCTTTTGAATGTTACAAAAAAGAATCAACCATCTGTCTGACAATATCCTAATGAGGTAATTTTCCAATGATATTCCTTCTAAAGGCCCAGTCTTACATGACAGCACAGTTGCAGAATGGGGCAAAATATTTACAAAGCTAGAAAGATTATGAGGAAACTTGATTGAAGGTTGCATTGATTCTGCATTTTGTAGTGCACTTATTCCATACCTCATAAAGATGTCAAAGGCGACTTGTCAACAGACAAAAATTTGCCTTTCTTGGGAAACAAATTTCAGGTCTGGCAATTCAACATGTCAATGAACAGAGTGGGGGATGCATGCAATTCAATCAGTATTTCTCCAATAGAAGGATGTGTCACCCAATGAAGAGTTCTGAGAAAGAAGACTTACTATCACAATACTTCTGTTTTCAATCAGATCAGGAGAGTACATAATCCTTCTGTAGGCATAGATGCTAATCGTAATTGGTTCATCATACAACTACTTTGATTACTTGTGATTAAAAAGATACTAGGAATGAACATTCAATACATCTTAACATAAATTTATATTGATTTATCACTCTCTTTCCCATATCATCAGCCTTGAGGCTCTCTCCATCATCAGCCTTTCTGTCATCAACTCATTCTTCACGCTCAGGAACAGGAACTTGATACCCAATAATATTCATAGGTGGAATACCTGGTGGCAGTTGAGCATATGTTGGATTCATGGAGTGAGTCCCTGCACTTTGCCACTGCATACTACTTGATGGATCATCAGTATGGTACTCATAAACTGAGATTGTTGTTGCATGTTATCTTGATGGATTTAAAATTGCACACGCTAATCTTCCTTCTCTTCTTGGTGTTGCCACTGTTCATGGTTCTGTTGACAAGTTATCATCATCAAGGTTTGAGCAAAACTGGGCTCATTGTCGACATGAGTCAATCTCCTGGTCTAAATTGTCCAGAATCACCTCCAAAGACATGACCTGCATGTCCACATCCTCCCCCCTGCAATTGATCGGCTTGCAGGAGCCCCTCCTCCCACAGGTTTGCCAGCAACAGTCACAGGCTTCCAGCAACAGCCTCACCTTCTGCCAAAAGAACATATCTCACTGGAGCAGAATCTTTGTCTTACCATCACTTGACTTACAAGAATTATTGGCTTCATCTTCTTAAGCCATAGAGCTCTCCCGTGGGTCATTGCTGAACTGAGCAAGAAACTGTCAGCAATAGCACTTGAATGTTGCAAAGTTCCATCATTGTACGTTCTCACTGATCTTGTTTTGAAGGTGGTGTAAAATAATCGCTGATGTCATTTTTCTTACCTCAAAAATACATTCATCTGTAGCAAAAATGATTTTTTACTCCTCAAATGTGTTTTCTTGTGTCTTTGTGCACATTGAGTTAGTGTCCCCTCATCTATACTTCAATTTCTTGATAAGATGATGAGCAAGCTGGAAATTTGTCAACATATTCACAGACCATAATCCTGGGACATGCTTCTTTTGATGAAAAGACTAACGATGTACTATTGGAGCATATGTAGACTTTGCCACAGGCACAGCGCAGATAAGCCTTGTTCCATAAGAAACCACATGGAGTTCATAGGACTTCAGGATGATTGTTCCTTGACATTTCCAAGATAAATTGTTGTGTTGATGATTGAGATAACAACCAGCTGCTTGGGAAAGTATCAGGCAACATTCTACTTCTTCCTATGTTGTACTTCTTCTGAGATAAACTGAGAATTTCTTAGTTTTTGAGTTCTGTAGCATGCGGTACCTAGAAAAGTAAAACTTTGGGAAGGCTCTTTTATGCACTGCAAGCAAAAGTTTACTCCCCAACTTAACAAATTATGCACTGAATGGTGTATCAAAATGTACCAAAATGGATAGGACACGTATTGCATTGTGCAGAAATTAGTATACCAACAGGTTCAAAGGCAAAATCTATATTTTTTTAATGTTTGTTTTTTCAGGTACCAATGTAACAAAAAACACTATCATCTCTGTAATGCACCAATAAATTGTAAGGTATATTTTCAGATTTTGATACCCATCAAGCATGTAGGAACTTGTATCAAATGAACAAAAAGAAGAAATCAGTACATTTTTGAATAATAGCTGCGCCGTGAAGTACCAATACAGAAAAATGTACCAAAATGTCAAAATGTACCCTCAAAGGATTGGTATGTTTTCAAAAAATCATCCCCACTTGGAACTAATATGAGAAATGACACCATAAAATGGGCTTAAGCAACTTGAACACAAGAGGGATCAAAATCAGCTGTACTCAGGTACACACAACCATAATTAGTCTAATGAGTGAGAATATTACTATTTGTATCATTGTACAAAAATGTAGGTGGTTTAAAATAGTTCTTGGCTACATCACTTCCCAAAAGTCATTCGAGGGTGCATTCATTCAATCAGTGTGAACAATTCCCACAAATAAGATGTGCATAAATAATGAGGGTGTGGGAAAATCATAAGTGAACCATATTTTGAGTATACTACTAAGTCTAAAAGTGTTGAAATAACCAACAACCATTTTTACATTTACAGTATTAGTATCAAATGTGTATCTGTAATCAGTACAATATGGTAGTGCTATGTAAGACAAGATGAACGAGCGAGAGAGATAGAGTGAGTGACAGTGGTTGGTAGTGAAATGAGTGCCAGTCAAGTGCCGGTCACTATCTCTAGGTAAAACAGACTGCAACGTGTTTTTCAGTCACACTGTGACTAATCACTTACGCCAGACTGAATATGCTTATTTGCAAGGATAGGCTTATTTGTGAGGATAGGCTTATTTGCCAGCTATCAAATAAGAGAATCCTTGCAAATAAGCTTACTTTCCACGTAGGAATAGTACGCTCTCGCAAATAAGGCTCTCTTTGCAGATAGCACTATTTATAGTGCTATCTGCAAGAAATACGCTATCTGCGAGAAATCAGCTATTGGCGAGAAATAATCTATTTGCGGGATTAAAAAGGACCAACGGTCATTGAGTCACTCACAGCACACAAACCGGCTCTCTTTGACATGGACTCTGATCTGTCTGGCCTCCCTCCCATAAAAAAACATGTCTAACTGCTGTCTAAAGTGGGGGACAAAACTGAAGAGCAGATATTTTATTCAAGTAGACAATTTATATTTACTGTAAAGCTACCATAACGATGCAAAGTTACAGAATATAGAAAAAATAATGTACATCATTAAATCTTAGAAAAAATTGTACATCATTAAAACTTTAGCTATTTTAGAGCATTCCCTTATCCTCAATGAAAGATTTTCTAGCCTAACCACTAAAATAGGTCTGGAAAAACCTTAAGAATCTTTGGGAAGGCTACATATTATGAGTATATATGTTGAGCCTCGTCTTGGCACAGGCCCATATTGGAACTGAGACACCATTCTTGACCAGGGGCCCTGGAACGTGTACGTCCCCATATTGGTACTAGTGATCCAAATCATCATGGTGACAAGTTGAGGTCTTTTTTGATTGCGGTAGAGAATTAACTCTCGAAAGAATCATGATTTTTGTTCTGGGTTAGGTGAATTGGTAATCTGTCCCATCAGGTGACATTGACATTTTTGTTATTGCATTTGCAACACATGAACTGCAATGCATCTTCTCATTTCAGCAATCCAATGCATCAACATCCAATTACACACTGTCTTCTGCATCTGGAACTTGTGTAACAACATCAGCCCAGTCTTAACTATCAAAATTGAAATTGGAACCTCATGCTATTGAACTTTTCTTGAAAGAGTTTTGCACACAAACAAACTTGATAAAACTTTCATGCAATCAAACTTGTCTTCAGGTAATATTTCACTGAATCTTTGGTCACATAACCAAACATGTTGTCATCTCAACACAAATGACCAAGGATATCAAACATCTAAACACTTGAAAGCAACAGTCAATGTGGATTCTGATTCTAATGATGACATATCCAGCACAAAATCTGAGGGGCGAAATGAGTGTGGTGAAGATGAGAATCTGCCATACAAAATGATTAGTCTCTTTCAAAATAGAAGGCTGAGTTCTTCAAGGAGATAGAAAAAGATTGCTGCTTGGTATAAAGTGCAAAAGAATTCTCATATCTCTACTACTGATTTGTTTGAGGAGGCTAACAGTTGCATGTTGTCCCTCTAGAATACAACTGACAAAGAGACTTCAAATCATGTAAATCAGTACCAAGTAAAGTCAGCCACAAATGGAAAAAGAAGTATGGTATCCTGACTGTGGAAATGAGCAAGGTCTTGATCTGTAAGCAGGCAGATTTGATGGATTGGACACACGCCATGAAGTTGTGAAGTATATCAACATACTTGATGTAGTACAGAACATATATGAAGTGAGATGGGGAATTACCATCCAAAAGCCCAAACAATATACAAGAGGGTCTATTCCAAATATGTACAGAGCATCCCTCATTGGGAGTTTGGACTATCTAATGTTTTGTCCTGGATGTATTAGGCTGTGAGTTTGTTCCTCAAACAGATGGACAACATTGTCGTTAAAAACCACTATTCGCTGTTTGTAGTCTAAATTGTGCTTTTGTACCTACGAACATGCCAACAGATAGCAAAAATTGTTCATTTTCCATTAATCTATCCATTTTGAGCAATTACAAGCAGACAAACAGGCAGTGCTGTTCGCCCCCCAAATAAAACAAATAGATGAATAGACAAATAGATGAATAGACAAACAGCGTTTCTCACCCTTTTTGCACCACTCCGCTTACATCAAAATTACGCACAGCCGCACCAAGCTCCTACTATGATTGGGCTTTGCTATCTGCGCAGTGTGAAGTTGTTCAACAATAAGTGTGTGCATTGTGCAGTACTGATCGAGTTTCATGAATGAAGGTAAGTGAATAGTATGCCAGGTAAATGACCAGGTATATGACGGTTCGCAAAGAACGTGAAGTGATTTTTCATGGTGTAAGATTTTTTAAAATTAGATCTGTTGGTTGCTGTGTGCAAATGATTGTCGCTGTTGTTGTTGTGTAGAGATGCCATAGTTCAAATGGGTGCAGTGTGACATGGCGATGTAGCTTAGTTGGTGAGAACATGGTTGAGCTTGGAGTGTATACATGTGATCTATTATAGTAATGAGGTGTTGATCAAAGAATGTCGTCATAAATCGGAATTAGCGTTTTTTGTGCATGCATGTTCTGTTTTTCATTAGTACATTGTTACGTTCTCAAGTATCTTTGTGAAGAAGTGATGTGGCCGTGATGTGGGTTTGTTCTGAGGATTTGTTTGAGTCGTATTTGATATCTTTATGCTTTGTTTCATATACAAACCGCAGGGTTATGTTGCAGGTTTTGTTGTCATATTAGTTCTTTGGCATTTGAACTCATAAATTTGGCAACAGAGGATCTGACGTTTGTCAGTATTTGGGTCCGTTAGGACTATGTGTAGTATTTATCCTGTCGTTTGTTTGAGGCGGTATGTCCAATCTAGTTGTTGTGTTGAACAACAGTTCTAAGTGGTGGTACATGATGCAATATATTTGATATTTGAGACATGAGGTGACACGATTACTTAAGCTGGTTGATTATGTGAGGCTAAAATGGAGGACAGTTACAATATAGTCCATATGTAACTGCAAAAAGTAACATTGAATAAAGACATTGTGACTAACCCGCAGTATTGATTATACCTGAACAGTGACAGTAACCAGAGCAACAGAAAAAGAGGGTTTGCTAGGTGTCAAATACAATATACTTCCACCACCAGAAGGGTTTACCCATCACACCACAATGCTACAACCACTATCACTCAACAAAGAAATAAAGAACTGATCATGCAGCCAGAGCACAAACAACAATCTACCCACAAAATCACTATACACAAAAACTAAACCAGTTGAATAATCTACTGTCACTCCAATCTGCAAAATCAAATCATCCAAAAGAAATGGAGATCCCCTGACCAATGACTGTACTCCCAAAAAGTATGTACTGATTAATTATAAACCAAATTCCATCCCCATCCACTGAACTGAACTTCAATCTAAATGAGTACATTAATGAGCTGAACTTCTCTATCATCAATATGACAGAAGACAATGTATAATAAAACAAAACAAAACCAAATCACCAATATTGCATGGAGCAAACCCAAATGAAAACACTCAAACCCCTCCACGTCATAATTCATATCACAACCACTATACTTTCTTACTCAACAAAAACCTATATGAAAGGAGGAGGTCTATCATGAACAATTCATGTATTTTTTCAAGTTGCCAGAATTGCAAGACTAACAGTGAATATTCCACCAAATTCCTGATGAAACATGACTTACACAATCATTATCTAGTAGTTCCGGCAGATCACCTGATTTATGAGACAAACCGATTAATATCCAGAATTATTTGATTTGTTCTCATAATTCCAGTCCATCACCAGAATTACTGGATAAATTACCTTCAGTGATTGTCTACACAATTGTCGTAATTCGGGTGAATGACCCAAATCCCGAGTATTTGTCAGTGGTTATGACATCATTGTTACATATATTGTTATTCCAATGAATGACTGGAAGACA
The DNA here is from genome assembly GCA_013187285.1 of Cyclotella cryptica. Classification (NCBI taxonomy): domain Eukaryota; phylum Bacillariophyta; class Thalassiosirophyceae; order Thalassiosirales; family Thalassiosiraceae; genus Cyclotella; species Cyclotella cryptica. Next base: position 26,119 of record JABMIG010000224.1, read on the forward strand.
TCATTATTACATATTATATTGTAATTCCATTGAATGACCGGAATCATGACGTAATTTGGGAGATTTTGCATGATGACAGACCGATAGATTTCCGGAATTTTTGTATTCATTGTGTTAATTCCGATGAATGACTGGAATAATGAATAGTTGTCAGTTGTCTTGACATCATTATTACAAGTCGTAATTCGGGTGAATGACCCGATTTACAACATAAGTAATTTGATGCATTCCGCCGGGTTCGTGGTCATGACATCATGTCTTATATCGTAATTCCGGGACTCACAAAATAAATCACACATATCATATAATATCGTAATTAGGGTGAATGACCCGATTTATGACACAATTCGATAGATTCTGCCTTGATTCTTAAGACATCATGTTGTAAATCGTAATTCCGGTCAGTCACCGGAATCACGAGATAAATCATACATCATAATGAGGTTGAGGGAACTGGTTTATATTAAGTGACCTTAACATAAGCAGAAAAATTAATAGAAAGTATTATTTAATTAATTGTAATTAAATAGAGTTGGCAAAATAATTCATGATTACATTAGCAAACTACTTTGTAATTCACACCAAAAAGAGGATCACCATTTTTAATTGACAACTGCACAAGAACAGCAACTGCCCGAAAAATATAACCATGTTGTCTTGCATCGTGACGGTAAACTTGCTCAAGGATCCGAAAGCTCTTGAGACGAGCATTTACAGTCTCATGCCTCCCCTGAACTCTCTTTTGCATTGCATCTGCCTCCCCAGAAGAACAAGTCAACACCGCAGAAGGCACTTTTGTTACGTATGGGCTCTCACCAACATAACCATCATCCGCCTCCATCCTCTCACCAAGCTCAAGTTCCTTCATCAGACCATCACAAAAAATGTTGATATCAGGCCAATCCTTGCAAGGATAGGGCCCATTCAACCACTTTATCTCCCCTGACAAAATTCCCAATGCAACCTCGTAGCTCAATGCTGACTTGCCGGTAAACTTGTATGAGGCAAAACCCCGACCTTTCTGCTGGATCCTGCAGTCAGTGCAGTCCACACTGAGGTGAGTATCGTGTCGTTTGTTGTGTTTCCTGTCTTCAAATGTAATCTGGAAAATAAAAGACATGTTAGAAGAATATGTTGATGGAAAAAAGTGAAATGCACAAACTCACCACAGCACTTTCAAGGTCTGAGAGTGCATAGATCAATGGCCAGATGTACTTTCTCCGAGTCTTGGGGTCCACAGCACCATTTTCAGATGCTGCAGCAGAACAGCCTTCTTCAGTTCGCGGGTAGCACTTTAAAAAGTACATTGCCCACAGCAAGTGGCACTTTTTAGCATTCTCAGGCAGAAGGTCGTTCTCTGTGAGCAATGACCAAGCATTAACAGCCACAGCAACACCTGTGCCGAAGTACTCACGTAAGCGACGATCCTCCGTGCCATCTGCGGCCAATTTTTGCCCAGTACGGCGCTGCGCATCCTTGGCAAGGCGGTAGAAGTCGCCGGCGGTAGTGATGTCCCGCTGCCTCTTTGCTTGTGGAAGATTGTCGTCCATATTCACCGAGAAATAAGGAGGTCACGGACTTGATCACAGATGTGTCTTGCTTTTGTTGTCTTGGTGTGGACGTCAAAAAATATTCTGCTCAGCATAAAGACCATCACGAGTGCAGAGACCGTTAATCATGGCTCGTGGGTTCTTGAAGTGATGATGAGACAAGTAGTGAGTTGCATTTGTACGTCAGAGGACATATGTAACAACTAAATAAATGAATATTTATATAACGAGCATTCACAGAATGCTCATGTTCATATGACATGGCCTAATAAATTAAATTAAATGAAAGAAGCCTTTTCCGAGAGACAAGACACGCCGAGAAATAAGACAATAACCAAGCACGACTTACTTTCAAAATGTACGTTATCGAATAAAACAGTTACTCGTTACTTTCTGTTGACACACTCAAGACAAGAACTTCCACCAGAAAACACCAAAATTCAAGCCAACTCGTCGGCACACGAAGATGGCCCCTTCTCGCACCAAGAAGTGGAGCACGGAACTAAAGGCTGGCTTCCGTAAACGCATCTTGAACAAAGTAATCAACCCCGAACTCATGGACAAGGCGTACATCGAAACTATCCGAAAGCGTTTCTATCCCAATCGCCCATACAAAACTTTCCGTAAGAATTGGAACTCATCGGTTGCGGAGTATCGTGTGGGGAAAGAACAGATCTCTACAAGGTAAGATATGATGCGATGACTGTGATTAACTTTTGTTTTTCGATCGTGAAACTCACCTTCCTTCAAGTTAACGAGGCCATCAAGGACGAGTCCTATAGGAGCTTGGAAGACAGCGATTTTGACAAGGAAGAATTTGACAGTGATTCCGTTGATTTGTCTGATTTTCTTGAGGAAGACAAGGAAGATCTTCAAGCATTCCAGGAAGAGGCCAAACAAGACATGTCTTCCAAGAAAGCAGCTACTCGTCGTTCCACCATCAAAAAGAGCCCCAAGAAGGACTCTGTTGATGATGTCATCGAACGGCTTGAGAACACTGCCCTTATCTCAAGAGCCAACTACTCTTGCACCTATACTTTCCCATGGAGCAGGCACAGGGAGAAAGATGGGGTCAAGGACATTGTGCACCTTGAGTTCCAAGTGTGTAACCTCCCCACAAGTTACCTAAGGCCTCCAAAAGTCTTGCCAGGTGGGATGAAGTTTGCAACCTGTTTGGCTGCCCCCAAGTGGTTTTTTGAGGAGGGCTATCTCCACACCGTGATGGGGGTTGATTGGAGTGAAGACCATGCGCACGTCCAATCACGCAGTGAAAAGGTCAATCAGCTCATTCGCATGCATACTTCTGGTTTGGAGCGTTGTGTTATGGGTGAAGCACAGGTTATTGATCTCCCATTCAAATGCATTGAGGGTGATGTAGTTCCCCACTGGGGAAATTGGCGTACTCGTGGAGTAGAAGATATCACCATGAATGATGGTATGGTGGACCAGGTGCACATGCAATTCCAGCGCACAATGAGCTTTCGTCTTGTGAGTATGCATGAAAACTGTGAGAGGCTTGGAGGCCAGCAAGCAACTGTTTTTGGTTATGCGTTTGGAGAAGAGCCGTAGAGATTTTATGTTAGGATGTTATTGCAGATGATTGATTGTTGTATCCAAATAGTCTATCTAAGATTTATTGCACTTCTTAGTATTTCTATTTTTATATCTAATATCATTATAGTGCTATGAGAAAAAAATATTATGAATAGGTCAGTTCCCTCAACCTCAATATAATAAAATATATCGTAAATTGGGTGAAAGACCCGATTTACAACATACATATCATGTTATATTGTAATTCCGGTCAGTCACCAGAATCAGGAGATATATCAATATGTAAGTTGGTCATCTGACAACACTTACGTCAGACTTCTCTGGAGTTTACTAGCAGTGTACTAACAAAGTTTTCAATAATTTTTATCTACGTCGATATTAGGTATTTTTCAATGATACTCAGTGAATCTTGTAGCTCTTGATGAAAGGTATTCAAATATTCTCTAGAATATGACATTCCATCATCCCTCATTGCAGTTGTTGATTCTAGCCTGTGACAGCTGCGACTATGGCTGTCAGTGCATATACATACCATTAGCCAGACTCTTACACTTTACTAGTAGTTGCTAGCCAACAATGTTTTTAGTTTTTATGACTGCTAACACTAACAAACATTAGATGACGAAATGTTCAGGAGGGCCTTGACTGAGGCTGGACAATCTGACTTCTACGATTGTCCATATTGTGGTCAATAGAAGTAACACACAAAAACTAAAACCCTAACAAATAGAGCACTACATAATCAAGACAAACAATGCTGGTATCATAGCATAACCAAATCCTTTTCATCTTATCAACAACACAATAAAAATAGTTGCATCATGCTGCTGATATCTCTATGCTGGTGCTTTCATGCTTATACACCACCATTAAATTCACACCCAAAACAACACGTGGATCATGTCAAACATGAATGCTACTCGCCAATAGTACTGCTAAGTTACAGCTGCATTCTCATTACTGCTATCATCCAACACAATCAAGACGTCTATCATGGCTTCAATAGGTCATCACCATACCACCATAGAATATAAACTGCATCATGTTGCTGGCTTGCAGATGCTGTTGCAGCCATGCAACCACAATGCCCTCAAAATCTGACCCAAAAGCAGCACCAGGAACATACCATCATAGCTACACAAATCTAACCATCCAAAACAACGACAAGGAAACAACTGTGTTCTCAATTGTCATCATCCAACATGATCTCAATACTGATGCTATTGCTTCACAACACAATATGCCCACTCAGTATCAAACTAGACAAACAAACACATCAATCCACCAAACATAAAGAGAGCACTGAACCACCAGGACAAAACAAGACACGTAGACTAGTTTCACAACATCAACAGTATCTCATCACACCACAATCACACTAAAATTGTATTATTGTGCCAATGTCCATATGATGTTGCCTTCATACTACCCCAATACCATTAAAATCCTTTCAAAACATACAGCACTACAAACATGCCAAAATGGCTGCATGACTACTAACTCTCCAACAATACTGAAAAATGACGATTGCCTTGTCTAAACTGCCAAGATTCAATACAACCACAAACATCTATCTCTTCACCGTAAGTATTTACCCATCGCATCACAGTGCCACCACCATCCAAAGAAACAAAAAATGACATGCAGCAATAACACAAACAATAATCTAACCACAGAATCTTTACACATAAAAACGAAATCAGTTGAATAATCTACTGTTACTCAAATCTGCACAGTCAACACATCCAAAAGGAATGGAGTGACCCCAAATCAATAACTCTACTCCCAAAACATGTATACTGATTTTTCAAAATCAAATTCCATCTCCATACACTGAAGTGAACTTCCTTATAAATGAGTACATCAATGAGCTGGACTTCTCTGTCATCCCTATGACAGAAGACAATGCATAATAAATCAAAACAAAAACAAGAAACTAATGCTGCATACCTCAATGACATGGCCAATATTCCAAATAACACAATCAAAGATACCAAAACCTCAAAAAGTTCAATTGAAACTAAAGGGCACCCGTCAACAGGAACACCAAAAGAACAAAAATCTACATTATACTAAACATCCCGAAGTCACACAACTCTACACAATAAATTCTTACAAAGACACCAGCACTGATATCAAAACCAATTTACTTTACTAAGCTACAAATAATGTTTAACAATTAGTAACAGATTGAAGGTACTCCCAATTTTGGGTATTTTTTACAAGTCACATTAAATTATTGTAATGTAAGATATGTTATTTTGTTAAGACAAGACTTTCTCGTAATTGCCGGAATTATGATTAAGACACGTGAAATTGTGTATAAGCCATTCGTACTCGTAGTTCTGGTCTGTGGCTGGAAATACGACGTGACTTGACATGTATGACCAAAATTTTAGTAACGTGATCGTAATTCCGGTCAGTGACGGGGATTACGCACATTTTTAAACACAGATTACAGAAATTCATGTTACATGATCATAATTCGGGTTAGTTACCCTGATTACGATCATTTAACATGCCAAAATTGTCTTCGTTCATGTTACATGATCATAATTTGGGTCATTGACCCTGATTACGATCATTTAACATGCCAAAATCGTCGGCGTGCCTAAATTTGACACAGATAACAGATTTTCCTTTTACATCATCGTAATTCCGGTCAAAGGCCGGGATTGCGATCTTTTAATGTGCCAAAAACGTCGGCGTGCCCACCGAGCGCTCAAGATACTTTTGATCTGCAATAATTAACATGACAAAGATCATTACAGCCCACATGATTAAAGAGTGTAAGATCCATATTTCGTATTAAAGCCCAATCTGATGTGTACTCTGATATGGCCGACTTTTAGTGTGGGTCTTGATATAAAACGCGAAAGCCCTTATCGGGCCATTGTAATTTTTCCAATTGATGCGAAAGACATATGACCTCATGAAGTAATATAATACAGCCCGATTTAAAACTTATTGAAAACGGTCATTTTTGAGTTTAGTTTGCTAGGAGAAACTCAACGGGCCTTTAAATAGAAGTTAGAACAACTCGAAACAAATTACCTGTTTAGGGGACCTCCCGCACCCCGTTTACAGGGACCAAAATGCAGACGGAGTGACGCTTTTTTGAATCATCCTCCAGGGAGTATATAGGTAGAGGACAGTAGTAGTGCCAAACTAGGTATCGGTACTATCACTACCAGAGTACAAGCACTCGCTCGAACAGAGCTCGGATTATTCTTTTATGTTCTGAAACATTTTAAAAATGCAGAAGTTATACTATCCCCTTTTTCACAAAAATTATCTTTCATTAAATATCCTTGATATCATCTGTTTTTGTGGTGACGGAAGCTCGCGATTGGTTTATTGGCCTGTTTGCTATTCAAGATGATCCCATTTTACAACAAAATCACAATTTCCGTCAATAGAAAAAAATAATTTAATTGCTGGAATTGCTATTTGCTATCCGCTATTCCCCCAACAAAATCACAGCCATAGGTCCAAACAAAGGATGGAAGCAAAGACAGGTCATCATCCATTATTGGCAAGAAGCATGAATATACCTACTCTAATAGATCTCATTGGCTCCTTCAACTACATGTTAAGCTACTGACATCATCGTACCAAGTTCTGTCAACCTGTCCCTTGACCCAGAGGATACATAGAGTAGTTGCTCCCAAAATCATCCAAATAATTGCCCATCAACCAAACTCATATTGGAAAGGATTTTTCTCATGGGTCATTGGATCCTGTCCTGTACAGATTGATGAAGAGGTGTTTACTTTCCTTCATACAGCTGGTGCTATGTCACCAAATGAATCCACTCACTAGAATTGTTTCATTATCCTATCAAGTTCTGTATTGGAGTCATCAGTGAAATAAAGAAAATATGCCCAGGGAATATTTTGGTAGCAGGTAAACCACACTTGAAACTAATGGTGGTTTTGAAAGAATTGGATGCATGAAATTAACTCTACTTAAGGGGCCCAGTCTCTTGCTTTCCTCCAGTGGTGGTGCAATACTCAGATACAGAGGGGGATTAGAGGAAGGACTCCATATAAACTGATGTTTGGTCAAAATCCCCGGGTTAGGAATATCTAACTTGTCCATTCCTCACACTCCCTTTCAAAGTGGACAACAGAGATGAGTGTAGGTTATTGTTTGGGTTTGTCACCAGATGTTTCTTGGGGGGAAGCCACCCTAATAGCTTCACTTGGTGCTGAAGGTGGTATTAGTAGTCCCTATCTTCGACAAGTCACTCTGAAAATCAAGAGAATCTCCAACAACCATACAGTCCCAAACTGGTGCATTGCCTTGGAAAGGCCAGAGAGTCCCTTGTTGTGAAGAATCTGGAGGAGCATACTAAGAAATCCACACAATCAAAACTAAGTCTTCATTTGGAAGGGTTCACGCATCATAAGGCAGATGACTTGGTGGATGTATCGGTTAAGAAGGCATTTGTAAAATCTAAATCTGGAAGTTACTTGGAATAGAAGGGAATTGGTTTCACCGGTGTAGTGTACTTTAATGCTATGCCATCACATGCATCATTTACTCTATGCAATTTGCTGATGAGGAAAGATGCACCCGAGCTCATAACAAAAGATCTACCAGAATTATGATTAAGGACACACAGGAGATCACAGATAAGAAAAACCTTCCTGAACAACATCCTTAGTAATCACAATCTACTTCTGATGAACCATTTGTATCTTGATATTCGTCTGAAGATTAAAAGTATGAAGATGGTGCCCACTCAATTTTTGTCAAAAGTCAAGCTCCAATGGATGCCAGTGCTGTGGAAAAGGCATCTATCCGCGCCTGCTTCCCATGTCAACAATAGTCTAAGTTGATAGATCTCGGAGCAGGGCAATTCTGAGGAAGGTCTGCAAGAGTATGTGGGAGGTTATACATGAGTATGCACAAAGTGTGTTAGATACAGTGTTACAAGTTGGAGAAAAGGTGTATATATCGTTTTGACATCGGAGTGTTGCTAAGTACAAGGATGTTTTGTTGATGGAAGAGAGCCTCAATTGATTGAGTCACTCAGATGCAAACATCTACATTATAAATCAAATGGTTTGTGCTGCAGCAAGGGTGAATGATAACGTAAAGGGTACAATCAAGGATGAAGACTACTTTTGCCATGGGGTGTATTGTGTGGACACAACAAGGGCCAATTGTAATACTTTGACTCTAGATGTCATAGAGGTTGTTCAGAAAAGGACAACAGTTTTGAAATGTATCATTTAGGTTGCAAGGCTGGGGTTTGGGGATGCTGTACCATCCAAGCTACATGACCTCTGTTGGAGCAACTAGTGATTCCTTGGGTCTAGAACATGTTTTAGATGAGTGGACGGGTTTGACAAGGATCATAGAAAGATAGCTGCGGCTTTTATATCAATGGTTGGTGGTCAAGGAAAGCATCTTGAATATGGATGCAAAAGCATGCTGAGGGCTGGGTTAAAATACAATTCAAAATTCCATGGAGGAATAAACAAGAATGTGCAAACAAGGATTAGTGGATAACAAATAATTTTTTAGATGTTATAATGTTGTTTTTATTCAGTTAATTGTGTCACACTGTCAGTACAATCTTCTGGTTCATAATGTTAGGGCACTTTTTTACAGAAATACACAGAAGGGAGAGTGATAATATGAGACAATGATTATGTTCTTCCCTTACTGGCACCAGTGGCAAAATGTGACAAAGATGCTGTCCCCTTTGTGGCACCAGTGCCAATAAAGGATGCATGATGGGTTAGCCCTGTTTATGCACCAGTGACAAAATGGGGCATCCCCCAAACTGGCACCACTGCCAACATGGGTTGGGGTGTAAATTAGGGATGTCAAGGCTCCCATCTACTAGTATCACTGGACACCCAGTGATGGTACTGGATGCAACACCTTCACTCTTTAAGCCCAGTTCCAGCAGTTGCAAGTACAGTGACATCAACTTCCCCATTTCTGCACTGTGCAAAAATGGTGTCCAGGTTCCAGAACTGGGATAGTGCCCATTCGTAGCCCAACATATACAATACCATGGATAGGGGAATCTGAATGGGATTTGCGGGTCTCAGACCAATCAGTGCCAAAACCTCATGTTGTTTGGCAACACAGAGAAATATATTTTGTCTCATGCTTTACTTACCTAAGTTTATTCCGCTTTGGATGGAGAGTGTGTATGAAGAATCATGTTCCAGTGCTCACACTTAAGCAGGTACAAGTGAGACAGAAATACAATAGTTGGGATTAACAAGGATAAAGTCCTGGATGGGAGGTGATGACTCTATGACCATAAATGGAAGCTGACTTCCCATCCGTAGCACTCTCACCACTTTTATTGCATAAGGATTTCGCAGAATTAAGACTCTTGGATTGAATATTAAGATGCCTGAAACTAGATATAACTATCTCTTGCCTGACCCCTTTCCGCCCTTTTGTTTCTTATACCCACCACCGCCACCACTTCTGTCCAATTCATCCTCATCGTCAACAACGTCTTCCTCCTCCAATGCCACAACCCTCTCCTCTCGCTCCATCTGATACAAATGTGGTCCAAACTTTCGCACCATTCCACCCCCACCAAGCCACGCCTGCACTCCAGTAACTGACACCTTACACCTATGATCGGTGATTCGATCCTGTGGGAAATTGTACGTTCGTATCCTTTCACTTCTATCTCCCCCGCCCATGAGTGATGAACGTGTGGCACTTCGATCTTTCAGTGCTTGCTCCTTTCTCAGTTGGTATACTCGTGCAGCTACCAACTTCAACGCCTTGGCTTTGTTTTTATGTTGCGATCGTTCCTCTTGCATGTAAGCCATGATACCGGTGGGGATGTGAGTGACTCGAACGGCACTTTCGGTAGTATTGACGTGTTGTCCACCGGCACCGCTGGCTCGCATGGTTTCAATTCTGAGTTGGGCGGGCGGTAGCGTGGCAGTGACTTGACTGTCGGGCATGGATGGAAGGACCGCAACGGATACTGCCGAAGTTTGCAATTTATTATCGTTGACAGGCACACGCTGCACACGATGAACACCCGACTCGTATTGAAAGAACCCATACGGACCAAGCTGTTGCAACAATTGTCGTGTCTGCGGTTCGGGATCGTTGTTGTGAATTGAATCGAATGCGTCATACCCACCGCCGTGGTTCCCACCGCCAGAGCGAGACGACACGGCCAAACTAGCCTCTTTGACCCCGCCCAAATCCGTCCGACTGACGGACAAAATCTCCACGTCCCACGCTTTTCCTCCAGCGCCATCCTCCGCTCCTCCGCCAGCCTTGGCAATCGTTTCATAGCCCGCCATGATTTCCGCGGCGAACAATGCCGCCTCATCGCCCCCCGTCCCGGCTCGAATGTCAATGACTGCATCTGCCGAAGTCAAGTCTGCGGCATCGTCGGGGTTTAAGATGGGCACAAGTGAGTGCAAGAGTTTGACGGACAGCGGCTCGATCTGTTTGTCTAATTGCGACAATTCTTCCTCGATCTCATGGACTAATTCAATGGAGGACTGCTGGTCTGCGTCGTTCTCCTTGGTAATGGACTCTTTCGTCTCTTGCATCAACTCCGACAACGCGACTCTCTCATCGTACACCCGCTGCACCTCGTCGCACAGTCCAGAAACGGAGGACAGGGACGAGAGCTCCTTGCCCAACGATGCCTGATCGCCTCCGTCTTGCAGCAGACGCAAAACGTGATCGTGCCGCGCCTTCATGGATCGAATTCGTGCAATGATGCGCGGCGACAGATTCGGCAGGGACTGCAGCGCCCGGAGCGTAAACGATGCTCGTTGGTCGTCGTCTTGCTCGGTCGATTCGGCGAGAGTGGAAAGATTGCGCAACGATGATTTGTGTGAATGCGTCTCTTGCTGCTGCTGCTGCTGCTGCTTCTGTTGCTGTTGTTGTGTAAGTAGTGGCCGAGTGTACGAACGACACTTGCGAATTGCCGTGTCGCTACCGTCACGAAAAGATACCATTGTTGTCGTGCTGCCGCGTGCCCGAGGGCAGTCCACGGCCGGAGCCCACGAACAAGTGTTTCTGCGATTGCGATGGACGCCGCCGAGACAACCACGACGACGCGACGGAATCCAGGGAAACGACGTTGTGGCGGACAATGGACGAGCCACGCTCACGGTCGGCGCGCCGATCCGAGAAACGAATGGGAGGGACGCCATCATCGCACGCACTGGACTGATTGATTCGTGTAGCTTCTTACAATGATAGAGGCGACGACGGGAGGCGATGGAACGTCAATTCATGGCGATGAACACGGTGAGTCGACATGTGTGGGCAGTGGGCACCAGTGGGCATGACGGGGGCGTGATTGGATGGGGTGAGATTGTTTCAATACCTTAAAGTGGCATTGCCGCATTGTTTCGAGGCATACAAATAATACAAATATTCAGATGGATGTTTTAGAAACCAAAGGTATTAAGTGAGTGTAGCGCTCGTGATTTGTTTTGATTAGTGTTAGTGTTAGTATTAGTATTAGGGTTGCACAGTAACATTCAAGCAAAATCTAATTTTTTATGGAATTGTACAGAAGTGACGAGGAGCGTGCCAACATCACCAAACATCACCACAGACAAGAAGACCACAATATTATATGATCAACCTTGATCAACACTGACATTCCACACTCGTCATTCGGGGTCAGCAATGAAATCCAATGCGACAATGATCGCGTTATTATCAGTGCTCTCAACAATACGTCATCCAAATCGGCCTCATCACAATATGGCGTCGTCGTTCCTACTCAAGGCCGCGCAGCAGTCGCATCGAGGATGCCATCATTTCCACTGCTCCGCCAAAGTCGCTTCCTGCGGATACCCGCGCAAATCTACCCCACTCTACCTGAACCGAATTTTGTTCGACTCGTCCGAAATGGAGGTTCGTGACCACGACACTGCAGAACGACAACAGCAGCAGCACTGGCTGGCCACAGTTACCTTTCCCAAGCACGATTATCGAACCGTTCACATCGCGAAGATACTACGGTTGAAGAATGGAGAATGTGTTCGTGCGGGATCAGTGAGGAATCCGGAATCCGGTCACAACGATGAATTGGAGGGTCTCCTTACAGACGAGGCCATCGTTCAATGGCTACCGGAGGGAAACATCAAAAAGTGTGAGCCTACGAAAAATGGAGACCCGCCTGGTTCGCTCAAACTTTGTATACCGCATCCTCCCAAGACATTGCTATGGAATCAACGCAACAATACTAACCACAGTCATGATGATAATGGACAACAGGCGGATGTGCCACCCGTCTCGCTATTGCTTGCCTTGCCCCGTCCCCTGCAGCTATCACGCATTCTACCCATGGTATCACAACTGGGCATCGATCATCTCATACTGACTAGTGCCAAAAAGGTTCCCAAAGATTATTTCGGATCCCATTTATTTCGCAAACCACAAGAATTGCGTTCTTTACTCATAGAGGGGTTGACTCAATCCGGGACAGATTTACGGTTGCCACGTGTTACCATTTCCAAGAGGCCTTTGAGAGAATTTATGGACGAGGAATTGGATGACTTGTTTCCTCCTCGAGAAGTGGTCAGGGTTATTGCACATCCGGAGAGGAGGAAGTTGGATGGAGAAACAGAGGATGAGGGGACTGGAAAAGTCAGGAGAGTGACAGATCTTGACTTTCCTATGGACAAGCAAGGGAAACGGAGAAAAATGTTGGTTGCTGTAGGGTGAGTCACATTGCACACACATTGCTGTTGCTTGACCACTCGTTGAGGCAATCTTCATTCTCATATATATATTCTTTTTCGTATGCCTCGGGTAGACCCGAAGGTGGATGGGAAGAACCCAATGAGTTGGACATGTTCATGGAAAGAGGATTTCAAAAAGTCACATTGGGAACAAGGGCTCTTCGCAGTGATGTTGCGGTTGTTAGTTTACTTGCACTTGCTCATGAGGTTTGTTCTAAGCATAGATATCATGATTAAGAGAGACAATCTTTGAATATCTTTCTTACTTAATCGAGTTATTCGCAACTTCCCGATGGTATTATTCTTCCACGACACAACTACTGTAGGTTTGCTGCAACGACGGGATATAAATAAATTCACGACAAAGTGACCGAGCAAGGCGATGCAAATGTTAGACTTGATAGAAGTGTTTTTTTTTGCCAGTTTTGACGGAAAGAAGGAAAGAAAGGCTTTGGTAAAAGTTCTTGCGTTCAGCGAACTTCTATAGTACGATTTTCACACTGAGGCAAGGTGAAAGCGCTGCAACAAGGTTTCCCTCTGGATTCGCATTGCTTTGAATTGATGCAATGAAGTCTGCCTCAACATAAGCATTGTCAGGTCTTCTCCAGCAAGCATTGTGTTCTTTCAAAGATACTGTGTGCAACTTCACTTGCTTCCCAAGCCAATGATCGGAACCCATCTGATTCAATAGAACATACTTTTCAGACATCATCAGCTCAGAGACACGCCCTACCACAGCAAAAAAAAATTGATGCACCAAAATTGTGGTGAAAAGAAAAAGACAAACCGAAAACAATAACATACCCAGAAGCCAGCAGTTGCATATGATCATAATTCAAATGGTCCGAACGTAGGCGAAGAACATTGCGTTTCTGGTTCAGAATAAAAGCCAAAGATGAGATAGAGTGGTCAGCTCGAGATGTTGGCAGGCAGAGAACAGCCAAGTATAATGTTCATGTGCAGTACGGCCGGTCTTGAAGAATCAAATGCAAGGGCAAACAACAACCGCGAACCAAACACGATAGTGAGTGCTCCTTAATTTGTGCAAGTATGGTGTCACTAGTGATTGTAAGGGAGAGATGGGAACAAAACTCTGCATAATAATGCAATAACCACCGCACTCCTGCCTCAGCTTGTTTGGATAACGACATATTCATTTTCACCCCTGCTGTGTTTGATTATAACCATGCTGACTCATAGTCCCAGAACGGATCGTGATGTCGCTCCCATGAATAGTGATGGTATGGACAATGGGCTGAGACATATCATGCATACGAATAAGCCCAGAGTAGTATTCAGGAAGATAGAAGTGGATGCATAGTAGCATCCACTCCATAAAAATAAGAAATAAGTTCTCCATTTCAAGCAAACAAACAAACAAACAAGCATTAAAAAAGCTAGAATTTGATAGTTCTTCCTGCTAAGCGACAAGACACTTAGACATAGACAATGAAATCTTACAATAGATAAAGCTTACTAAAGGCTGCTGCAAGAATTCTCGCAGCAGCCAAATATGGAAAATTCACCCTCAACTGCACCGTGCAAATCAAGGGGATCCTAAATGGCCAAATGACATGAATGGCAATACAAAATATGTTACAGCGAGTAACATTGGGTCATCACTATTCTTACGTGGGTTTGTTAGTAAAATGAAACTCGGAGTAGAAGCTAGAAATCACAACTAGCAAGATGACTATCTGCAACAAAACATGGATTAATCAGCATTGTGCCTTGTGTGCACCGCAAATGCAGACATGCTCTCAAAGGACCAACTTGTGTAATTTTGGAAATTACCCTATAATCAGGATTATATGTACAACACAAGGGCACAAATACCACCTGGCTAGTTTCACTGAGGTTCATGTTATTTCTGGTATGTAATCCACTCAAATGGTGACATAGGCCAAGAATCAGCCATTTTTGTACCCCAGGGTACAAAACCTAAATAGAGCATGAATCAGCCTTTTTTGTACCCCTGGGTACAAAACCTAAATAGGAGCATTCTCAGGACCCCAAGTAGGAGAGTCCACCTCCCGACGGCATGGACTCCCCAACATGGAAGTCCAGAACCCCAAATAAGAGAGCACTCTTTTGGAAGATCTAAACATCTTTCAGAAGGGTATAGACATACCATATTGTGTAGAAGTCTACACAATGTTCGTTTGCATCGTTTGGACTGGAGTGCAGTTCCACTGCCTTTCCATCCTCACAATAGCACAAAATATAGCTCATAAAATCAAATCTTCGACACCTGTCGAAACTACCTATAATTTTCGCGTGATATTTTTTACGAAGATTTTCGGCTCAGGTCACTATCTATAGATAACCGTGGTGCTAACCTTCGCGCACCCAAGCCATCGACATCCAAACCTTCCGACACGAGGTACGCTAACAATTTTTTTATCGCGAGTGGCAATTTTAACTTTTCGCATCAGCGATACGTTTTTTTCGCACGATCGACGATTCATCCAAAATCGGCTACGCGATCGACCAATTCCTACGGTTTCGCGATCTACGAGCTCTCCAAAATAATCCCACGATCAGCGAGCATCAGCGATAAACTTCGAGCAATCGACTTCTGCGATCGGGGATTCCTACGAGTCGGATTAATTTCGTGATCGAGAATTCTCGCGAAATACTTGGAAGCAAGATTTTCCAGAAATAAAAGCCGACGAAGAAAAATTTAAAAATTTAAAAATAAAAAAAATTCTTTTTCGAGCTAACCTCAACAGGGCACCCAAGACCTTCTTCAAGGCCTTGTTTTATAATACGCCCCTTGGCGAGGCAATTAAGAGGATGTCGACCAGCAAATCAAGCCCAGAAGGACTCAAGCCACAGGAGTGTGAACGGAGTTCAGGGAGGTCTAAGCCACCCATTTTCTACATTCCCACTGCCATGGACACCCCGAAGGTAATCAACAAAATCAAGGTCTCCAACAAAATGACCTTGTCTGTCACCGTCTTCGATGAGGGAAGTCCTGAAAGTTCCTCAACCATGTCCAGACCTCGATGGAAATAATTTCCCAGAGAGGCTTAGACACGGACTACGGGAAGCCTGTAAGGCAGATGCAAAGGCTGAGGCAAAACTGACTGCGGCCACTGCGGCCAAAGCCAAGTTCAAAGGGACGGATGAAAATTCCCCCGTCCTCCAGTCGTGGAACAAAGCAACTGCTGCTAAAATCCACACCAGTGAGGCCCTAGTGTCCGCTGGCCAAGCGATCTTCCTGCAGTACTCCACTCAATTGTCGGAGACTGCCCGTCGTCCTTGGACCACCATCGTCGGGGAGCAAATCAACTGCGAACCCTGGACAGATGTGTATGGGACCGAGCATCCCACAAAACGCCCGGCATCTTGGACCTCCTTTCAGGAATGTGTCCAGTTGCACCTGCAGACCGTCTTCAGGACTGATGCAGCGGAGCAAGAACGTTTCTACATCAGCAATGGGCTGAAGAAACCAAACAGGGTACCCACCAGGGACTTTGTGCAGAGGATCCAGCGCCTTAACGGGTATGTGGAACTCTTGCCTTGCCTGTTTTACTCTTCAAGGCTGCAAAAGACTGCAAAGTCTACGAAAGTATGCGGGCCGTATGATGATGCCGACTTGGCAAGCCACATCCTCAGGATGGTTCCTAGGAACTGGCAGGACCAATATGAGCTCAGTGGAGCTTTGGTACCACAAAGTGTCAGGGAACTTCTCGAAGTCCTTGAACGCATCGAGAAGGCCTACCCCACCAAAAAGGTTGGAGAAGGACCCAAGACCATAGTCAAGGCTAACGACTCATCTAGGAAGAAGATGGTCTCTTTTAGTGACCGGATTCCAAAGAAACATCGCACAGAGAAGTACTGTTCTCTCTGCAAGAAACATGGGGGCGCACATACCACCCACAACACTCCGGATTGCCGGAAGTATGACTCCAATGGGACCCCGAAGTCAAGCTTCAAGGGGAGAAAACCAAATGGAAACTCTCGTGGACTAGAGAGACCTGCTCGAGGAGGAAGTAGCTATGCGCAGCTATCCGCTAAAATTGACACACTTACCAAGTCCAACAAGAAAATGAAACGCGGTATCGGAAAAAAGAAGCGTAAGCATCACGACACGAGTGACAGTGATGATTCAGACTCATCTTGAGATGATGGGTTGGGGAGTACTAAGAAAATGTGTAGTAAAATCGATTGTAATGAAATGATTAACACTTATCTTAGTCCGATTAAAACTTCCCCACATGCCAACATAACATTTTCTGATTCAAACAATATCAGTTCGAACCCATCAGAAGACCTAGGAAATCTTCCAGTCAACCTTACACAGAGTGAAACAATAACCCAATTGTCGGACCCCGAACTGTCGGGTGACCTTTTCAAGAGTGTGAACCCCCCTTTGACAGGTAAAGAAGGGCAGGTCACTACTGTAGCAGCACAAGCACGCTATAAAGCGACTGAAAATCCAGCCCGTAAGAATATCAAACACTCTACAGGGCGTCGTACCAATAACACAGTCATCAGGATCCAACTAGACAGTGGATCTGATGGTGATCTCCTGTTCCATGCAAAAGGAACGGAGAAACGCTTTCCCTACTTGACTAGGCAGGTACCAAAGTCTTGGCGCACGTGGAATGGGAGTTTTCTAACCAAAGGAAGGAGCGAAGTCAACTTAAAGTTCTTTGAGTATTTGAACAGTAAGGAGTACACAGTGACTCCTGACGTAGTAGAGTATGATAAGAAAAAGATGGCTAAGCCAGCGCTCGACCTCATTCTTGGATGTCAAACCATGAAAGAGCTCGGAATTGTTCTAGATTTTCGAACAAAAGAAATAACCATTGATCACATCATTTTGCCAATGAGAGACATCAATAGTCTGACCTCATCAAACTTGGATAAAGCCTGGGCTGTTAACAACAGCATGGCAAATGAACCGCAAAGTACGCAGGAAGCGACACAGCGGGTAGTTAAAATCCTAGATGCAAATTATAAAAGGCAGACCTCCAATCAATTGTTAGCACCAATTGTACTCACCTAAGTCTCCAAGACCAAAACTCGTTGCTGGAGTTACTCACAGAATTTGAGGAACTTTTTGACGGAACACTAGGTGATTGGAACACAGAGCCTGTGTCCTTCGAACTTAAGGAGGGCGCAAAACCATATCATGGCAAGGCATACCCAGTACCAAAATCTCGCAAAGAAACAACTATCAAAGAACTGAATAGATTATGCAACTGGGAGTGGTAGAGTTTCAGCCGAGTCGGAATGGGCGTCACCATCATTTATCACTGGAAAACAAGACGGAACTGTACGCTTTCTCACTGATTTTAGAGAAGTAAATAAACGACTAGTCCGAAAGCCGTTTCCATTACCCAAAATCAGTACAGTCCTGCAAGAGCTAGAAGGATTTACCTATGCTACAACCCTAGATTTAAACATGGGTTATTATACCATTAGACTGGATCCCGATTCATCCAAAATATGTACCCTCATTTTCCCATGGGGCAAGTATTCCTACCTCCATTTGCCAATGGGCATCGAGGTTCACCAGACATCTTTCAAGCAAAAATGTCAACACTAATGGGAGCCTTAGAGTTCGTATGAGCTTACCTTGATGATTTGTTATGCATCACAAAGGCAAACCTGGAAGACCACCTTGACAAATTGAAAATGGTGCTTACCAGGCTACGCGAGGCGGGCTTGCGAATCAACGCCCGAAAGTCGTCATTCTGCACCTTTGAAACAGAATATCTAGGTTATACCCTCACACGAACAGGGATTAAACCACAGCAGAAAAAGGTACAGCGATTCTCGCGATTTCATCGCCGAAAAATGTCAAAGACCTCCGTAAGTTCCTGGGCATGGTCCAGTACTATAGAGATCTTTGGGCAAGACGCAGCAAAGTGCTTGCCCCACTCACCTCACTGGTAGGAGAGTGCGGTCACACCAAGGTCACCAGAGCCAATAAGACAAAGAAACGTCCATGGTACTGGGACACGGTGCATCAAAAGCATTCGATGACGTTAAGACTTCAATTGCCAAGGATGTAGTCTTAGCCTATCCCGATTATTCAATGGAATTTGAGATATATACTGATGCCTCGTCTAAACAAATAGGATCAGTTATCACCCAGGGTAATAGGCCCCTTGCGTTCTTCAGCAGGAAGCTGTCGACAACGCAACAGAAGTAAAGCGTGACCGAACTAGAACTACTGGCCATAGTGGAAACACTCAAGGAGTTCAAAGGCATGTTGTGGGGACAAAGATTAAAAGTCTACACAGACCATAAAAATCTAATCCAAGATGCCCTCGGATTAACCTCTGACCGTGTCTACCGATGGAGATTGCTCCTCGAGGAATTTGGCCCTGAAATTGTTTACATTAAAGGCATACATAACACTGTTGCCGACGCCATCTCTCGCTTAGACATCGGACCAATACCGAGTGAGCACGAGAACTGGATGACGTTCACCAAATGCTGGTGTCATTACACCATGCAAGAAGAGAGTGTGATAGACACCTCTGCATACCAAGAGGAAATGAATCTGGTATTTGCAAACCGCAGCGAAGAAGATGTAATCTACCCGTTAACAGTACGAGAGATTGCAGAAGCACAAAAGCTTGATGCCAGCTTGAAGACGTTGAAAGACCAGTACTTGACACAATTGGTCGAAAGTACACATCTCCTATGTAAGGAAGGAAAAATGGTCATTCGAAAAATCTTCAAACACCGTGCAGTTAGTTGGTACCACCACTATCTACAGCACCCTGGACACACTAGACTCAAAGAAACCCTTCGTGCTGCAATGTACTGGAAAGGTATGCGAAATACCGTCCGTAAATATGTCAAAAACTGTCATGCATGCCAAGTCAACAAGAGGCATAAGCATAAGTATGGGAAACTCCCTACTAAATTTGCCATCACAAACCCTTGGGATGTACTATGTGTGGACCTTATTGGCCCGTATACAATCAAAGGTAAAGATGGGACAGTAATTGATTTCATGTGTCTGACTATGATTGACCCAGCTTCTAGCTGGTTTGAAATAGTTGAACTACCGGTAATCACTGAGGCGATTATTCCCCTGGATACAAAAGGGCGGAAGGGTAAAAAGACCCATGAGGAACCTAAGTTAGCATACTTTGATAAGTCATCAGCAATGATCAGCAACTTAGTGAACAAGACCTGGTTTAGTAGGTATCCACGTTGTCAATACATAATTTATGACAATGGAAGCGAATTCAAACTTCACTTCAAAGCCCTATGTGACTCATATGGGATCACGAGTAAGCCTACCAGTGTCAAGAATCCACAAGCGAATGCAATTCTAGAACGAGTGCATCAGGTGATATCATCTATGCTCCGAACAGCTGAAATAGACATGGCCCCTTCAGTAGAGACAAGCGATATAGACAAGTTCGTGACGAACGTCGCTTGGGCCATTCGCTCAACATACCACACAGTACTAAAAGCCTCCCCAGGTGCAGCCATCTTTGGACGGGACATGTTGTTCAACATCCCCTTCCTGGCCGACTGGAATAAAATTGGAAATATAGGCAACACCAAACAGACCAAAACACAGAACGAGAAAATAGCTCACGTCGTGATTGGGACTACAAAGTTGGTGATCAAGTACTTCTTAGAAAAGATGGTATACTCCGCAAAGGTGAAAGTAGATATGAAAGTGATCCTTGGACTATCACATCAGTTCATACGAATGGCACCATCAGGATTCAACACGGAACCAAATCAGAAAGACTGAATATACAAAGAGTTACACCTTTTTTAACAACCAAACTTAAAACCGTATTAACTGTCAGTTTCAAAACGACAAAAACGGACTCTCCCTCTTCACACAACACTTACTCGTTACACACGTTTAACAAACTCTTTAGTTCGTTATTGTTACTCTCATGAGAACCCATTTTTTCACCTAAAAACACTTAGGTTTTTGGTTCCTTTTTTACCTGATACTCCATTCGTGGGGGCGAGTGACATAGGCCAAGAATCAGCCATTTTTGTACCCCAGGGTACAAAACCTAAATAGAGCATGAATCAGCCTTTTTTGTACCCCTGGGTACAAAACCTAAATAGGAGCATTCTCAGGACCCCAAGTAGGAGAGTCCACCTCCCGACGGCATGGACTCCCCAACATGGAAGTTCAGAACCCCAAATAAGAGAGCACTCTTTTGGAAGATCTAAACATCTTTCAGAAGGGTATAGACATACCATATTGTGTAGAAGTCTACACAATGTTCGTTTGCATCGTTTGGACTGGAGTGCAGTTCCACTGCCTTTCCATCCTCACAATAGCACAAAATATAGCTCATAAAATCAAATCTTCGACACCTGTTGAAACTACCTATAATTTTCGCGTGATATTTTTTACGAAGATTTTCGGCTCAGATCAAATGGAGCTAAAACCCTCAATAGAAGTTTCCTATTCTTACCTGAAATACACCCATATGAATTGCTTCTTGTGACTCTGGATTTTTGTCAAGAAACCTCTGATGATGTCGGAAGTCACCACATGAAATGCTCAGATGCTGGAGGGGTGGACAGCATAGATGAGCAATGCAGGCAAAATTGCAGGAGGGTAAGGCCGTGTATTAGCAATTGACATCACAAACATATTTTTCGCTCTCACAAGAAGTTGTGTGATAATTTGTCTTTGCGCTCAACGTCACACAATCACAACTGTTTTGTGGGCACGACGGCGAGGTATAAAAACTTATTACTTGAGAAAAAGGGAATACGCAAAAGTATCAACGACCCTCAAGCATGACATAGGAATGAAATATTATTTTGAGACGTTCTCGAAAACAATATTCAAATATTATATTGAATCTCTTTTTGAACGTACGTGCGTGGGAACCAGATATGATGTGTCATAATTGTGCGCGCGACTGCGCATGGAGAGTCTCACAAAAAGTTGTGAAACGAGGCCGACCCTCACAATTATTTGTGAGAGCTCACAAATAATTGTGAAGTGTGTCTGTCCTTCATCGGATAAAACTTGTCTGAAAAAGTTGTGAACCCAATCACGGAACTTTGCATCCAAGCCCGGGAAATGTGTGAAAAAGGCTGTTTTAAGAGCGCTAAGACTCGCCCTAAAAATATTTCTATCTTGATGTAATTAGGGTGAGTTGTGAAGATACCAATAATTTTTGCCATGCTTAACATCAAATGTGTTATTTGACATTATTTGTGTTACTTCAACCCCCCAAGTGAGATTCGTTTTAAACCTCTATACTATTGCTTTAAAAAAAGAAGAATACGGTGTGCTTCTGCTAGTTTTGCAGAAGTATACAGGTTTTAAGGTTAGTTTAAGAGGATGTGCTCACGTGTGTTGCTTTTTTATGTATTGTTTGATGAATTATCCAAATAACAAGAACATAAATTTAAAAGTTCTAACAGTCAAAACTATATCAAGCAAATCTCCATTCTAATACTTTGCTGTACATTCTGTCATGTTTGTTGGTATGTAACTGTCCTCCTTCTTCTTCTAATCTGAGTCATCATTGTATTCCTCTCAGTTGGCAACTAAGTTGCTATTTGTCAATAACATTGGCGTCAGAATATTGGATTCAGAAGAAGTCTCCTAACCCTCCAACTCGACTCCAACAAAACGTCATGACCTAGTTGATTGGTGAGTTTCACTATCATTTTCATTTGGTGGATTTTCTTTTGTTTTTGAGCGATGATGCCATCTTGATGTTCAGGGAGGGCAGAGGTTGTGGCAGGAGTTGCATCATCAGTGATGCCAGAGACAATGGCATCTTCAGTGGCAGGTGGTGCTGACGCAGTGGCATCGTCAGCGGTGACTGATGCACAGGTATCAGGTGATGTGTCCGTGGCACGGAGAAGCTAGACACCATGGTGTCTGGCTTCAATCTCCGGTGGAACTGGTAGTTGGGGTAGTGGTGGAGCACTGCTGCCAGTGTCTTCCAATAGCATGGTCCACCGAATCGCGATGAAAACAAACCTGGGCATGTATGAGGGTGTGTTGAGTGTGATTTTTCACGAGGAATTCAATGGTGACGTCGATTCCCACTGGAAAGTGGAACATGGAGATTTTGCAAAACAGGCTATACTACTGCTTGTTTTAGCAGAAGTAGCTGTACTACAAGATCAAATTAACTTTGAACTGTTATCTGGACTTTGAACCATTACAGAGGTATTGTACTATTCCTGTGCATGATTGTACGCATTTCGAAGAAAAAAATTGTGCAATGATGTCAGACAGTCTGTCCATAGTCTACTTGATGTAACCGTAAAAAAATATCACGCATATATGTGCAAAATAATAGAATCCTCGTGGGTAGTACGAGAATTTTCGACACTTTCAATATCTGACAACTATCTTCACGTAGAAAATATACCAATTTCTACGTGTAGGACTTTGAACCATTATATCATTATAGACCCAATATGTTGGCAAGTTTAAGGATGTGTTATCGACTACTTGAGAATGTGTGGAGCTGGACTTATGCTCTCAATATAGTCCCATAGGGTTTTGCAATCTTGGCTCTGTCTCGGCGTGCAGATATTGCGGTAACACGAGTGGCCAAAGATATCTTACATATAGTGTTTCAAAAGGAATTCGATCTTGTACCGCTTGTTTTTGCAGTAGTATAGCTTGGAGGGTTAATCCATCTTGCTTATAGGGTTAAGCTTAATGACATGTTGCCCATTGAATGTCGTATTCAACTTTTTTAATAGGTAATCATATACTTTCACTGACGAAGTACCTATAGTGTCTAAAGGTGAAAAAAGAAAGAGGAGGTGGAGTGGAGGGAGGTGCATGAGAAGGGGGCCTTCTGGCTCAGTTTCCAGCACAACCACTAAATATCAAGATTTTTCAAAATCTTAGTTGTGTTGGAAACTGAACCGCTTTTCTCCTTCTCCTTCTCCTTCTCCTTCTCCTCCTCCTCCTCCTCCTCCTCCTCCTCCTCCTTCTTCTTCTCATTCAGTGAGGCAATTTTTTCACTTTTTGCCAAAACAGGTACTTGCACTGTAAGCTTAATCGAACTTACCTGTAAATAATTAATTTATTGGGTTGACATACATGGGTAGTCATGATATTATTTATTTAAGTTGATTTATGTTTACCTTTAAAATAATATCTTAAAGCGCGTGATGCGCTCGCGCCCATTTACAACTATGGGTAGCCAAGCCACTTTATGTTTAAACCTACGATACGAATTTTAGCTCGCAACAAAAAAATCTTGCATCGGCTGCTGGTAATACCATAATTTAAAAATCTTGGCTCATCCCAAAATCCGTTGTACACAGATTCTAAACAAGTTTTACACAGTTCCAACAACCTCCTCTCTCTAGAGTGACAGCTAGCCATTACCAGGCCATTAGCAGGCCATTGCCCTCCATTACCTCCCACCACGACACCGTGCATTCGCAATTCTGACCGCATCAGGCGCTGAGCAGTGCCTCAAGAAAGCCCAAAGAGGCAACGTAGAGCAACATTTTTCTTCAAGCGAATAGAATAAAAAATGGGGCAACCAAAAGGATTTGCACTGTGAGTTCTCGATATTTCACCTTTGTCTAGTAAAGGTCCTGGAATTTTTCTGCTTCTATTCTTCGTGTCTGTCGAATTCTATCGCATTCACTAACCATTGAGTTGCTTGACGAAATCGCATCACTACGTCGATGAGATTACTGTATTGTTTCATGCCTCTTGTTTGTTAGATGTCCATCATCCATTTGATGCCAACTCGAACATTGTGCTGCGAGAGCCACGCATCGTATGCTTGGGTTTCGTTCTGTTACCAACGCATCTGTTGGGGATTTCAACGTGCTTATTCTCACTACAGATTGTCTTGACGCAATCATTTGTTTGATGAAATCGATACAACACTGGTCACGAAACGATTGACGACACACCTCACAATACACACAATGATGTCAAACGACACAGCCTGCTCCAAGAACAAAATCGTGAGGTTGCTAGAAAGCTAGGAACCGCCACACTCGCCATGTTCACCCTCCCCATTATGTCATTCTACATCGGTTTCTATTACCTGTTCCCAAACAAAGCAGATCCAACCATGTGGAGCGGGGGGCTCGCAGTTTTAATGGCCAATGTCGTCATTGCTGGGTATGTTGTTAGTGCTTTTTCGGAGGAAGAGGAAGAGCTGAGCGAGGAAGAGAAACGTATGGGGGCTAATGATGCGGCTGGGCCGAGAGTCGGGGCGTTCAAACAAAGGACTGATTGATAGATTTCCATGGTTATTCTTGAATTGAGTTCTTGATGCATGCACTTTTCTATTATCATCGTGAGATACGTTGTAGAACGACTGAAATTGCCTCAAGAATGGGCAAACACACACATATATTCACAACAATCAGCGCAATCGTCAAATCGGTGAGCGCGACATCCCCTTGTCTCCATTAGGATGGCAGGCAACAGTTTCCGTGAGAAATAAGAGTTATACTGACTTATGCAATCCGCAATAAGTTTCGTAGATTAGTAATGTGTTCGTCTGCTTTGATAACGTTTTTGATGTTATTACGTCGGAAATGGAGTTACGTGCTATAGTAGCAGTCCCCTAAAAATCGTGAGAATGAATCCCTATTCATATCGGATTGCTGTGATTTAGACCCTAGGGACCGTCACACCAAACATGCCCGTCCAGGCATGCATGCTCCCGTGAAAATTGGTTTGACCCTTTTGTCACACCCCTTTCCACTATAACATGTGGAGTCCCACTTTTTCAACCCCAACAGTCCATTCGCTATTGCTCATTACATGGCGCCGCAACCCTCTCCATCCGTTGACAATGTCAAATATCCAACCCCTCGGCCTCCCACAAATCGACTAAAACATCGACCATCTGCGGCAAACTGACTGGACTTGCAAAACAAGCGTCATCTCTCCTCTTAGTGGCGCTGCGTGCCGTATCCAAGCTAGACGTGGAGCTGCAAGTTCCTCTGGAGGGCGGAGGAGGCGGCTGCTGCCTCCATCGGTTCGAGACGATGAGATCAATCACATCGTCAACGTCGATTTGTTTCGCGTGGTTCTTCGAATTCAAAGAAGAAGTGGAGGACGCGGCGGATTTGCACGAAGAGAGCCAATCGCTGCGAATTTCTTCCCATCGATGTAAGCCGGTGTTGACGAATTCTTGATTGTTAGAGATTTGTTCCGAATTTTGTGGTTCCTCGCATTGCGACTGGTTGGCGTCTGTCACGGCATCCATTGCTAATGCCTCTTCGTTCGTAACATTGACGTCGTCGTCCCCCACTGCGAGGCTGTTCGTGGAGGCCACGATTTCATCCATGGCGACTTTCATCTCGATCTACTTGATAGTGGTATATAGTGGTATATTCAGTTGGTATTCAGTCAGTATTCAGTCTGTTTTCAGGCTCGTCGAAATTACGACGCTGTGATCTGCTGTGACTTTGTTCGTCGAACAGACGGACAGCATTATCGCTGAAAACCGCGATTCGTTGTCAAGATTTTTTAAAAATCTTAGTTTATCACTGAGCAGAATTCTTTTCCTTCTCCTTGTTGGTAAGACACTTCTTTCACTTTTGGCCATTATTGGTAACATTTGATTATTTCCACAACTTTACCTGTAAATATGCTGTTTTCGTGTTTGACATGCATGGGTAGTCACAATCTTTTAGTTTGATGTTACCTTAAAAAATAAATCTAAACTTAACATAATGTGTAGCCAAAAATTCTGACACACTTGTTACAACGTGTTACTTATATCACCAAAAAATGGTTTCAACGTAAACGGCGGTTAAAAATCAAAATATGTATCTAAATTCAACCTACCGCGTTTGTGCGAGGCACAGCACTAAAAAAGTCGTGCCCGTGCGCGCGGCGCGAGCGAAGCGAGCGCGGCGCACATGCTAACTAGCGGCCCCTGTTGTATCTTCTTTTTAACGAAACAAGGCAAATTCATTTTTGCAGGCTCCCGCAGCTGCTAAAAAATCTTGCAGCGGCTGCCTGTAATTCGTAGTCTAAATCGTGATTTTGTTCCTATGAACAGGCCAACAGATAGTGAAAATTGTTCATTTTCTATATTCGTCTACCATATCCGTTTTGAGCGAGTAGGCTGTGATTTTGTTCCTCAAATACCTAATAGACGAACCGCAATATCGCCAAAAATTGCTATTGGGCTGCCAAAAAAAATTAATGATTTTGTTCGTCCCAATAGAGCAACCGATAGCAAAATTTTTCTGAGTTCGCGCCCACACAAAGTTCGCGAACCGAGAGAAAGAAGGGAGAGAGAAAAGAGGAGAGAAAAGAGGAGAGAAAAGAGGAGAGAAAAGAGGAGAAAGGAGAGAAAAGAGGAGAAAGGAGAGAAAAGAGGAGAAAGGAGAGAAAAGAGGAAAGGCAATGCACGCAATGCTTGATTGGTACTTCAAAAAAATGCACTATTAAATATTAATCATTACCACCCTGTGCCTCCAACCTTTTGACTTCTTCCAAAGTTATAAATTTCACTGTTTCAGGTTTAACGGCGTCTGGTAGCTTTTGTGCCTTCTTGATCCTATTTCGATAGGTCATAATTCATTTGGACAGGCCAAGAATAGATGTCCCGGTCATCCTAACTTTTTTCCTGCTGCTTTGTTGTACTCCTTCCCATTCGTTCAGCTGTGCACAAAGAGCTGTCACAACTTGTGATGCTGCACTTTGCAAATTGTCTTTATTTTTCTCCGTCTGAAGTATTGCTACATCTTTTGGGTCTGCAACAAAATCAGCAGCTGCTAGGCAATGCCTCAATTTTGATTTGTTTGTAAAGTTTGGTGCAATTGATGCTGATTGCAAAGAGACACTGTCCTGAAATTCATTGCTTTCAGCCATTTCCACAAGAGCATATGTGAACTCATGACCTTTATCACCTTCATTTTTGTTGATTATCTCAGAAAGGTTTGTATTACGCAGACTAGTGCTGACAGTAGACAATACCGAAGCTTCTAAAAGTGGAGCTGCTGCTACAACTGGCACTGGTGGATCAAACAGAGGTTCAGTGGCAGACATGTCATCTTGGGCAGCATTCTCCGGATGTGCTGGCAAAGTAAAGTCAGACTGAATTGCAACACTGGATTCACGCAACTCGTCTATTGTTCTAGCTCGCTTGGCTGGCAAATACTGCATCACATTAGCACTAGATACAGGTGCTGGAGGAGTTTTCAAGAAGGCATTTAACTTGGAGTATGCGAACTGGGAATTGTGCAATTGTTCTCGCCGCTCATGGTTTTGTGCAGCTAGATATGCGACAGATTGTTTTGTAGCAGCCAGCTCAGTTGTCAATTCTTTATTTTGATCCTTCAAGACAGCAATGTCTTTCGCTATTTGTACAAGAAGAGAGAATTCGGGTTTATCCTCAAAGTCTCCCTTTGCCTCAACAGCACTAAGAGTCTTCTGTGCATGCCACTTCTCCTCTAATGCTTTGGACCACAACATCAGTACTGCTGCTGGGGGTAAATGATTGTGCTCTGCATCAACAACTCCAGCTTTCTCTGCAAACATAATAAGAGTACACGAGATTTGGTTGGTGCTGCCACAATCCTTGAGAATTTTGTGGTGGTGTGCAATCAATGATGCAGCCATTGTCTCCAATACTAGGTGCAAAGGTTGACCTTTTCGAAACTCTTTGATTGTGGGGGTGCCAAACATGTGGTCAACCAGACGTTGAGCTGCTGGTTGATTCATGAACCCGACCATTCCAATTTCAGGCAACACCACTTTTGTATGAAGATCTGTGTTCCCATGGAGTGCATTAGCACCAGGTAAGGCACTCAGAGGATTCAGAGCACCAAGATATGAATCAAGGTTGGTGCCAGTAGAGTGACCTGTAAGAGCACATGCTTGGAATAAAGTTACCAATGCATGCATGGCAATCTCGTTGACCCCTCCCTTTCTGATGGACTTTGAAGCAAAGGATTGTGCCCATTCTCTAATCTCTGCAACTTAATCATTACCTAATGTACGCCCATTGTTTTTTGTCTTGACTCGTGACAACATTACAGCAAGTGCAGTCCTACGTAATGATTTTGTAAGCGAAGTTGATATATAACTGTCTGCCACGTGATAAAGATTTCAGAAGACAGCATATTCCAGTCCATTGTTAATTTGCCCATCGGTTCAAAAAAGACCCTTGCAACACATAAAGTAGGCACCCATCATACAGTAGAAATCAAACCACCACCTCTTATCCGGGACACGGGGCATTGCATAAGACTCAAGAGTTTTTGGCTCATGCCATTGTGTGTCCAACACACTAAACCTGAAATCGAAGTACCAGTCAGTGAACTTCATGAACTTTATCTCTCCCCCCCTTGCGACCGAATCATGCGTAGTCACCAGCTTGGTGGCTTCTTCCAGTTTTGAATTAGTAGGCGTGGAATCTCTGACAAGACGAGTGATGATATTTTTGAGATCACAAAACTTCAATGGATGGTCCCCATCAACAGCATCAAGATCAAGGTACAATGGCTTGATATCCCTGGTACCCCATTTGTAGTGACCTTGAAACCGGATTTGATTTTTAGTAGCTCAATCAATAAGTGCTAGATGCAAAGCTGTCCACCATGATGAAACATCATCCTTCCCTAAGTCTTTCCAATCCAGATGATCAGGGCAAATAGAGCGCATATGCTTGAGATATCTGCCACAATAGAGTGCCAGAGTTGTTGCAATTGAACATCTATTTGTATTTGTGGTAGGTTGGAGCTCCTCGTCAAAGTAAACTTGAAGTGGCATGTCCGTAGCAAATTGGCATAGTTCAGTTAGAAGTTGTGCTGCCCCGCGGCCTTGCAACTCTTCAGCTGCAATCACTTCAGGCTGTTTATTTTTTCTTCTACACGCACGCCACAACCGAGATGTCTGATGATCACCCTCTTGTGTACGATCTGCCTGAATTATGGGAGGAGGAGGGGCGCTGGAGGAACCAGCACCATCGCCAGTATCAACTGGTGATGAAAAAACGTGAGAGGTTGCATTGAATAGCATGCTGATCACGTGGTAGTTGGGCTTGTGTTAGCAAGGGAGGCAGGCGCGAATTCTTTGATGGATTCTATGTAGGTGTACTGTCGAACAGATGCGCAGATATGGTACGCGAAATTATGGCGTTTTCGCTTACGTTTACTAAAAAATAATTAAGAACTCGTTAACGCAAACTCTGATAAAGTTCCCGCTGCTAAGTTCGCGAACCGAGTCAAATCTCTCCCAAAATTTATAATTTTCTATTGAGGTTGAGGGGGGTCTATGTAAAGTGACATTAACATAAGCAGAAAAATTAATAGAAAGTATTATTTAAAATTAATTGTAATTTGAGAGAGTTGGCAAAATCATTAATGATTACATAAGAAAACTACTTTGTAATTCACACTGAAAAGAGGATCGCCATTTTTAATTGACAACTGCACAAGAACAGCAACTGCCCAAAAAACATAGCCATGTTGTGTTGCAGTGTGGCGGTAAACTTGTTCAAGTACCTGGAAGCTCTTGAGACGAGCATTCACTGTCTCATGCCGCCCCTGAACTCTCTTTTGCATTGCACCAGCCTCCTCAGAAGAACAAGTCAACACTGCAGAAGGCACTTTTGTTACGTACGGGCTCTCACCAACATAACCATCATCCGCCTCCACCCTCTCACCAAGCTCAAGTTCCTCCATCAGACCATCACAAAAAATGTTGATATCAGGCCAATCCTTGCAGGGATATGGCCAATTCAACCACTTTATCTCCCCTGACAAAACGCCCAACACAACCTCATAGCACAATGCAGACCATTCTGCTGGATCCTGCAGTGCAGTCCACGCTGAGGTGAGTATCATGCATTTTGTTTAGTTTCCTGTCTTCAAATGTAATCTGGAAAATAAAAGACATGTTAGAAGAATATGTTGATGGAAAAAAGTCAATGCACAAACTCACCACAGCACTTTCAAGGTCTGAGAGTGCATAGATCAATGGCCAGATGTGCTTTCGCCAAGTTTTGGGGTCCACGGCACCATTTTCAGATGCAGCAGCAGAACATCCTTCTTTGGTTTGCCAGTAGCACTTTAAAAAGTACATTGCCCACAGCAAGTGGCACTTTGCAGCATTCTCAGGCAGCAGGTCATTCTCTGTGCGCAATGACCAAGCGTTAATGGCCACAGCAACACCTGCGCCAAAGTACTCACAAAAGCGTTAATCCTTCGTGCCATCTGCAGCCAATTTTTGCCGAGTACGGCGCTGCACATCCTTGGCATGGTGGTAAAAGTCTTCGACGGTAGTGATGTCCCGCTGCCTCTTTGCTCATGGAAGATCATCATCCATATTCATGGAGAAATAAGGAGGTCGCGGACGTGATTGCAGACGTGTCTTGCTTTTGTTGTCTTGGTGTGGATGTCTAAAAATATTCTGCTCAGCACTAAGGAGTGCAGAGACCTTTAATTGTGGCTTGAGGGTTCTTGAACTGATGATGTGACAAGTTGTCAGTTGCATCAGTACATCAGAGCAAAGTTTTCACAACGTAATAAATAAATATTAAGATAACCAGCATTCACAGAATGCTCATGTTCAAATGAAATGGCTTAATGAATTCAATTAAATGAAATAAGCCTTTTCTGACAAATAAGACAAATCGAGAGAAATAGGACTATGACCAAACTCGGTTATAGTCCTATTTCTCTGTGAATTGTCTTATTTGTCGGAAAAAGGCTTATTTTTCGGAAATAAGAAGCATGTCTACATAGGAATAGTAATTGTTGACGTAGCTCTCGGGAATAGCCTTATTCCTTGGGAATAGGCTTATATCTCGGAAATAGTCTTATTTATTGTGCTATTTCAGAAAAATGAGCCGTTTCCCGAGAAATAAGACTATTTCTGAGAAAGCACAACTTACTTTCAAAATGTACATTGCGGCATAAAACATTTACTGGTAATTGCCTATTGACACAGAAGACAAAAAAATCATCAGAACATACCATAACACAAGCCAGCTAGTCATTACAAAGATGGCCCCATCCTGCACCAAGAAATGGAGTGCAGAAGTGAAAGCAGGCTTCCGTCAATGAATCTTAAACAAAGAAATCAACCCCGAACGCACGGACAAGGCCTACATCAAAACCATTTGAAAGGGGTTCTATCCCGATTGCCCATACAACACTTTCCGTAAGAAGTGGAACTCATCAGTTGCGGAGTAACGTGTAGGGAAAGCACAAGATCTCTACAACAAAGGTAAGATATGACGTCATGACTGTGATCAACTCTCTGTTTTTGGATCGTGACACTCGCCATCCTTCAAGTTAACAAGTCCGCCAAGGAGGAGACCTATAGAAGCTCCGACGACAGGGATTTTGACCAGGATGAATCTGACGGTTTTTCTGTTGATTTGTCAGATTTTGTCGAGGAAGACGAGGAAGAACTTCAAGCACTCAAGGAAGAGGCCAAACAAGACATGTCATCCAAGAAAGCAGCTGCTTGTCACACCACCAGCAAAAAGAGCCCAAAGAAGGACTCTGTTGATAAGACTGGGGCTATAAAAACCCGGACCCTTAGCTTTATGTCTCTAAGATACTTGAATGGACAGACCATCCTTTTTTTGAATGCACGTTTCAAGATATCTGAGATAAACGTTCCGCGACACAACAATAAGATACATACAGTACAATAGGTGTACCCTCACACACAGACAAGGTGTGTTAACAGGTTTTTTTTTCGGGCTTCTTATGGTGATACAAAAAAGACGTTGCGAATAATTGGCGACACTAGAGAACGTATGGTTATTTTTTCAACGGACGAAACATGAAAATAAGAATGTTACAGCCTATTTAGAGATAATACAAAACTTCCCTTGATGTCCACATCTCAAAAATTGCATGTTGGCTTGCTAAGGGCCATTTTTGTCGGTTTTCCTCCCACCATTTCTAGGGGTCCCGGTTTTTATAGCCCCAGTCTTAATGTCATCAAAAGGCTTGAGACCACTGTCCTTGCCTCAAGTGCCAACTACTATTGCACTGTTACTTTCTCATGGAGCAGACACAGGGGGAAGGATGGGGTGAATGACATTGTGCACCTTGAGTTCCAAGTGTGTAACATCCCCACAAGTTACTTAAGGCTTACAATAGTCTTGCCAGGTGGGATGTAGTTAGAAAGCTGTATGGCTGCCCCCAAGTGGTTTTTTGAGGAGGGCTATCTCCTCACTGTGATGAGGGATGATTGGTGTGAAGACCATGCGCACGTCCAAACACGCAATGAAATGGTCATTCAGCCCATTTGCATGCGTACTTCTGGGTTGTAGCACTGGGTTATGGGGAAAGCACAGGTTATGGAACTCTCTTTCAAGTGCATTGAGGGTGATGTAGTTCCCCACTGGGGAAATTGGTGCACTGCTGGAGTTGAAGATATCACAGTGAAAGATGGTAGGGGGACCAGGAGGTACACATGCAGTTCCAGTGCACCATGAGCTTTCATCTTGTGAGTGTGTATGACAACCGTGAGAGGCTTGGAGGTCAGCAAGCAACTGTTTTGGCTATGCTCTTGGAGAAGAGCACTAGAGATTTTATGTTGGCATGTTATTGCAGATGATTGATTGTTGTATCCAAATAGTCTATCTTAGATTTATTGCACTTATTAGTTTCAATTTTGTATCTAATAACATTATAGTGCTACGAGAAAAACATATGAATTGGTCAGTTCCCTAAACCTCATTCAACTACGGTATATCACGGTCTTTAAGATCCACAAAATGTCAAAAGTTACTATAAAAAATATCTTAACTTCTTTGCAAAGCTAATGGTGCCAGCACACGAAAAAAAATAGTAACATCTTTCCTATTTACTTTGAGGAAGCCTTATTGAACCATATTTTTCCTCCCGCAATTTCACTTCTCTTGCTTCACTGTGCTGTTCACCCCTCCGCCATGTGCTCGAGATGTGTGGTGACTTTCTCTGACATCGGAAGTTTCTTGGCAACCATGTGGAATCACAGGGGCGAACCACATTGAGTCTAGCCATAAAGGGTTTAGAACGTCCGGGGTCGTTTTATTAGCTGAAGAAACAAATGTCAGCAAGATTGGCAAAACATATATCTTAGAATCTGTGGGATCCCAAAGACCGTGATATACGGTATTCGATTTAACGGGGTCAAATCGTCAAACAGCAGGTGCTATTTGACCATTTTGAATGATATAGTCCAATTGTCCAATTGCGTTTCCTGCCTTTTTCCACACTACTCCGCCCAGTATACTCATGTAAAATTTGTAGAAGTATTATACTGTCCCCTTTTTCACAAAAATTAGTTTTCATTAAAAAAATCATCGATGCGGCTGTTTTCGAGGTGATGGTAAGATTGCGATTGGTCTATTGGCCTGTTTGCAATTTGGGGCAGTCCTGATTTTACAACAAAATCATCACTTCCGTTCAGTAGAGAAAAATTAGGTGTTATCGCTAGTATAGCTATTTGCTATCAGCTATTCGCGGAACAAAATCACAGCCTTATGAATAGACCAACAGATGGTGCTGTTAGCCCCCCACCCTTCATATGCCTCTACTGTGACATGTAGTACTTCCCTATCTGTTAAATAGGTAGATAGTGAAGGTCTACATGTCATGTAGACCCTCCAGGATTTGGGTCAAAAACCCAGACAAAAGCTGGGAAAGTTTTTTTTTCGCTAACATCACATCACATCACAGTATGGTATGGTACGATACAATACCTTAGAAGTGCATATAGTATTGTACTTCATCCAACTGCAACACCCACTTTCGGGCACCACATCATATCATCACACAAATCCATTCGTCACTTGGATCAATAACCCCATCAGCAAAGAATGTATGGAAAAAACTATGGTCAGTTTTGGAGAAAATCTGGCCACCACTTGTACCGGACGATCCAATCCTTTCATGCTAGACTGTATCGAGGCAAATTACTATGGTGCCATGACTCCAATCAATCAAATGGCCAGTATCAGTGTTCCTTCCAGTCAACAGTTGCAGATTTCAATGTTTGATAAATCTTCTTTGAATGATACCGAGAAGGCCATTATTTATTCCGGGTTGGGACTGACTCCAAGCAACGATGTTTGGTCATCTGAATCAATAATCCTCCATTGACAGAGGAAGACAGGAAGGGTCCACTGAAGCAATGCAGTTGATCGGGGAAGAAGCTAAAGTTGCCATTCAAAATATCATTCAAAATATCAGGCAGGACGGTTTCGATAGCATAAAGAAGATGGAGAAGGCTGGTGATTTGAGGAAAGACGAGGCATTATATGGGATTGATCCAATACAGAAGAGCACCGATAAAGATGACAAAATGATTAACGAAACTGTGTCAAGGAAGGAAAAGAAAGTCAGTACATTGTAAGTGTTAATGAAAGAAGTTTTATTAAGTTGGGTAAGGCACTGTTGGATCTTCATGTTTTGAAGTAAGTTGAGAAGAATACACAGTTGTATTTTTCCACGAGGCGAGAATAAATTACAATTGTTTTGGACTTAGCTGCAAAATACTGAATGAAGCAACACTGTTATGTGTTCTTGTAGAGTTGCTTAAGAATAACTGTGACTTATTTTTAATAAGAAACTCCATGCTGCCATTCAACACGGCAGCCATGGATTTGGTATTTATAGCAAGAATTACAATGAGTCGTGACTGAAGGGCAAAGCAACCAACTGGTTCTAATCTGTCATGGTGGCCTTTGCTTTTGGCTTGAGGAGATCATTGATAAGTGAGTAGAGAAGCAACCGGAAATGGTGGGCCCGAGAGATGCCATGGGCGTAGGAGATGCTGTGGGACCAGGAGATGTGACGTTGACAACAACATTATCCAATTGATAATTGGGTGAAAAAGGGGAGGGGCACGGCGGCACTGTTTGCCTCCACCATGGTCTCGAGATGGTGAAAACATTGTGCAACTTCTTGTAATGATGTGCAATTTACACACAATATCACAGTGAGGAAGGGCTGCACAGTTGAGCATCTTGCACCCATGCAAGGGTGTACTGCAACATATCGCCCTGACTGGAATGTATCAGAGGGCAACAGTCTTGGAGGAATTGGGCCCAATTGTCCTTCTGGCCTAGCAATGGCCAATTGCCATTTCGCCACTGTGGAAGGCATGATTTGTTAGTGGTTGTGCTAGATCTAGATAATTTTTTGGCGGAGGCTTGGATTCTTTCCCAGCTTTCGTCTCAAAATCACCTCTAAAATTTTAATCATTTACTAGTAATTAAGGTGGGATGCGTAAAGGTGGGTGTCCAAACCTGGGAGGGTTTCACCAAGATGAAAACATCGCCTATCTACCAATATAGGAGTAAGTCATCTTGGTAGGAAGCCATATGGAGGGTGCCCCCAAACAAATAGACAAATAGACAAACAGCATTTCCTGCTGGGGTTCAGGGAACACCAGGAAAATAGATTATTTTCTAAAAGATATCAATGTTCCCTCGTGCATAAAAGAAAGCAGTATCGTAATGGTTAGGAATCGTACCATACTGTCAGTATGGGAGGGTATCTGGAAGGTATAATAGCATACGTAGCATTCCAGTTAATAATATTATTTATCATGCACGACTGATTGGTGATGCACTTATAAGAATGGATACCATCTACATCTAATGAAGAAAACTAAATAAAAATTGAACTTAGAATATTAGAATCTAAACAGATTTTGTTAGAAATCTAAAATAGATTTTCAAAATCTGTTAGATCTAGAGCGGATGATTTCGAAAAACGAAATGGCTAGTAAACAAAATAGATCTAGCTTAGAAGATCTACTTCACACTTAGAAAATCTAGGATCATCTATTATTCCTAAACTATGTCTTAAGGTCCTAGACTATGGTTCTTTTTGATCTATTCTCAGAAAAGAATCTATCAAATCTTGATGATTTCTTCTCAAGAAAGTCTCCAACTCGCTCAAAGGCTTAAATAATGTATGTACCTATTGGCGTCAGTAAATTAAGTGGGGATTGGTTTTCTTTTGGAGAATTGGTTTTCATTTGGCTTTTACACTCTTTGCACTATTCCTCCATTAAAATGATAAGGATCTGGTTTCCTTTTGGGTGATTAGTTTTCTTTTTGGAGATTGGCTTTTCCATTCAATCTCAAAGGTTACTTAAAAGCCAGTCCTTTGCATGGATCGCCAATGTCCTTAAAAGGAATTGGTATATGAGAACCATGTAAGAGTAATGTGGTGAGAATTTATTGTAGCACAATGTAGGTACCATACTTTAAGTACAGATATATAGCATGCACGAATGAGTTCTTTTGCATAATATTACCGTGTACGTATCATACTTTTACGTGTAGAGCTGTACCATGAATAGCGCTTTAAAGCAGTGAAATTAATTACTCCCGTTTCCGCTCCAGTGTCCTTGTGCAACCCCATTGCACCTGCGTGAGGGATATGATAGTACCATGCAATAAGTTATGAGGTAAGTAGGTTTCTATTTTTTACACTGCTTCACCCCGCAATAGACATATTATGCCTTCATGAGTTCATCAAGTAGTAGGCACTAGGCTTCTTGTGTTCTAGATACTTGTACATGGAGATATTGTTAATAAAAGCCCCTCTAGTTATTAAGGTATTCTCAGGTATAGCACCTACTCTGTTCTTGATAATACTTGTCATCAAAATAATAATTGTAGTTCCCTTAGCCCCGCATTTTTTGTACCACTACATCAAATTTCTCCTTTTATGCTCTGAAACATTTTAAAAGTGCGGAAGTTAGACTATCCCCTTTTCACAAAAATTATTTTTCGTTAAATATAATTGATGTCGTCTGTTTTAGTGGTGGCGGGAAGCTTGCGATTGGTCTATTTGCCTGTTCGCTTTTTGAGATGGTCTGATTTTACAGCAAAGTCACGATTTCCTTCAATAGAGAAAAAAATAAGTTCAATCACTGGAATTGCTATTTGCTATTTGCTATTTGCTATTTGCTATTTGCTATTTGCTATTTGCTATTTGCTATTTGCTATTCGCTATTCGCTATTCGCTATTCACTATTAGCTATTTGCTATTCCCCCAACAAAATCACAGCCTAAGTACAGGTAGGTATTTATTGTAGTACAAGTCTGAATTCACTTTGAACCACTACATTTCAGATATCTTTGGCCACTCATGTGGCCTCAATATCTATGCCCTGCGACCCAGCCAAGATTGCAAAACCCTTTGGGACTATCTTGAGAGCTTAAGTCCAGCTCCACATATACTTAGTTGGTTGAGATCACCTTCTAAACCTAGCTGCGATAATGAGTCTAAAATGATGAAATGGTTCAAACTTCATGGGAGACATGGAGATGCAGACATGAAGAAATGGAGACTGGGAGACAGGAAGGCTGGGAGACAGGAAGACAGGGAGTCATGGGGTCATGGAGATATGGAGATATGGAGATATGGAGACATGGAGACATGGAGAAAGGGACACATGGAGACAGGAAGACAGGAAGATATGGCAACATGGAGACACAGAACATGGAGACAGGGAGACAGGGAGACATGGAGACAGAGATATAGGGATACATTGAGACATGGGGACATACAGACATACAGACATGGAGTCAGGGAGACACAGAGATATAGAGACATGTTGTTGTGGAGACATGGAGATATGGAGACATTGAAACATATAAACATGGAGATATGGAGACATAGAGATATGGAGATATGCGGAGATGTGAAGACAGAGAGACTGGGAGACAAGGAGACAGAGAGACAGGAAGATATAGAGACATGTTGTCATAGAGACATGGAGACATGGAAACATATAGACATGGAGATATGAGATATGGAGATATGGAGATAGGGAGACATGGAGACATAGAGACAGGGGGGCATATAGACAAAGAGACATCAAGACATGGTGACATGGAGAAAGGGAGACACATAGACAGGGAGGATTGGACAGACGGAGACAGGGAGACATGGAGACACGTAGACATGGAAACAGGGAGACAGAGATACATTGAGACATGGAGACATAGCAACAGGGAGACATGGAGTTATGGAGAGAAGGAGACAGTGAGGCGGGGAGACATGTAGACATTGAGACCAGGAGACAGGGAGACAGGGAGACATGGAGGTAGAGAGACGTGGAGCCAAGGAGACAATAGACAATAGACATGGTGGCATGGAATTAGGGGGACAGGGAGAAATCAAGACAGGGAGACATGGAGACATAGTGGATTTTTTGCAATGATTTTTGCAAAGAAAACACGTCATGGCATTTGCAATAGAATTACCATTCTGGGCAGTAAAGTACCAATACTCTTGACTACAGCAGTTGTCAGCCCAAATGAAGATGAGGTGCAACCTTCTCCACTGCAACTGCCATTATCCTTATTACCATCTCACTTGCCACATGTTATAGTAACCAAACACTTTGCTAAATGAATAACAGTTCTTTCTCATACAATATACCAGAACTAATGTAGATTGAGTGGATCCTTCGCGTAAGCAAAAATCAATAATCTTCAATGAAAACTACCTCTCTCAACAAGCAGACTACATGATGCCTTCACGATGATTTCTTCATCCCTTAGTTGCCCTTTGTTTCCATCCATGGTGACAGTAACAATTCTTACTTGCACTGACCCATGAGTCCTGTTGTTCCAGTGGTACACACTGTCCAGATAAATGCACCAAGATCACCACTCATACCATCGAACGCTAGTGACATCTGTTGGAATTGTTCATTGTACGGCATGAAAACTCATTGCTTCTTGACAGTTGAGAAAAGGATCAACCACTGTGGTATTTCCTCATTGCTGATGTTTTTGTTGCTGCATCATTCTCGATACATTGATTGTCATACTCAAATCGTATGATGATTGGAGGATCAGTTGCTGAGCGGTTATTGCAGCAGGGGTGTGTTTGCAGGGAGTGGATCATTTCTCATCAATTGTTGCACCATTGGATTCTACAATAACAGTGAAACATGCTTTTGCAGTGGTGCCCAGCACCAAAGAAACCATCTTTGGCAGTGCAGCATCTTGTCTCAGCAATCCCTGCTGAATGAGATCCTTTTGCCATGTAAATGTGTTCTGCCTAGCCTAACGGACTTTATTGATGCAGCACCAGCAACCAATTATTGCAGCTGCTTATATGGAGGCATCCCTCCAGCCCCCTTGTTGATGTTGTATTTTGTTAGTGGGCAGTATTTTGTCAGATGTATCTCGGTGTGTATCATATTAAAGTAAACGTATCAGGGCTCCAGGGCTATGATAGGCTATGATCTATGATAGTTCTACTACCAGTGTAAATTTTGAGTAAATGCCAATATTATGTAGCAAGAACCATTGGGGTTAAGGGAACTATGTTTATGTTTTAGGTGATTAGTACCTAGTTTCCAAAACGAGAGTAGTTAAGACATTAATTTTAAGTATTAACTTTCTTCTTATTTGTAGATAGGAAATATTATATGAGTGACATACGTATAACATGATGCTTTTGCATTCGCCGTGAAGCGTAGCGCAACCAATCGTACCTACTTTTTACCATACACAATTCATAAAATCCTCATCACTCGTGCGCACCGCCTTACAATACACTATGGTACCTCTAGCTAGGTAGTAGATACACGATTATCGAAAGGACACACCGAGCGTACGTTGTAGTATAGTAGGAACAGGTCGTATATATTTTATATATAATTACGTACGTGATTCGTGTTTCCACAGAACTCATTCACAAGACTTTTGGTACCGTATGTACGATATTGTACTGTGCCATCCAACGGTTCGTGGCTAGGATGGTTCTCATAAGGTTACAGCACATTGGTGTGATGTGGTGACAAACTGGCAATGATATACGTGAACAGGCACGGGACCGGCTTTTAATTACCTGTAATGGTGAACGGAAAAGCCAATCTCCAAAAGAAAAGCCAATCTCCAAAAAGAAAAACCGGATACCTAATCATTTCACGTAGGAATAGCAGAAAGATTGGTAAATGCCAAAAGAAAACTAATTCTCCAAAAGAAAACCAATCCCCAATATATTTGCCGGCCTTGATAGGTTGCTATTTTATTTAAGCCCTAAAGATGCATTCAAGACTTTCATGAGAAGATCTATTCACCATTAGATCGATTTTGAAAAAGAATAGATCTAAACTGATGCTTGCCTAGGACGTGAAATCATAGACTAGCAATGATCGCAGATCTTAGATTTTCTACATTAGAAGTAGATTTTTGAAGTTAGTTGATTAATTCTTTTCTAGCGATGTGATTTTTCTAAATCATACATTCTAGATCTAACAAATTTTGAGTATCTATTTTAGGGAAACTTATAAATCTGTTTGGATTCAAATATTTCATAATAGAGTTTTAATTAGTGTTGCTATATTAGATGTAGATGATATCCATTCCTCTTAGTGCATTATCAATCAGTCATGTATATTATTATATCATTTTTTTAAAAATCTTAGTTTGTCATTAACTGAGAAATTTTCTTGTTCTCCTCCTTGAGACACTTTTTCACTTTTTGCTATTATTGGTAACGCTTCTTGTTTCTCTGTACATTACCTGTAAATATGCTGTTTTTGTGGTCGACAGGCATGGGTAGTCTCAGTCTTTTAGCCAGATGTTACCTTTAAAAATATATCTAACCCCAACATAGGGCATGGCCAAAAATTCTAGTGCACAACTTACAACGTGTTACTCCTCACCAAAAAATGGTTTCAAGGTAAACGCACCACTTCAGTGCATTGTTGAAAAAATATTTCTATATGATGGCATCACCAAGAATCACAACGTGTAACTAAATATTTCTATATGATGGCATCACCAAGAATCACAATGTGTAACTAAGGCATGGCCAAAAATTCTTGTGCACAACATACAATGTGTTACTTATCACAAAAAATGGTTTCAACATTAATGCACCACTTCAATGCATCGAGAAAAATATGTTTAGCGTTGAACGCAACACATTATTTAACGCACCACTTACAACGCGGTAAGTTGTAACCAAAATGGTTTCAACGTAAATGTGCACAACTTACAACGTGTTACTCATCACTAAAAATGGTTTCAACGTAAACGCACCACTTCAATGCATCGAGAAAAATATGTTTAGCGCTAAACATTAACACATTATTTAACACACCACTTACAACGTGTAAGTTGTAACCAAGAAATGGTTTCAACGTAAACGCAATCGTTGAAAAAAGATTTCTATATGATGGCATCACCAAGAATCACAATGTGTAACTAACGCATGGCCAAAATTCTTGTGCATAACTTACAACGTGTTACTTATCACTAAAAAATGGTTTCCACCCTAAACGCACCACTTCAATGCATCAAGAAAAATATGTTTAGTGTTGAACGTTAACACATTATTTAACTTACCACTTACAACGTGT
The DNA here is from genome assembly GCA_013187285.1 of Cyclotella cryptica. Classification (NCBI taxonomy): domain Eukaryota; phylum Bacillariophyta; class Thalassiosirophyceae; order Thalassiosirales; family Thalassiosiraceae; genus Cyclotella; species Cyclotella cryptica. Next base: position 68,241 of record JABMIG010000224.1, read on the forward strand.
AAGTTGTAACCAAAATGGTTTCAACGTGAACGCACAACTTACAATGTGTTACTCATCACTAAAAAATGGTTTCAATGTAAACGCACCACTTCAATGCATTGAGAAAAATATGTTTAGTGTTAAACATTAACACATTATTTAACACACCACTTACAACGCGGTAAGTTGTAACCAAGAAATGGTTTCAACGTAAATGCAATCGTTGAAAAAATATTTCTATATGATGGCATCACCAAGAATCACAATGTGTAACTAACGCATGGCCAAAAATTCTTGTGCACAACTTACAACGGTTACTCATCACTAAAAATGGTTTCCACCCTAAAGCGCACCACTTCAATGCATCGTGAAAAATATGTTTAGCGTTGAACGTTAACACATTATTTAACTTACCACTTACAACGCGGTAAGTTGTAACCAAAATGGTTTCAACGTAGCGTGCACAACTTACAACGTGTTACTCATCACTAAAAATGGTTTCAAACGCACCACTTCAATGCATCGTGACAAATATGTTTAGTGTTAAACGTTAACACATTATTTAACGCACCACTTACAACGTAAGTTGTAACCAAGAAATGGTTTCAACGAACGCACCACTTACAACGCACATTATTTGAGCATCAACAAAAATATTTCTACATTAAGGCATTACCAAGAAACCCACCACTTACACATTCTACATATCATTCAGTACAATTTTTGAAATCTCATAAAGTAACAAATTTGATGCATTCCTACTTGAAATTTGAAAGTCATCCATTCTTTGTTCTCCATGTTTGAAATGTCAAATCACAGATCTTCAGAAGCATCACTCATAAAATCCACTGAATGTGAGCACATATGACATTTTTACTTTCTAAACCATGTTTCAGTTCTTATATTGTATGTTTTGTTCAGGTATGTACGAACATGCAAAAAACAGCTTAGTTTGGAAAGATGATGAAAATGAAAAATGATAAGAAAAGGAGAAATGAAAGCTATAGACAACAGTCAAAGAAGAGAAGCTTCGGGAAGGCGGAATGACTACAAGAGCAACAGAAATGCAATAAATGAGATGGGGCATATTATAAAATGAACGCAGAGTCCATTCGCACGCAGAAAAAGCTGTACTACAAAACCAATGCTGATTCCATACTTAAGAAAAAAAGATTCGATATGATATCCATGCAGAGTCCATCTGTCAGAAGAACAAGGCTTATTATGAAATCAACACTGATCATATTTCAAAGAGAAGGAAGATAAACTACACAACAAATGCAAAGAAAATTTGTGCACAAGGAATGAAGCAATACAACTATAGCAAGTCCTCTGGACAGGAATGTTCATTTTCTTGTTCTGAGAGTGAAAATTCACCAAGTTCTTCAAACAATCAACAAAATCTGTTCAACAACCTAAATTTTCTGCCAAGAGAATTGAATGAGTCAGAGATGGAAAAAATGGTTCAGAAGATCAGAGAGAAGATATGCCTGTCAACTGCTGTGGATGGTGAATAGGCACCGTGCACATGTATGTGTCGTTTGTGATCGTCATCATTGGATTGGACTAAGTCAAATTCATTGAGAAGAAGCATTGTTGAGAGCTCATCAAAATTAGCAGTCTCGACTTATGAGGAGTACTACGATGGTGTTGCCATGCATCCAGAATTGATGAAACAGTACCAAGTTGAGGATTGTGATTTGAAGCATTTGTTGCTTTCTCCCAGGGCACGAGTAGATCAGAAAGGGTACGAGTGTTGTGAGACGTGCTACAGAAGTCTGAAATTTTCAAGAAATAAGGATCCAGACAAACCGCCCAAAAATAGCCAATGGATTTGCAATAGGTCATATTCCTGATGTCATCAATTTTCAAGACAAAAATGGCAATATCAAAATCGAAGCATTAATGCCGAATTGATTTGGATGACCTCCTTTGTGCATCGATCAGCCCAGTGAGGCCATTTGATATGTTCATGCCTATACCGGTGGAAGTCAAAAATCTCTGAAAGAGCATTTCTCCATGTTCAGCATTGATCAATCTCATGTAGGAGGTGCACTGCATAAATACAGGAGTTCTACTGGGGAAAAACATTTATGTGGTATTGTGTGGCAGAATGACGCCAGCTCAGAAAAATGTTGTAAGAAGGCAAGCTGAATTGGACACAGACCTTTTATGGATCTTTTAACATGGTTCATCAAGGAATCAGGTCATAAGGGATACAGTGATGTGTTGCCCCAGATGAATGTCCAAATCCTGTGATCATACTGCAAGATGATGACAATGAAAATAATACTTGATCCGGTTGCTCCTGAATTAGAATGTCAGATTCAAGGCAAGACATATTACTTTTCAAGTGAGTCACAGAATCCAACCACAGACAATTCAGTTTTTGATAGCACAGAAGATTTTGTACAGGCTATGTTGGACTCAACTGCACCAACTATGTTGATGTATGGTGGTACCTACTTGAGAGGACATGAAATCAATTTAGAAGATGCTTTTCCCATTCAATTTCCATTTGGTTCGGGATGTCTGAATTTGGGAAAAAAGAGAAAGGTGGAAGTTTCAATGAAGCATGTCTGAAGCACTACATGAGACTTTCCTTGAACCAGTTCATGAGACCAGATTTCATTTTGGTTTGTTATCATCTGATGTGTAGAAATGCATCATATACCACAGGACTCATAAAATGCAGATCGAACTATCAAGGGCAGGCGCTGGGAGAACGGATTTCAAAGCTGTCTGTCGGTGATGCACAAAGCTGCAAGAGAGCTCAACAGAAGGGAACAAAACAATGAACCTCTTGATATAAACACACCAGCAGCATCATTTTGAAATCTGTCACAACATCATGCAAAATTCTTGGGCACACAGCAGAAGCTGACAAGAAAGCTAGAAAGAAGGTGTATGCACTCAGTGACTACTTTGGTCCTCACAGCATCTTTTCACAGTTACTCCAGATGACGAGTGTAATTTCAGGGTGCGTGTATGCTAACCAAGGAAAGGAAATTGTCATTCCTACAGTTGATTGTAATGAAGCTGATTGCATCTCTGATTTTGAGGTAAGGCAAAAGAAGAGGACCAAATATCCAGGAGCTTGCTCCCTTGACTATCAGGCTGCAATGCAAGTAGTGTGTGAACTGTTAGGATGGGACTTCAACAAGAATTGCAGCAAGGGTGTAGGAATGTATGGCAAATGCAAGGCTGTGACAGATTTTCCAGAAACAACATTTTTAATGAATTGAACATTAAAATTGTCTCTGTGATAACCCATTTTTGATTTCAATGCTCCATAATAAAATAACATCTGGCAATGTGTTGGTGGACTTTTTCTAGAAACTTCTGTGAGATAGTTCCAAGTTGCTCTCCAACAAATAAGACTTGCAAGAAAAGTAGATGATTTCATAGGCCTTCCGTGCCAATTGTCTTGGTGGCGACCATAAGATGTGTAATTTGGAAGTGTAACAATCTTTTGCCCTTGTCCCTCTCCATCAGTACCATTATAAAGGTGTAAGAATTGTTTCAGTATCCCTTCTGATCTTCGCTTTGGCTGATGAGAAGTTAAGGACTCATTCAAAATTGAATAGCATGGATCGATAACAATGTCATCAAGATATTTGCTGCTTGATATTCTCCTCACCAAACTTTCTTGATCATCTATCGATGTTGGGATTAAAGTTTCATCTAAGTCCTTCATAACTTCTTCCAAAACTTCCTTGTCCATAGTTTTCATTATTCCAATATTGCAGCTCCAAAGTCCGATATCACAATTGTTGCATTTGTAGCACCCATTGAAGCGACCTTCCAGAATTACACCATAAGTGTCAAACTTATATTCCCTTTCAATTCATCTTCCGTCAAGATGAAAACATTCACATCATTAATAGTAACCCACTCTTTTCTGAAATCATGTGATGTCTTCAAGAATGTTTGTTGAAGCTTCTCGATTCTAGAACAGATTCGAGTCGGCATCATTAAGTTTTTGTTTGGATCAAGTAATGAAAACTTACATCTTCTTCTCAGCAAAATCAAATAATTATACAGAATTGATTCTTCTTCATTCAGCCTTGTGGCATCAAAATATTGAATGTATTGACTTTGACATGTAAAACAATCTAAAAACACAAGTATTGTTTGAATGAAAGAAATTGAAATCATGTCCATTTTAAATCCCAAATTACATACCAGGCTCTGGACTCATTCTCTCAGAATCTGAACTACTTGAAGCAAGACTTCCAAGATCAACAGAAGAACTATTACTCTCTGAATCAGCATCAACATCATCTTCATATTCATCCTCTCATTCACCAGACGTATTATGCAAAGTAAAAACTTCTCCACTGTCATCCTTGCTGTAACCATCTTCTTCAGAGTTTTCATTTTCCTCGCCATCCTCATTTCCATCATCAAAGTCGCATTATCATCATTTTCATCAGAGACAACATCATCAATGCCTTTATGCCCTCTCATTTTACCATCACCTTCTATCACATATAATTTAAGTGTCATTGAGCATTTGTAGCAATATTGAAACAAAACAGAAGACTTACTCAATGTATTTTCGAGTTTTCTTCTTCGAGACCTTCTCATCTTCAGATGGTATTTCCTTTTCATATGTCTCACCCTCTGGCTCAAATTGGAACCCACTTTGTTCAATAACATCAGCACAGCTGGGGAAATAACCACCTATGTTGAACCCAAATGCCTTGTAATCATCATCATGATAGGAAGGATGGTGGCAGCCCAAAACTTTGAGGCAGATAAAATCAATCCTGTCAAGGCCATAAATTGAATGGAGCAAATGCAAATTTTGTGTGTGAACATCAAAGCGATCAAATAGCCCATGTTTAGATGCCTCGTTTTTACTTTGGCAACTGATAATCGATCATTCAAGATCAGTGACACCTTCCTCAAGACACACAGACCATGATACATTGAATAGGATATTGTTACCCATCTGTTCACGCTTCAATGGAAAAATTGCAAAGTGCTTTGAGAGATATCTCAGATTCCATGTAATCGTCACAGCAACAGCGGGTCCACGGCAAATATATGCTGGCTGAATTTTTAAGTTCATACACACATCAAATGATTGTCCATGGCTCGTGAATAGCATCTTTGTCGTCGATGACAATTTAATCTGAAATCTCCAACCTCAATTTCCCTGTTCGAATCATGGCGGTGAAATTATCAACAATAAGAGTCTTGACTTCTTCCTACTCAAATTTGGAGCTCATATACAATTTATATGGATCAAAACAGATCTGAAGGCTTATAAGTGAGAATCATGCCAGTATGCAACAAATAAGTTTGAAAATCACTCACTTGATATATGTCCATGTCATGGTAAAAGTCACACATTGGTAGGGTCCTCAGTAAAGTCTTCCCACGGTCCCAAGCCATATATCATGTGTCTATTTTGATCATAGTTCGACTTCAGGATAACGAGCTTCATTGGTGCCTGATAATGCAGTTATAACCATGCATGATGGGTAATCTCTGTGACAAATAATGAATGCGCTTTAAATCTTGAAGAAGATAAGGAGTAAGTGTCTTGTCCCTAGGATAATACATTCCAATAAATATGCACAATTGAGCCACTTAGAAGAATAGAAAACAGTGTGTCAATAATCATCTGTTTTAACTTAGAACATTACAAATGAACCCTCTCACCATTGCCCTCAAGCCCTCGATCCTCACAACACTTTTTCAAGAGCAAATACACCTTGTAAATATATTGATGGTGAGAATAATGGCTTCATTCCTGTTCAGTTATCTTTCCTGACTTACTTGAACTCTTGCCATGTTTAAACTTCTTTACCGTACCAGTCGGAGTGCTAGAGTGGTCCACTTTCTCTTTCCCTTTGGTCTGTATCTATGCCAAAGTGGAAATTCAGTTCATTGAATACAACCACAAGAATACACATGAAATTATTAACTTACATGAAGGCTGCATCAATACCATCTGTTTTTCCACCGCATGACTTCTTCATTAGAAGCATCAGGGTCGCCCTGAAGAGAAACATAACCTTTCACGGCCAAGTAAATGATGGATTCATAAACCACCTGACAGACTGAATGTCTGTACTCAGCTGGATCATCATTGTTGCTACATTCCATATGGTCTTTCAACAAGCCTGCAAAAATTTCTTTGACTTCATTCCCTACAGTCACTAGCCAGAATACAACATCTGAGAATTCATTTCTGCCTCGAGCCCGCTTTTCATCTGAAAAATTAAGCATCAGATGTTTGACCTTTACTCTTGTAGCTATGAGTCATCAGCAGGGAACACATTGAATATTTTTGTGGGCTCATAGTCTCCGGACCGTGTCCAACTGAAAAACAGACTCAAAAACCATTGGATTTCCTTTAATGGGAGCTCAACCTTCTTCAGGCTTTGTGGCATCACCAGTGACAACCTTGGCTTGTACACCTCATTTTCACTATCGTAGTATTTGTGGTAAACTGCAGGACAGGGCTTCCTATCCACAAACACAATGCAACTCCAAGCTTCTTTGGAATTATTTCTTTTTCGTTCAACCGAAAATCTCAGCCAACCAAGCCTTCGGATAATTTACATCTTTCTCTTTGGATGACCAATCTAAGACGAGTGGAACGATAACCTGCAGCCCATGTAGCAAGGACAACAAACATCTAGCAAAATCAAGGGTGGATTCTTGTCTTCTGTATTTCTATTTGCCCCTCCCAATTCTTTAAACAGTTCATCTTGAGTTGGAATTTTCATTTGTAACTGTTGCATACGATGCAACAAAACTGGAAGGAAATTTCCACTGACATCCTCTACCATATCATCTCCCTCATGAGCTCCTACAGACAAATCCTGAGATCCAACAGATTGGTTTGTTGTCAGCTTTTCGAGAGGCACTTTATGAGTTTATCAAATCCTCTCTGCACAAGATCATTTTGTCGGTTTTGGGCTTCAACAAGAGTTTGAACGACCCCAGTCCAGCTTTGGCTCATGGTTGACATATTCTGAGACATTAACGGATCAGTGGTTACAACAGCTGCTGATTCAGCCAACCTCTGAGAGATACCTCTGTGCATAAAAAGCATGACACGTCTCCATGCCTCACAGAAAATAGATGTCAGATGATAAATGAGTTAACGGTGTAATACCAGTCACACTTACAGACAACTCTTCATCAGACGGAGGAGTAACATCGTCGACTGCATCTTCATTAGAAGTAGCCTTTTGACAAAAAGGAGGCCAGCCATTCAACAAACTTGAAAAATATAAATGTTACTTACATTGGCTGCATCATTTAGATGGTTGCCTGAAGAAGAAACAGTTGCATTAAAGACAGCTGCATTATCGTCCTGAATCAGAACCTCCTCTTGAACTCCAGAATCATCACTCATGCTGTGTCAGATAATATCCCAAGAATAATGAAACAACACGTCATGCCTGGGGGAAGCATTGAAAGCTGAAATTAAAAATATACTGTACACCTGACTTACCTGAGATGCTTAATTGTTGTCTTACAACTGCTGACTGTAACAAAAGAGTCCAATATGAATACATGAAATGAGATACAGCTTTATGTAAAATGATGAAAGTTCGATATTGTGATAATGAAAACGAGCTGATCACTCCTAAAGTTGCAACACACAAGATGTCAATAAACACAAAAGATCCCATCTCAAAACTCTAAAATTTGCTTAAAGACCATGCAAATGTTAACAGCCATTAATCAGGTTCACCAATAACAAGCAAGAACATCTCTGTCTCAAAACTCCAAACTTTTCCCGAGTCAGAAAAGCCATCATAGACGAGAAGAAATTGTGATATTGAGCAATTGCTGACTTCTCCATCTCAAAACACAAAACTTTTCCCAAATCAAAAAAAGCCATCATAGAAGACAAGAAACTGTGATTTGAGCAATTGTTGACTTCTCCATCTCAAAACACAAAACTTTTCCCACGCAAAAAATGCCATCATGGACGAGAAGAAATTATGATATTGAGCAATTGTTGACTTCTCCTTCTCAAAACACCAAACTTTTCCCAAGGTCAAAAATGCCATCATGGACGAGCTGAAATTGTGATATTGAGCAATTGTTGACTTCTCCATTTCAAAACACCAAACTTTTCCCAAAAAAAACCCGTCAGAGAGGAAAAGAAACTGTGATTCTAGGAATTCTTGACTTCTCCGTCTCAAAACACCCCACTTTTCCCACATCCATCATAGATGAGAAGAAGCTGTGATTCTAGCAATTGTTGACTTCTCCGTCTCAAAACCACACTTTTCCAAGGCAAAAACACAATCATAGATGAGAAGAAATTGTGATATTGACTTAATAAGATTAATCACCACAGAGAATCAAAATGCCATAAACAGTTGGTGCCCCAACTTTGTATTGCTAAAATGTCTCCATGTGCTTACAGGATCAGAAACAGATAAGTGCACTTACCTAAACTGATTTGAATCAGATTCCTTACAAACAAAACAGAATGTATAATGAGTCAAATGTTAACAGAAGAATTTCATACAAGACGGTACACAAACAATTCCTACAAAAACTCTTACTCACAACAGTGCCACGATAACACTAGTTCAAAAGCAAAAACAACCTTAGCAAAGACAACAGAGACACAATGAGGGAACAACAGACAAAAAGACGACTTAGCAATGCCAAAATGCAAACGCACCTGAATTTCTTTAATCTGGTTTCAGCAATGTCTAGAACGAAGTGTTTATATATGTTGCACTGAAAATGAAAGATGAACGAATGAGATAAAAAGAAAGAACCAAACAAATTGCGGCGCTAACAACGCCGCTTTAACATGTCAACACAAAGAGGAAAAGAAGCCATCACGACATCACGACAACAAATGCAAACACAAAGATGATCGCCGACGATGCATCATCCGACGATGCATCGCATGCCGCCGACGATGCATCGCCGACGATGCATCGCAGACGATGCATTGCTGACGATGCATCGCAGACGAGCTGCTGTGATGCCTAGCACACTCTCCACCATGCTCTTACTAGATATCAATCCTGGGATTGACGGCGCAAGCAGAGTGCCAAAAGGTGGACACAACGACGTCAACACAACAGCACAACATCCCAACAATCCAGTCTATAAGCCCGGCACACATCAAAACTACACTGCTCTGATTCATCTCAACATCAATGGAGCCATGACATTGTGGACTTGCCATAGAACAAATGCATAACTGACAAACAAACAAAAGCACCACCTTGCAAACCAACACCAAAAGCACCGTCGTAACATAAACTCACGCGCACAAATGAAATAGTAATGTTGTTGGTTGTTGTGTTGTCTTTGAAAAAAAATACCATGAAACCTTATAGGAACTTGTGGTACTGTGCAGCAATCTTTGTACATGTGTGATCAAAAAATTATGAACTTCACCAATTAACTTATGTCTCAATCACTAGTGAGTTCAACACAGCTTAATAAATTATTGCCATGTCAACTAGATGTCCTTTTAAATGAGCGATAGATGAAATGCTCCCGATAAGTTCCCACACATCATTTTGAACAACTAATTGTTAACATTGCCCACATTGTTTCACGCCACAAATCGCGAAACATGATAACTGGATTACTTATAAAAGAAATAAAAAGAACACTCTGTAGTCTTAATCGTGTTCGGTCATTCCATTTGACATGATTGAAAATGACTTCCCTAAATACCCTATACTATTAGTTGCCCCAATAAGTTCACGGCACAGAGTCAAAAATTGCATAGCCATAATGAGAACAAAAAGAACTCTTTCGAGCCTAACCATGTCTCTAGTAATCAATTTTTATATATCACAATGAATGACCACAACTTAATACTGCATACATACAATAAAATATTATATCTACCACTACTCCGCTAAAAAATACTTAGCAGTTACTATAATATCACGGGAAATTAACACAATATAAAGGTACATGAGCTACTACTAAAAACTCTTGCACCGGCTGCTAGGAATAATGTTATGCCTAATTACTTTGACAGATAATCTACTACCTTAGGTATGGTAGTTCTACCCTACCACTGTACATGTCCAGTTAAAGCTTACGCACATAGATATATCTTTTAGCGAATAATCAACTTTCCTGGTGTTCCCTGAACCCCATTATATTTTCGCGATTCATACGATTCCTACCTATGTGCAATGATTCAGACAGGGAATTTGGCGATAAACCGGTTCCTCTCGGGCATTCCGGTCTATTCCGGTCATCACTCCAACAAGAGGGCATGATAGATGCATGCCTGATGCATGCCTGATGCAGCCTGATGCATGCCCCTAAAAGCTCCCAAAAGTATGTCTGAAAGCGACTGGCCACCTGAGATTGACCAAGCCTATGAACGTGTCCGTGTTCTAGGCCATGGCGCTTTCGGTGCAGTGTGGCTCGCCAAGGCGAAGCATTCGAGTTCACTTCTCTCGCAAACAGAAAAGACAGCTTGCGCACGCGATACGGGAGATCACGATGGCGATGATGATGCGTCGATCGAGTCCTTTGAGAACGATGATCAATTTGATTCCTGCGTGAGCCCGAATTCTTCTGCCAGTGCCGCTGCCAAAATCAGCTCCCAAGACGTTTCCTACGTTGCCATCAAACGCATCCACGCTTCTAAAGAGCCGGAAATCAAATACGCCTCGCGTGAAATCGACATTTTGCGAGAAATAAATCACCCAAACGTAATTCGCTGCCTCGCTCACGTCAAAACACCCCGCAGTAGAATTGTTGTACTCACTCTGGCCAATGGACCTAACCTGCAACAGTTAGTCAATGCCGGTGGGGCATTATCCGTTTCACTCGCCCGCTTGGCGGCACGTCATCTTATCGCTGCAGTCAGCTATTTGCATGGGAGGGCGGTCATTCATAGGGATATCAAGCCAGACAATTGCATTTTGATGAAACACAAGAATAGTCCATCTTATATTTCTCATCATGATGATTGGATGGCAAATGATGATTTATGGAACGACGCGTACATCTTTGATGAAAGCGAGTGGAAAGTTGTGTTGGTAGATTTCGGGTTTGCCAAAGCCTTGACACCACAGCAGGTTGGGGTACGACAATCGGTCAGGCAAATATTTGCGAGGCAGGCCAGTCAACATCATCAAGATATGCTTGAGTCTAAAGAAAACGTCTCGGACGCCAAAAGAGCTATACACACACCTCCTCCTAAGAGAGGATTCTCCTTTGAAAGGATTCCTATTCGAGCTATGTCAGCCGTAGGAACGCGTTCTTATGCTGCGCCCGAAGTAATGAAAGTTCGCACTAGATCATCCCAAGATGAAGCCTTGACCGATTGCGTGTCTGACTACGGTTTCATATCTGATTCGTATTCTGTTGGAAGCACCATTAAAGTTTTGCTGACAGGAGTTCCCGCAGACGTGGAGGATGTCGTGCGATTCATTAGCGCGAACAACAACTTGCTTCTGGATGCGCTCTCTGTAATTCTCTCATGCGGACGAAAGAGCAAGATAAGAAAGAAAAGGTATAAATTTTTAGATGAAACGCCAAGGCAGGCACGAGAAGTTGTTGTGAAGTTAATGAAGGCGAAAGCGGAAGAACGTTTGGCAGTACCACTGGCAAGAGATGAACCGTGGATTGAAGGCGGATGCGGTGTTGACGATCCAGTGGTGGAGTTGCCCCAGGGTGATATTGTTATTGGAAATAGCGATCCTGTGGTTTGTTTAAAGTGTGCTGCTCACCACTGAGGGAGGTCGCATCAAAGCATGTCTCTTTTGGTCTCTCTTCAATTTTGGTTTTTGGTTTTCTTACATTTTGAGTGGTGCATGTAACAATTTGTGTAGGCACCATTAGTGCCCTTATTTGGTGGATGATTACTCTCAAATGTGGTGTTGATGCAAGTGTTCTAAAGTAAATTAATTTCATACAACAGCACGTGAGAGCAGACGCCACCACGCTAGTCCAATTAACTCAAGATAAAGCATTGAATGTCTCCATATGCAAAAAACCCAGAAGCATTTAATCTTCTTCCATCACCAACTGGACTTTCATTGTAGACTTTTCTGCAGCACAAGCCAGTGCCTCTCTTGCTTGACCTAACGGGAAAGTCTTGGTGACATACTTTTCCATCTGGAACGGAGGCAAGTTGGCAGTATTTTCTGCCGACATCAACTCCAATGCCCTCTCTATGGGCCCACATCTACTTCCAACTACCATCAACTCATCGATAACAATGGGCGCTGAATGAAAACCGCTGACTCCCGCAGCACAAGTTGATTTTAGGACCAATACTCCCATCGGTCTACAAAGAGACATTGATAGCTTCAGTCCATTTGGATTGCCGGTGGCATCAATGACAACATCGTACTGATTCAAGTGATCAGATGACACTTGCTTTTGTTCATCATCTTGGTAGCATTCGGAGACTAAACGGGTTTGAACTCCACAATCAGCAACCAAGTCAAGTTTGTCCCGATGCTTTCCAAAAAGAATTGGTGCAGGCGGTTGAGGTTTGGCAGCATCAAAAATCGCAATAGAAGAAAGATATTCCCTCCCAAGAATTTCAGACACACACAATCCCAGTTTACCATCTCCCAATATGGCCACCTTATCTCCTCCCCTGGCACTCCTCCTTTCAATGTCAGCATAGGTGAAATGCACCAATCCTTGTTCAACAATCCTACAAGCAGCGGCTAATGGTTCCGCGAATACAGCTACCTCATTAGGCATTCCCTCTGGAACCTTGTGCAAATTTACAATAGGCAGTATCATGTACTCTATGGTTCGGGAATATTTAAGATTAAAATAAGATATAGAAGTCGATATGAGATGTTGTGTTCAATGTTCAACTATGTTCGATAATATAAATTGTTCAGCTCACCGGCGAACGTCCCATCTTGATTCAATATCCCAAGAACAGTTCTATTTGGACAATGATTCCTCGACATCTTGGAATTGAAGCCATCATATGCTAATTTGTCATCACAGACGCCACAAAATGCATTACGGTTGACATCATTACAACATCCCAAATTAATGTCACCACAAACCCTCTCATTGATCCACTGTTCTTTCAATTCGTCGGATGCATCGTCATGGAGTTTCACCACCCTCCCAACGAATTCATGCCCCAGCGTCCCAGTGAATCCCATGTACCCTTGCAATATTTCTAAATCGGTGTTGCAGATACCAGCGCGAAGTACTTTGATGAGAGCATATTTCGTAGAGGGGATGGTTGGTAATGGGATTGTCATTAGTTGGCCATTGTCTAATGGATTGGGGTTCGTGTTTCCGTTGGATGACTGGACCACAAATGCTTTCATTGATGATGGAAGAGGAGAGGACGGCATGATTGTGCGTGCTGGAGAGCCGTCATACGAAAGAAATAACGGTTTGAATGAAAAGGTGATTTTAATTGATAGACCAAGTACACAGTTGCAACAAAAAAAAATTACAGAGAAATCTCTCTGGAAATTCATATGCGTTTCAGAAAACAATATAGCGCATAGATCACGTAATATTCCGAATAACATCTCAACAACTGAAACAGCGACACTCGAGCAAATTATGAGTGAAGAATGGTGGATGTAACTGGTAATTAATGTCATTTCAGATGCGCTGACCTGATAATTTCAATAAAGCGCGGTGAAAGACTCTTGACACCCAACTAAAGATCAATTATGAATTGCATTTGGTTATTTCTTCCGTCTGTTTACTTGTGAGCATTCGATTAGATTCGGTTGTTACATTATCATGGATAATCATCGACCGCTTATGGTCCTTCAAGTGAGAGGAGGCAAGAACCTGCAAGAACGTCACAAGATGGGAACAAGCCGCACGTTCCCGGATCTTGCTTTTTGTCAAAACAGCGGGGCAAGAACGGGACAACTCCCTCGAGAATGATCCCATATTCTGTCAAGATTTTTTCAAAATCTTAGTTGTGTTGGAAACTGAGCCGTTTTCTCCTTCTCCTCCTTCTTCTCCTTCTTCTTCTCCTCCTTCTTCAGTGAGACAGTTTTTTTGCATTTTGCCAAAACAGGTACTGACCATGAAGTTGATGTGAACTTACCTGTAAATAATTCATTTTTTGCTTGGACTTACACCGGTAGTTATAGTGTTTTAAGTATCTGCCTACCTTTCAAATTATATCTTTTTGTATAACGTATGACATTATTTTCTAGAATGTTTTTGTAAACTTGAAGGGAACATTAGTCACAAATTATCATTTTAATCATAAAACAATGGTTCTGTAAACTTGAAGGGAATGTTATCGTGTCACAAAAGAGTGTCTACGTCTAGCAAGAATGATTTCGCAAACTAAAAGAAATGGGTACATACTTTTAAAACGGGCGCGGGAGCGCGGCGCACGCGAAGCGCGCGACGCGCTCTCGCCCATTTGCAACTATGGTACTATAGTACATATTAATTAAGCGTAGAAAAGTGGCCATACTACTACAAGCACTTTATTTCAAAAGTAAGTCTTCCTCTGTCTCTACAAATCGCATTCTGTTTCGCTGGCTACAAAAATCTTGCAGCGGCTGCTGGTAATATTGTACAATCCGTCCACCTCACATCGAAAAAAGTAGAGGACTTTGAGATAAATTAGGCTGATCCTTATTTAAAATAAATTCTAAAATAAATTTATTTTTTCTTGGACATTTCGTTTTTTTTATCTATCTACGGTCCTTATTTAAACTAAATCCACTCTGAACAAAATTCCATCACTCTGAAAACTCTGTTGAAATCCTTCCCGCCACTTTTTTCAACAAAATTTCTCTTAAATTTTGTTGAAAATAAACTCTCAACAAAATCTGGCAACGCCAGACCTCCAGACCAGCCACAGCACAAACTACACGATACGTTGCGGAACCAGTTTAATCGTAGTATTGCACTGACGCGTTACATCTGGCATTCGTCACCATGAGGATTTCCGCCGCCACCACCGCATCACCTTGATCATGGTGAATACTGTCACAACACCAGGTCCGCCACGATTGCCCTCACCGCAACATCACCCTCGACCATCCCGCCACTTGTTCGGTCAGATTCCCGTATTTTACGAGGAATCACACCATTTGCGAGGAGTAGGAGGGGAAAAGGCAATTCAGGAAGTGTAAGTGTTTTTTAATGTATATCGCCCCCTTTATTGCACGAAATCATCACCTCATCAATGCCTTCAATGTTGTTCTTTTCTGTGTTGGGCCGCTTTAGAGGAGGGGCTTCCGTCAATGGTGTGAACTGTCGGCAGCTTCGGCCTGTGACGCTATGCCGGACATGGAATCGTCAATCATCACTCGTTACTCGTCGCCATCAACAATATTGTACAACAACCAACCTACATTGGGAAAAGCCACAACCGGAACATGGGAGAAGACAGAGATAACGTGGAGCGAATGAGACGTCCGCTCGGACGGCTCAATGAGAACCTTCGTGGGCTTTAGCGGTCGATGGTGAGGCTGTCGTGTTGGATATGTCGACAGACATGGCATCGTCACTGTCAACAAAAGAACACAACAACCAAGCAATATCACCGGGGCATGGAAGAATAAAGAGAAGAGGTGGAGGGAGCGAGGTCCTCACTCGGTCGGCTCAATCCGAGGGGTTTGTCGATGGTGTGAGATGTGGCACGCCATGTCAGACATGGCATCAACAACTTTACACAACAACAAACCAATTTTAGCTGGGAAAAAACACAAAACCAGGGTATGAAAGAACGGGAGCAAAGGTGGAGAGAGCAAGGTTTTTTCTAGCCAATTGCGGATTTGCTGTCTGTTAGCTAATAAGTAGTTTTAATAGTAATAATATGGAATACATTAGAATAAGTGTTTTGTTCATTGCAGAGTAGTATCATTTTTTGGAGAAAAAAATGTTGTGTCACTTGTGTAAATAAGGACGGAGGGATCCAAATGGTAAAATAAATTTATTCCTTCAGGAGCAAAAATAAATTTATTAAAAATTTATTGTAAATAAGGATCAGCCTTAACATGTATGGTAGCCCCATAAAAATAAATCAATCAAAATGGAGTAGATGTAGTTAAATAATGGTGATGCATGTACCCCCATACTGCGCACCACTCAAATTTTTTACCCACTGTCATTGAAATCAAAAATCGTTCGTCCAGCAACTTTGCAACAATGAATTCGACACCACGAACAAAACAATGATTGTCGCAGAGTGTTCTAATAAATCCCCTTCAATGCTGCTCTTGCTCCCCCTTCAAACAAGCAATGAGAGATCTACCTTTAATGACTGGGCGACAGACATTAGTGGGGGGGGACAGGTTGCTTTTAAATTAATTTACCTCGACTAACAGAATTCATACCAGAACCATCCAAAGCACACCAGCAGATCAACTCGATAAATTCCAATCACATAACATTGTAATTGATGAACCACTTCTCTCGTCTAAAGGAAATTTAATGGCAGTTGCCAAGAATCCACTGGGAAAGTCTTATCACAAATTGGGAGATGTCTTGTGAACCACGACAATGGTGCCATCTAACAGTTCATCTTAGGTGGAAAAAGTTGCATCACAACAGACAATTCTGCATGAGAAAAATATTGTCACTTTGAGCAAGCAACAAGAGTCTCACATATCATTACTGTCAATCACCGCTCGAGCAAACAATACACCAATGCCACCAAAAAAGAGACTCTATCCGATAGTTAGACCCGTATTTCAAAAGCTCATTGAGTCAGAATGCTGGGATCAAAAAGAGGGGTGCATTGATAAAACCCAATGTTGACTTACCTCATCCGGGAGATGGAGTGAGCACAGTGGAAGGACTCTTCAGGAAGAAGAACCATGGAGGATCATTGCGAGGAAATTTTCTGCCTTTGTGAGAAGGAAGCTGTCGCGTCCCTTCATTCGAAATGAACAATCAGCCTATGCAATTTACAAGCAGAAGGGAGGCAACGGGCATACAAAACCTGGTGGGGCGATGCACTTCAACTTAAGGAAACACTGTGTTCCAATTTATGACACGATCACAAGGATAGGGAGGGAGGGAATGACGAAGATGAAAATGGGAATGCGGCATGAGAAAATCCAATGGAGTGCAAAGGATTGAGGTACTCGAGGATAAATTGATCCTAGATCACAAACGGGGGCAGACACGGCAACACAACAAGCCAAACATCAATGAATTGAACATAAGAACTCACCTCACATGTGACGAATTGTCCTTACTTGAAAGGGATGGAGTGGATGTTGATGGAGTATTCTTGGTGGACAATGAATTTGATTAGGACTAATTTGAACAGCACTGTGCAAAATAAATATGACCTCCATCAGCCGATAAGTTGGTGAGGATCTTTACTAGCAAATTTAATTTCACATTTTTGCTGACATGTAAACAGAAAGGTTGTAAAACTGTTAAGTAATACTGAAGTCATAGCATTATTTCCGGAAAAGAACTGCTTTTTCTTGAGATGTCCCTCAACAATTTTCAATATTATTTACCCACAGACAGCCAATTCAGTCAATGACCATGGCACCGATCCGCCTCATAGCAGCATCAACAAAGCTGCTGCATGCTCGCCAAAGCCTCCCCCCCTCATGACTGACATGCCCATGTCCTGTCCGGTGTTCCATCAAAGGCGACACACAATAGTAAGGAAAAGAAGTGATTCAGTTGACAATTTACAATGAGTAAGTGATTTTAATTTATTGTAACGAATAACATGATTACTCCCTCCCCCACATTCCTCATTGGTCAAAAACTATGGTAATTTCACAAATTTATCATCGGCTGAATGAATTTATTCTACTGTCACGGAGAAATGATTCGACCAGCTTTTTCAAGGATGAGTCAAGTGAAATGTACAGTCATTTTACTTTTTTGAGTGGATGTTGTAAAAATGCGAGGATAGAAAAAGTTATCCATCATTCAACAATCTAGTTGGATGTGTTGTGGGAGAATGGATGTTGGGCTTAGAAGCTGGAGAGCTGGAGAGCTGGTTGCAAAAATATTTGAGAGGTTAGAGGTGTGAGAGAAGCAAGGACATTCGACGATGAACCATAGGAGTTTCATTTTCACTCCATCAACAACATAACAATGAAATCCCTCACAATAAACCAACAATCAACAGCAATGGTGTCACACAACAATTGTAAATCAATGAACAAGTGTCTAAGTTGAATAACATGTTCACTGGGGATGGGGGGTTACAGGGACAGGAGGGAGGTGCAATGTCAAACATCTATGAGGTTGAAACAATTTGCAACAAGCACATAACACAACAATCAACGCAATCAGTACTGTCAAGCACCAGTGCTTGCTTTGTGATTGCTTGGATAAAAGATGTTGAACAGGATGGTCAGTGGATTGGTGAAAGGCAACGAAAAAGGAAACGATAACGTACAAACAAACATGATATGACTTCATCAGGTTTCTTCTGGTCAAAAGTATTTGGTGATTGTGGGCCTTTCAATCTCTTTGGCTCCTTGATGCAACAAAATTGACATACAATGGACACAACACCCAAACAATACAATACACAACAATGCAGCCATCATCTAGCAAGAGACGAATTGGAACTGATCAATGATGGTGCAATGGAAATCGCGAATTAATTAACTTACCTGATGATTTTGACAGGAATGTCTTTGGTTTTTTCTTTATGCAGTGGAAACATAAGGAGGGGGTCATGTAGAAGACACTTGAAAATGAATAATAAAGACATTAGTAAGGCCTCTTCTTTAGTAGTCAGGCATTTCAAAATATAAATCAAGTCCTCGTTAAACAAAGCCAAGAGAATTTACCTGGTGTGCACATCATAAACAGTGAGCATTGATTAGAGATGTCAATGGACTTTTTTTATTTGCCCTTGTTGGAACTCAATCCTGAGAGCAGGGCAAATGGTTGTTGATGAGCGTGCAAACCAATTGGCAAAGAGGGGGGCATCGCTGAAATGGGTGCTGTGAGTGCACCTGGGGGAGACGTCGTGCGAAAGGGAAACAATCATGGATATGTGCAAAATTGAGAGTCAGGAACTGCAGCTCTCATGATGGATTCTGCTGTGAAACGGGAAACACAATTACTTTTTTGTTGTCCAGTCTAGATTTTTCCCCACAGAATTGAAAAGAATTAAGGATTTTTACTCCGATCGGCTTGAGACGTCATAAAAATCAAACAGCAGATTAACCTCAGATTAACTAGGTGACATCCTGGCCGACTTACTGGCTGACGGAGAAAGTAAGTTACTTTGAGGTTACTTTGTATGACACCAAAAATTACCTTCTAAGTCTCAAAAACGCCCTTCAATAATCAAAGGTATTGCGAACAACATGAAAACAGGGGGCACTTACTATGTGTCGAAAACGATAGTTTTAAGACCTGCTAAAGATGTCACAAATTAAAGGTCTTACTTGTAACTGTTAGGCTCTAGAGGTCAGAAAGATCTTACTGCTGAAATATAGTATGTGATAGAATACTCTACCCATACAACTAAGACAATTTGCAGCTGTGGGGTGTAAAACCGAGGGTGTGACAAATATTTTGGTTGGAGTTGTGATTTATACACTCAATCAGAAAAACCGGCGTGCATCCCAAGAAGGCAAAAGTTGAGGAGGCAAATATTTTACACCAGGGAGGCAAATTTTTCATCGGTGTCTAAATCAGCCCTTTTTACACCAGGGTGTAAAAATTTACACACCGGGTGTAAACAGTATTTCTTTCCACGTACTCAAACACAACATATCTCAGCAATGTTGTGATGATGACAAGAACTGATAGAAAACGATTTAGTGACAATGGCAATGGGCAGGCACAGTGGTTACAGCAACGCAACAATGATGACGCGATTACAGCAATGCCGACACAGTGTTGATGGCACGGATGGTGGCGGACCAAACAACTATGGACGCAGATGCAGAAGATAGAAAGTGGCCCGATAGTAGCACTGGCTACAATTGATTGTCTATGAGGTGGGAAACATCCGGGGACCATTCAACAATCAATTATGGACACTTTTGAATCTTTGTCCATAATAATTTTCAGTGTGCATTTTTTTACACACTCGGTTTTACACCCAACATCTGCAAATCGTCTAAGAGAAGTCTCAACATAATAAGCCAATAAAATGGATACTACTTCAATAAATGAGCTATCACCCAATAACTAAAACAACAAAAGATGAACTCATTAAATCCTCACTTCCAGAATGGGGAGGGGGCAGGAGGCAGTTCCAGCATCATAAAAGAGCTGAGCAGCGTTGATTCCATGGGGGGAAGTACAAATTAAATTGAAGAATGGCACACAAAATAGGAACAAAAAAGATGGAAAAAGTCTGGAATAAACCCTGTGCACAAACATGGATGCCCTTTCCCTATCTTCAGTGGGCTGGTGGTAACAACAGTGCTAGATGTAGTGTCAAGCAGTGATAGATACAAAATGCAGAGGGTGTGTAACTTTCGAATTAGAAATAGTTATTCAAAACTATAGAAAAAAGTCAGGTGGGTGGAGGGGCTTATGTTGTGCTTGCAGCCCCTGATGGTATATTCTAAAAACAGCGGGAGATAAGAATGGGGGCATAAGAGTGAGGTGAGAAGCACTTTCTGAGCAAACATAGAGTGACCCAACCATCAAAATGAAAATGTCTGACAATCTCACTGATGATTAGACAACCCCATGGGATTCTTAGAAAAGTTTGTTGTGTAAAAATGAGTTTGATCAGCCCCTACTAGGGAATCATGAAATTTGATCTGCCCCTGGCCAAAATTCTTTGAAGAGTCAGACAACACTAATCCATTGGTTCGATGCTGTATACATGTGGGCAGAGAAGGTGGTCAATTTCTTGTTTCTTGTATCTTGTATACACTGGCTGGCATGAGGGGGGGCATGATCGGTGACCATTTCTAAACAGGAGGTGCCGTCAGAAATATGGGCAGATTCAGATCATGACTACCTGTAAACCATGCTAGTGAAGGGTAGGGCAAATTTTTGGTGTCTGCTTACATAAAGGTATGAAGGGATGGGATGGGATTGATACTTGTTTATACACAGGCTGTCAATATATGTAAGGGTAGGGTATGACCCAGCTACACATGCCCATATATTAACAGGCACTTTCTATTTATAATCAAAAACTGTCTATTCATACACAGGCACTGCCAGTATAAAAAATAGGCAAATATACAGGCATGCAAACATTCACATTTTACATACAGGAATTCCTTCATTTATTACAAATATTTTATGGGTACTTAAGTACCGGGTGCTAAAAGTGACATAATTAGCAAACAATCGTTACGTCACAATACGGTGTTATTTCAGATACTTTTACGCGAGGGTCTAAGTAATTTGTTAGCAATTTTTTGGTATTATATGTTACTCACAGTAACACTTTAGTAATATTTTGCACGCTAAATTATCGTAGGTCTTGTAGGAGGGTATTGTATTTTGCAGGAAATTTTACATGAGAAATGTATGTAAGGAGTTCGAAAAATATCACCACGGTGTTATTTGAAAATTAACATGATAGTATAGTATTCAGGTATTCTGTGGTATTGTAGATAAAATTAGATACTCCATGGCCTTCAACAAGTCACCATTTTGAGTCTGTCAATGTCATCATGTGGAAAGGCATGATCAGAGGAGCTATATGTGCCTAAAATATTAAGTGGTGCATGGTATTAAGCATAGAATAATACATGATGATGGGTATGTTGTGGGCGAGAGAAGACAAACTAGAATCCCAGCAAGACAGGCAACTTTGCCAATTTTTTGGTGATTGTTCGATGGTTGGTTGATAGCTTTGTTTTTTTGTCCATAGCAGTCAATAGTATGTCGACAGATAGAGTTGATAGGCTGACGTTCTATCAACTTTTTGGTCAACACATGTTGATACTATTGACTTTTGTCTTTATACTTCTTGACATTCTGATCGACTATCAACCAACTATCTACACGCGAGGAAAACATCCATAGCTGGTAGATAGTTTGTATGTGCTAATTACGTCTAGCTATCTGATATTGTCAATAGTTGGTTGATATCAGCAGTTGATAGTATATACTCACACAGTTGACATGTTGCCAAAAAACAGTAGATCAACTTCTATCAAATTGTTCATCAACAAGAGCCGTATTATCTACTGTTTAGTCAACACTCACATTTTTCAGTCCCATCAATAATGTTCCATAGGGTCAATACTTATTTGAGAGTTGACCAATTTTTGGCAAAGTTGCCTGTCTTGCAGCCATTCTTTTTTGTTTCTGTGTCATTTTTTCTCCCTAATTGACATTGGTGGTTTCTTCATGGCAAGTCTCATCAGTTTGCGTTATGACAAATGGGTATCCGCCAAGTTTTTCAAAACCTCACTTGGTAATCAGGTTCTTTCTCTAAGGGCATCATCATTAGCAATGCCCAAAAGTTTGCTGTCTGATGTCCGTAACTTTGTCTGAAACCCAACAAGATTTGGTTGAGCTTCCTTTTCCAGCATGTCACCATAATTTAGCCCCCACATGGAATCTCGTCTCAGTCTTCCCGGCACATCACCATTGGTTTCTTGCAGTTTGCATTAAGGTTATCAATCTGGTGACCCCAGAAAGTCTCTCTGCCATGACACTGCAAGCACATCCCCTTCAACAAGCCCCAGCAAAAGCCTGATAGATGCCAGCTTGAGCCTTTGATTTCTCTCAGTCCATCATCAAAAAGCCTCCCAGCTGTGTCCATCCAAATCCCCACAAGAGAGCTGAGGATGGCATCTGTTTCTCTTGGTGATCCCAAAATAGCAAGTTCATACAACAATCATCAAACCCAAATAATGACCCCAGCCCAAAAGTTGGATGTCATATTGCCTGCCATCAGCCTAGGTCTGATGCCCATTGGCTATAAAGATCCAATGTGTATAGGAAATGATGGAGATCAGCAAGACACACATCTTCACCGTTTTTTGGTGATTGATTGACAGTTGGTTGATAGTTTTTTTGTTGATAGTAGTAGATAGTATGTCAACAGCACGAGTTGATAGGGTGACTTTCTATCAACTTTTTGGTAGACATGTGTCAATACTATTGACTTTTTGTTTTTTACTTGTCAACATGTTGGCAAACTATCAATCAACTACCATATATCACGGTTTATAAGCCCCCATACGGATATAAGACCCCCCACCCCCATTTTCTGTACATCTGTGTTTTTGCCTTGATAGATGCCCCTAGATGTTCTAAAACCATCTGGAAACACTTGTCCTTATAAAATGCAACACCCCCATAGGTTTTTCTCCTCATAGTCCAGCTAGTTCCTGAGTTACACCTATAAGCCTCACAACTCACCACAAATGAAAGAACGCACACTAAAACCATACTGAAAAATGGTGTGGATTTTCTTAATTGGTTACTTTCCCAGCGATCATGGTTGCAGTTGAGAATTGCATTCTTACGGATGTGGAAATGCCCTTATTGAAGGGGAGGGCAACAGCGTGGGCCGTCTGGGTAGCTTGCACTTGGTGGAGAAAGTCCACCTTGCATGTTATCTAAATGGACAGATGGATGGTTGCCGTGCTTTTTTTGCCTCACATGAATATGCAAGTGGGGAAACTTCATGTTTGCTTGATGGTTTGCTGTTGAGGGTTAGGGTTAGGGTTATCCTCTCTGGTTCTCAAATTAAGAGTATGAAGGCACTCTACTTTCAAAATCGCGGTTAGACCCTAACCCTAAATCTGGCATTGTAGTGTAGGCCTCTACAAGCCACTCTGCCACCACTTTGCAAGATGGTTCCTTTGCAACACCATCTTCAATTTCCACTCCGTCTGTCATCCAATCCTCCCATTTTTTGAGTAACTGAGTCTTGATGGCTTTTTAATCCCAACATCAATTGGTTGACACAAATAAGTGCAGCCTGCTGGGATGAATATGATCTCTATTCCCATTGACTGGATTCAGATTCAGTTCATTACCTAACCCATCTTATGGACATGGTAGGTGTCAAGGATGAGGATGGGTGGTTGGATGGAAGCATTGCTTGCATCGCGCTGTTCCTTCACGGCTGCGAAACAAAATCAATCCATGCATTCATCATCGACTCATCCCCTGATGCCTTTGGCTGGCTGGCAAGAGTACTTTTCTGCCAGAGGAAACGTGATGAATTCATGTGCGATTTGTCCGTTTTGTTCACCTTCGAAGATTAAGAAAGGTGTCAACATTTTTTCACTTACTGTGACAGTTGCAGCAAGTGTGGCATGCTTGGCTTCTGAGGTTGAAGACCTCTGTTGGATTGAATTTATCCGATTGCTTTGAGCATCTTGTTCAAGTGACAGGAATATGGAATGGATGTTTGGTCCAATTCAAGATGTTATTTGGGTCCCGTCCTTGGGTTTTCACCCTCATTACGGCGATGAAGTCCTCTGCAGCATCCTTGGTTACTGTGAAGTGCTTTTGTGTAGTGTGTGACACTGTGTGAGCCCGATAAAATGGGTGAATTGGTGAATTGCGACAGCCTTTGCTCTCACAGTCTTGTCCTTGGGGGAAGGAAGAAGCCGCCTGGCCTCTCATCCCATCATCCTTTTGGTGAGTTGGATACCTTGCTCATGGATAGAGGATGCAAGTTCCCTCATCTGCGCATGTATTGCCGACAGAGCACTGGATGGCCAGGATGAATTTTGCGAGCCATAACCTTTGTGTTGTATGACACAAACTCATCAGTGGAGTTAACATCGTGGACCTTCAAGACCAATTGCTTCCACCAGCAATAGTAAAGAAGAGAGGGTATACCTAAAATTTGACAGGCATTGCAACGGGAATGTCCGGATGAGATGAGTGCATCAATTTGCTGTATTGCATACTGTTTTTCTTTGAGTTCGTAAGACCTCTGGACTGCCGGAGGTCAGTTATCAACAAACGCGGCCTCTTCTGTTACCTTCATGTTTGGTTAGAGGTTAGAGTTCAGCAATACAATTGGAGAGGAAGACAAGTGATTTTGGCTTGGGGTGGTGTTTCATGAGGATGGCTCTTGGGAAGGTGTGACAAAAACATGGACAGTGAGTGGGGAGTTGGGACCGATTGATAGAAATTCACCACTAACCTGATTTGGATTCCAGCGTGATTTATTGGAATATGATGGGAAATGGCATGACATGCAGTACAAAAAATATAATAAGTAGATAAACAGGATACATTTATCTCTCCACCGTTTTTAAAATCACTAGCTTTACATCGACTATAAGTCCCACCAAAATGTATCTTTATACATTTGGGGGGTCTTATAAACTGTGATATATGGTATTGACAAGTAATGAAAACATTGATAGTTTGTTGATAGATGGTATTTACCACTTATGACTAGCTATCTGGTTTGATTGATAGTTGGTTGATACCAGGCAGTCGATCATATTGACCGGCACAGTTGACATGTTGACTAAAAAGTCATATTGGATCAACCATCTATCAACTCTTGTGTGGACAGGAGTCAATACTGTATACTGTTAAGTTGATACTTGAATGTTTTTCAATCCCATTGATCATGGCCGATGAGGTCAATAATTGGTTGATAGTTGAACAATTTTTGGCGATCTTGCTTATCTTGCAGAGGTATCTGGAAAGTGAAGCCCCTTCACACTGCATTGGTGCAGCCTTCCAGAATTATCAATCTTGCTCCACTTTAGATTTAATGCACACTTCTGCTTTGTGGGGAAAGCAATCACAGTAAGTAACACAAAATAATTGAATGGAATAATTGAAATCTATTCCATCATCTGTAGTTATACTCACAAATCTTTTACTCATGCATCAATTGAAATTTTTGTGTAATCATACTGGCTTATAGTTTGAAAACTATTAAGGAACTTGAAAACTAACCGGAGCAAGCTTTCAGATGGGAGGAGTGCAAAAGGGGGCAATAGGAAGAATCTTGCATGTTGAGTTAGAACAAGTTATAGAATTTCTATGCCCAAGAGCAAAGTTATACTCAGGCATCATTTGCACATACAGCAATGCCAATTTTTGTCTTCCACTCTTGAAACAGAATTTGAACTTAATAGAGTGAAGAGTGTTGAAAGATATGGATACATTCTTGTTTATTTTTTCATGCCAATGCCTGTGCCTGGCTAGTTTCCTCGACTTGTTAGGTCCTGGTTTATCCAAACATTTGCTTATATATTTTATCAACATGACATTGCCAAATCAAAATTGTCCCATCCACCAACTCTACCAAACTAGTACGGACATCTGTAATTGACTGAAGCTGTGCTGTATCTACTTTGGGTTAAGATAAAAATATGAATGTAATGTGATAAAGTGTTTTTCATTAATTTTCAACCACGTTTTGCCTCCAACATTCTTGTTGTGTGATCTCTCTCCTCTTTGATGTGTTTGGATTCAAAGCAACTCTTATAGTTATTGAACTGTTGTGTTTAAGCCATCTGGGAATCGCTACTTTTGTTTTTACTCCTTCTTGTGATTTCTCTATGGTTCTGTGAACTCTTGCAGCCAGATGATCTAGTGATGATGGCATCTGTCAAAACTGTACACACCAAGGCATGCTCAAGTTTCTTCATTAGTCTGCGCATCCACTTCCTTCGTGGCATATCCATACATGAATATCCAAACAATTGTGTTATATTATATTCACCACCACCCTCATCATTCTTGGCAGTACCAAAATAGGTGGAACCTTTGCAACACTATAGTGATTCTGCATGATGAAATGGTTGTGTTCTGCTGTTAATTCCGATTCCAACATCAGTGGTGTGATTATCAATTCCCCCTGTCAGTAATGCTCCATCTACATTTCCAACAGAGCTACTGTTGTGATTATCTATTCCCCTGCTATCATCTGCTTTCATTGCCGCTGTTGATGTTTTCTCTATTCTACATAGATGCATCTTTTCTTACAGGCTGAGGGGTATTTTATGTTTATGGTTTAATATGGTCAGTTTCCTGAAAACCGTCAGAGACAAATAGCTTATATAAATAATTTTCACCCAAAGTTAGTGGCAACAAATATAAGAAAGCTACTGTTCTGAAATGGATGTTACAAATGCAATAACATATGTTTTGTTATTGGCTGTATATAAAGTAAGGGGTTATGTAAATCCTTATCACTAGAACTGAGCAACAGTAAAGATAGGAAAGCACAAATTTTTAAACAAATTCAACAAATTTGTTAACACATTTTTAATTAATGTTTGTATATTATTTAAAACACATCATGCATGCACAGCATTAGCAGAACAGCTGGCCAACAACCAGCCTGGACGTATTCAAATTGTTATATACATAATTATGGGGTATACATATTCACATACATGCATGAATATTGAAATACTACCATATACGTCCTTTACATATGTATAGGAAAGAAGGTTTTTGATAAACAAAAATGCCGTTTTTCGTACACACATTTTTAATTTCCGTAATTCACTTAGTTGTGTCACGTCGCTATTTCTTTGTACCTGCATTGCAGCCAGGCTGCTTAAGGACTACTTCCACCACCATGCAAAAGTCTGGCCAATTAGAATAACCGACCATGAGCAAAATTATTGTTTCGGCATTCCGATCAGGTTTCGGCATGACCCGATCAGTATAATACCACCATGACCACCACTGGAATCAATATTCATCACCGTTGGGGCACTGGAAAATAATTTCAACAAAAGTGCCCCAAGGGGGAGAAAAACGTCCAGTTCTAGAACTGGGACGGTGCCCTAACGGGATCCAACATATATAACAAGTGATTTTGACACTGAGCATTTCCTAACATTGCTCATGTGTAAAGACCTTTTCATGGTACATGTAAATAGGGACACAACTGTACATGAGAACTGTGAAAGTTCTTGCAAAGGTGAGGATTTGGGATATTTTGATAATTATTATTATGTGTATAACAAGAACTAATTTGTGACTTTCGTGTAAATTACTGGGGGGAGCCATTGGAAAGAAGTGGATTCTTTTTTGGTTGATGATGTTATATGGCGAATTTTGGTACATCGACAACTTTATTACGTCTATAACAATGGATTTGACACATCAACACATCAGCCTTTCCTATGATGCATACTGACCTAAGCCGGAATCATTTAGAAAATCTTGTAGTATGCTTTTCAGCTTTGTATTTTGTGAGTTAATTTAGTTACATTTGTGAAGTATCAATACACCATGATGAAGCAAACATGCTTCATTTTGGCAAAACGAGACTATGTAGGTTTCTACACAGAATTGGTATGTTTTGTGCTAATGACACAAAGAGATGTTGTGTAGGTATCTACACCATCTAGTATGGCTCCAATGTCATTAGTTAATGACATAGAGCATATTGTCCCAAATGGTATTTTTGGGTGATGAAGCAATTCTTGCTTACTAGCAAGACTTTAAATCATTGAGGGATGTCCAGCATCTCCTGAGAAATAAAGGTATCTTCAAGGGTACCTTTAGACTACTACTGTAGAGTAGATAATTGGCCTATGTCACTCGCCCCCACGAATGGAGAATCAGGTGAGATGTGTGTAAAAAAGGTTTCGTGTAGAAAGGAAAAATGGATTGGCCTTTTGGAGAGGAAGACACTTGTTTTGTGTTCCAAGTTGTACTGGTGATACAAGATTTTCCTGGCTGAGTAGTGACTATGAAGCATAATTTTAAGCGTAAGTGTTGGTGGAAGAGAGTATGAGTGATTCACTGAATTTATTTTATTTTATGTGTCTGTAGTGTCAAAGTATGGTGTTAGTCTCCTAATGTTTAATCTTTCTGATTTTGTTCCGCAGTGAACCCTGATTGTACCATTTGTATGGACTGTCAATATAGTCCAAGGATCTTTATGGTATTTGCTTTCTGATTTGTGGAGGATACCTTCTTTGTGAAGAAGTACTCTATCACCAATTTTGTAATCCCACTAATGCAAGACTTGTTTTCACGTTCAGTGTTGCGATTGGTTTGGCGTTGCCTATTTTCTCCTATTTTGTTCCAGTCAGCTAGGAAGGGAATGGCAAACAGCATGTCCCTGCCAAATATTGCTGCGCCTGAGAGGCTTTGAGTACCGTGTGGTATGTGGCGAACGGCCCATGCAGCATCTGTGAGGAAGTCTGCTATGTCACTAGGAGCCACTGTATTTGCCATGTCTAATTCAGCAGTAATGAGCATTTTCATGATTACTTGATGCATTCGTTTAGTATTGCTAACTTGGGGGTTCTATTGATGCTGGTTGGCTTACACTTGATGCCGTATGAATCACATAGGGTTTCAAAATTGAGCTTGAACTCGATTTTATTGTCGTAAGTAATCACTTGACAATGTGGGTAACGACTAAACCAGATCTTGTTTACTAAAGAGCTCACTTGTGCTGATAATTTTTCAAAGTAAGCTTCTTTAGGTTGGTTATGTGTGTTAGTTCCCGCTGCAGTGAGCAAACACACAGTTCATGAGGTCTGAGTGTTTGACCGGGGATGGGTCTTGCACAGTCAGCTCGACGATGGCGGATGGTCGAAGGGCAGTGCAGCGATGGACAGACGGTCCAAAAAAAAATCGCTCAAGTAGGTTATCAATTGATAGTGACCTAAGCCGAAAAGTATTTAGAAAATCTTGTAGTATGCTTTTCAGCTTTGTATTTTTGTGAGTTAATTTAGTTACATTTGTGAAGTATCAATACACCATGATGAAGCAAACATGCTTCATGTTGGCAAATCAAGACTATGTAGGTTTCTACACAGAATTGGTATGTTTTGTGCTAATGACACAAAGAGATGTTGTGTAGGTATCTACACCATCTAGTATGGCTCCAATGTCATTAACCAATGTCATTAGTTAATGACATAGAGCATATTGTCCCAAATGGTATTTCTGGGTAATGAAGCAATTCTTGCTTATTAGCAAGACTTTGAATCATTGAGGGATGTCCAGCATCTCCTGAGGAATCAGGGTATCTTCAAGGGTACCTTTAGACTACTACTGTAGAGTAGATAATTGGCCTATGTCACATACATGATATTGTTATGTTTATAACAAAAACCAGCAACAACTCAACACATCCCCTTTCCATTGAAAAACAGAGGTATGTAGTCAATATATATGTGTATACAACACCGGATTAAGCTATTTGTCTCTGACCATTTTCAGTAAAATGAGAGTTCTTGCAAAGGTGAGGATATTGGGATATTTTGCTAATTTGTTATGTATATATCATGAACTAATCTGTGACTTCCATGCAAATTCCTGGTGGGTTATCTTGTGAATTAGGTGGATCATTTTTTGGTTCATGATGCTTTATGATGAAATTTGGTGCATCCATGACTTTATTGTTTACATAACAGTGGATTCCACAGCTCAACACATCAGCCTTCTCCTATGATAAGTCCATGACATTGTTGTGTATATAACAAAACCAGCAAGATCAATGAACTTCATTATGTATATAACATGGGATCAACAAATTTGAAGACAAAGGTATGTGAGGGTGAATGGTGAATATTTTTATGTTTATAACAGCAGTTTGTTTTCACATGTCACCACCAGATATTGTTTTGACTTTAAAGCAGAGGTGAGTGGTTGATATTTTTTGAGCATGGTTACAGCATTATGGATGTTATGCATGTTTAAACCTGTCGATATTTTGTTGATATGTCCATGTCATTTTTTTGAAGACAGAGTTATGTGGGGGTGTGGTCAACATTTTTAAGTATATAACAAAATTTACATTTGTCTGAAGCTGTCCATATTTTCTGGGATATGTTCATGACATTGTTGTGTACATAACAAAATTTGAAGATATGTATGTTTGGTGTGTGGGAACAATATATTTATGTATATAACAGAAGATGTTGCACATGTCACCGCCAGTGGTTATTTTGGTGATTTAAGGCAGAGGTAAGTGGTCGATATTTTGGATTATGATGAAAGCAATATAGATGATATGCATGTCTATAGGTGTCAATATTTCCAGAGATATGTTCGTACATCGTTATATATATAACAAGATTTGAAGCCAGGTACGGTTATTTGGTCAATAGGTTTATGATAATAACAGAAAATGTTTTTCACAGTTAACCTGTTTTCACATCTTTCCAGTGATAATTTGATGTTTCACAGCAGCGGTAAGTGGTCGATACTTTTGGAAAATGATGCAAGCAAATAAAGGTGTTACACCTCTCTAAACCTATCAATATTTCCCGGGATATGTCAGTGACATTGTTAAGTATATAACAATATTAGAAGACAGGTATGTGGTTGATATTTGGGTGAATGTGTGGTCAATATTTTTATGTATATAACATCTTTTGCACATATATATGTCATCAACAAAATTGGTGTATGAGAGCAAAATGTTCATGTGCTCAGGTTTTTTCCACGATGCAGCAGTCTAAAGTGGTTTTTATTTTATGCCAAATAAAGGTATCTAGTAAAATGGTTTTTCTCCCAAAGGGAGTGTACTTCGGCGTCAATGTATTACTTAAAATCTGATAAATTCACTGACCATTTTCAGGAAGCTGACCATATTGGACCAAAATTATTACAAACCGGCTGAGGTGATATGAGGAAACTGCACTTTATGGTATTGGGCAACATTGTGGCATTGCATTCACATGATCCTTCGAATAGCTCATTGGGGCATTGTTGGACTGATTGCATTTGCTTACTTGATTCTAGCTGTGGTGCAGTGTCACTTTGGAACAAAAGGTAGACACACACACATGGTGATGTGTGGGTTGACAGGCCAAAACTGGTAGTGAACTTAGATACATGATATTGTTTGACAGTTTTTTTATATATGTTGGGCCCCAATTAGGCACCAGCCCCGTGCTGGAACTGGGACCGCATTTTCGCCCCGTGCTGGAACTGGGATGCCGACAGCCCCATACTGGCACCGTGCCACAACGGGGCGCCCAGTGCCGGAACTGGGCACCCCGTGCTGGAACTGCATGTCTAACCCTATACCTAACAACAACACTAAACTCATGGTGCCAGTATGGGGCTGTTGGCGTCCCAGTTCCAGCACGGGGCTGGTGCCTTATTGGGGCCCAACATATATATGTAATTGTAAACAATAAAAACCTCAAGAAAGAGTTGGTGTGGTCATCACTCTTTGCTAGAAGTCTTGTGTTGGTGTTGCTGGATATTTTGCCGGATACTTTATTGTGACACATCCACATCGCGTGTCGACGCAAAAACGCAACAACCAACCTCGACCGACCATACCATACCATATAGAGTATCTTCTGTCTTGTAGGTATCCATCGGAAGCAAATCTTGTTTAAATTGGTTTAAAAAGCTCAATTGACATAAGCCTC
The DNA here is from genome assembly GCA_013187285.1 of Cyclotella cryptica. NCBI lineage: Eukaryota > Bacillariophyta > Thalassiosirophyceae > Thalassiosirales > Thalassiosiraceae > Cyclotella > Cyclotella cryptica. The sequence goes on from JABMIG010000224.1 coordinate 100,406, forward strand.
AATCGTGTCAAGTCTTGTTTCCGTGAGCAACCATGGGAGAGGATCAGTCCGTGTCCACTGCATTGGCACTTTTTGCGCGAGTCAACCGGCGGGCGTCATGTACAATACAGTGCATTATGTGGTGTGTGTGTGTATACGATAGCTTCATCCATTATGGCGTTACCCACTGTTTATGTGTGTTAGACGCGGTTTCGTCGTTTTATTATGAGATTAGTACGCATCAGCTATCTCGCACGTCTTTACATCCTACAATACCAACAGATATACCAACACCCTCGGCTCCCACCTGCTGAAACACAAGGCCAAAATTGTCGAGCCAAAGTCGTGGAGGCAGTTCGTTATTACAGCAGCGCCCACACACAGCGCAAGAACAAGAATTAGTCGAGGCTATTGTATGATATTGTACTGAATGATCAGAGGCACAACACCGCCGGAAACACAACGCGCCCATTTTGAGTTTGAATCGTTGCCATCTCGTCGTCTCTCCTCGTAGCCATCGTTCGACGGCCATCCTCCATTCATAGATCAATCACGCACGCCATTGCTACCGTACTGCCCAACATCCTCCCTGCCATTCCTTGCCGCCACGATGCGCGCCATCTTGCTGCTGCTGCTGTCCCTGGCGTCCTGCCACGCCTCGCGGTCCGTCGGGCCGGCCGCGGTCGACGACGAGCGGTCCCTCACGAAGCTGTCCACCGTGGCCATCTCCACGTTCCTCCTGGAGCTCACCATCCAGCGCCGCCCCGACCGGAAGCTGCGGCGTCTGTCGTCGTCCTCCTCGGCCGACGACCTCCTCCAGTCCACCGCCGAGCGACACCTGGCCAAGATCTACGGCGAGCTGCTGGCCCAGCCGTCGCAAGTGCTCTTGACGGTGGTCACCACCGACGCCGCCGCGGCCGAGAGCGACGGGTTCTACGTGCGCTCCTCCTTCGTGGGCGGCGTCGTCTCGTTTCCCGTGTCTGCCGACATTGTCGACGGGGGCGACTCCAGCCAGGGCGGCGTGCCGACGCGAGCACAGATCTCCGACGCCACCATGTCGGCCTTCGCCATTCCCGGATACGGCGAGGACTTTCTCAACGATCTGCTGGAGGCCCAGAACCCAGAGCTGGACGGGCTGCTCTTGGTGGGGGCCAAGGAGGTCAGCGACGGAGATGCCATTGCGGGGAACAACGGGGACAGTCAGGGATTGGACAAGATTTACGACCCGCCCGTGGACACCTCCAGCAATCCCGACGCTGCCAACGGCAATACCGACAGCAACAGCAACAGCAACTCCTTCAGCATCTCATCCAACATTTGGGCCATTGCGGCAGTCGCAGCGCTGGGAGCCATGTTCCTTACCATTCTCATGTGCACCACCGTTCTGTGGTGCGATTGGCGCAAGCGCAAGGCACGCAAGGAGAGAATGCGAGAGCACAAGGAATTCATTAAGCAGCAACAGCAGCAGCAAAACAATGCATCGTCGAACGACGATTACTTCCACGACAATCTGAGAGTCATTCCCACATTGCCCAGTGAAGAGACCATGGATGGAGTCACGCCTTCCCCGTCCACTCAAGATTCGGATACCTCGCTTTACAATAACGTAGAAAAGAACAACAATAGCCTCAACACCAACAGAACTTCTATCATTCAAAACATTCGAAAGAAATCCGTGTCCAAATCCAAGGCGGCACAAAATCATCTCCAGCTCTCGAGTTCCATGGACGATGAAGACTCATCGTCACCCTCCAAAACATTCCAAGAACCGGCCCCATCCGTCACCTACAGCGTCGGAGAAGACACAACCACCATGCTCTACCCCGCCATTCATCGTGGTAGACAAAATTCCAGAGATTTGAGTGAATTCGATGGATATTCCATGGATGGGATGAGTGCCATGGATGGACACGCATTCGAATCGCAGAGCAATGCGTCTTCCAACAACAATAACAACAGCAACAAGCAACATCCACTCCTGGTGCAGCGCAACATCATGTATTCGGGAGAAGTCCCGCGAGATTTTGATAGTGTCTGGGACGATGAATCCAAAATGACCATGTCCATTGTTGAGGGACAAGGAATTACATTGGACGATGATTCCATTATGGGAAGCAGCATTCTCAACGATACAACCATGGACAAAGATGACAAACCTATTCTCGATCTCAAATCTGGTCTCAATCGACTCGATGAAGACAATGCTGTGTCGAAGAACTTCTTGAATGAGTTTGATTCCGAGAGCGAGAGTGAATCCAGTTCCAACCGAGGAGCTTTCACCCTTGAATTATTGAAGGGAAATACCAAGACCAAGAAAAAGTCTCTCGCTCCGGACGACGACGATTCGATTTTGGGTGATATTGGAGGTCGCAGTGAGCTCGTGGATAGTACTAGTGCCATGGAAGAAGTGGAGGAAGAGGAGGAGGTCGGAGAGAGTAATGAAAAAGTCCCCAGCAGTGAAGAGAGTGTAGATTCTTCGCCATCGTGGGCGGGCAGGATTAAATCGGCATTGTTAAGATCGACATCCAAGACGACCGTGGAGCACTTGAATACTGCAATTGAGGAGGATGGAATAGAATCAACAACCAATTCAATTTTTCGACCAGCTGCTTTGGCTACTTCGCAAGGGGCATCAACATCACCCATCGAAACCACTGCATCAGAGGAATCTCGCGAGCGTAGCACCGCCACCAATGCTATTCTCGGAAACCAGGCATCGCCCAGCAGCGTCAAGGATAAATTCGTTTCCTCTCTTGGTCTCACTCTATCCTCCTCCTTCTCTAAAGCAACAGACGACGAAGGCAGTGTGGGAAGCTCTCGTAGTGCCAGGAGTTCCTCCAGCCGTAGGAGCAACGCCAGTCTCGCATCGCGCACTTCGACATCTGGCGCAAGCACGGCACGAAGCAAGTCCAGAGAGCCAAAGGCATTGGGTTTGACCAACAGTGTGGATGAGGAAGTCGATGAAGATCCCGCAGAAATGATTGAAAACATCAATTCAATGTTGTCAGAGTGTCGAGTCATTCTTGACACTGATGTCGAGGGGCCGGTGAAGTAAATCTTTGCCTACATTACCTGGATAAGATGATTGTGTGCGTAGTTTTGTTCTTTATTCTCTCTTCAGTTATTCTGAGTCCATAATGAAAGCGCCTTGATATCTTTTGGAGGGATACTTTGTGGCAGTAATATTGCTGGAGGGAGGTACTTTTTATCATTGATTGGTTAAAGTTATGGCACAGGTGAAAAATAGATAAGCCTTATAATGATTGCCCTTTTTTATAAATCAAAATCCACAAATGCTTCTTCTGACAAACTTTCAAGGTGAAGGTCTATAAGCGATCAAAAGTTATCGTAAGTGCCCTGGTCTCCTATGGTTAAGTGCCCTGGTCTCCTATGGTTTATATCTTTGTTAGCCTCCTTTCTGCCGGTGCTGACATCTGATGATTTTCGAACTACCTCAAGTGGCAGATGGCATTACGAGAGTGTGGGCAATCACAGTTGGATCAGTTAGCCAAAAGAGAACCCCACTTCAATTAATTTTGAAGGAACTCTTAACGTCGTGGTAGTAAGTGGGACACCTCGTATAAAGAATGATACAGTGGTACATTGTAGTTTGGTCATCATGGTTTATCTAAGTATCCCAGATTGACGAGAATCCTGTTACTAGTCTTGGACGTGATCCTACAAAAATCAGTCAAGCAAGAATAAACCGCACTTCATTCTTCATTTCACTCTGGCACCAGACCCAAACTTGAAAAGAAAATGTCACATTTCACCATACTAACATCGCCTCTCAAGTCATTTGCGGTGGGAATTAATCCCAGGTATCAGAAATAATAATGACATGAGAGCCCCGACAAAAAGCGTAAGATTGCATTTCAATGGGACAAGTACGAGGAACATCCCATAAAACACAAAGCATATAACAAGAAGATTAAAGAAGCAGAATCATGAATTTCCAATGCTTACTTCTCATTATTTCAAGTATTTTCCTTGCCGTGAATGGTAAGTACGATTAATTATTTATCAAATGAGTTTCCTGCTATGCGACTGAGTTGTGAAAACCCTAATTACATTTGTCTTTCATCTTCGACTACAAAAAAGGCGATTATTTGCGAGGATACCCCGAAGGAACTGATCAAGTTGTTGCCATCACAGGCAATCGTATGCTCTGGAATAAGCTGAATGCTGCACAAAAGCGCCAAGACCAACGGGACTACCGGCGACGAAAATGGGGTGTAACTAGAACTGAGGCCGAGGCTTATGCAGAGAGGGTGCGAAAACATCGCCAAGGCAACGACCGCGGCAATCAGGCTGCTGATCCCAATGAGCCCGGGTACGGCGACACCAACTATGCTCGCAAGCGAGAGAGCAATCGTGCTTGGAGATGCACCAATCTTGGCATAGACTGCAATTGGGCAGCTTTAGATTATGACTGGCCGAGGAACGGTCATGGTGGAAATGATTATGATGAGATCCATGATCAACATTACCCTTAGTAGCCAGACTTCACAGAGTTGGTTGGGATAGCTGACCTTCTTTGAATCTTGGATGCGTTGCACAGCTACTTGCCAAGAACGGTCTGCTTTGCTTTAAATACTCTTATTTGCATTAAATATTGTAATTTGTCGAGCTTGAATCTTGTCGGATAATGATGTTTGAAACAGATAAATATAACACTGCCTCGTCATTGCTATAGGGCATGACTAAAGCTTTTAAATTCATTAGTATACAAAAGTTCACAATTTCATGAGTGCCACCACATCGAAGGTCATATCAATTGTGGTCTTGTACCTACGGTAATCTTCCAATTTCGTTGATTGTGTCTCCTTCGTTTGGCAGCCCATGGGGTTATAGGTTGATTGGAAATATGCAATGAAAGTTCCTACATCGACCATGTTTTCGTGTTGGAATCATCAACTGTGGCTCGACCTATCCACATGAGCCAGCTCGCATCTGGGTGGACGGTGTTAAGGTAACATCATCGATTAAGAGCACGCTTTATAGATCATGGGGTTCCCGGGTCGCGAAGAAACTCTTCCAACGAAGATGTATAGTGGACACACACAGCTTTAATCGCATAGCGTGGAATTACGTTGATAGAGCAATGTCAAGATATCCGCAGATGTTCGTCGTTTGGGTGACGAAACATGTCTCTGGATTCAACGGAACCAATCGTCAACTATCAAGGTTTCAGTCAGAGATCGTTAACAAGTGTCCCTGTTGTGGTCACAATGATGAGTCCCCAGCACACATCACCCGCTGCGCCAATCCGGGTCGCCGGGAGGTCTTTGAGAAAAGTGTCGAAACCCTCCTAGATTGGATGGAAAACACCCACAGCGACGTCCATGTAGTTGAATGCCTAGAAACGTACTTGCTTCAACAGGGGGAAGGTTCAATGGTTACCATAGCCAGTCCGTTCCCGCATTTGTCCAGCTGGGCAATGGAGCTGGACACCCTAGGATGGGACAATCTCCTGGAAGGGAAAATAGGTGGTGAACTTCTTCTCTTACAAACAAGCAGTATGCGACTCAGCGGTTCCAAAAAGCACATCAAATCCTGGGCGACAGAGTTCATCCACCACCTGCTGGGAGTCACGCACAGGCAATGGTTATATCGCAATGCAAGAACGCATCTCCGTCTTCTCGATGGAAAAACGGAACTCGAACACGACGAAATCATGGAGAAAGTTGGACGCTTACTATTCACTGATCCTAACACCCTGCTTCCACAACACAGGCATTTACTTGAATTGGACTTTGAGAAATTAGGAGCAAGCTCATCTACCGAAAGGCAATACTGGCTAGCAAATGTAGAATCCGCCATCAATGCATTTCAGTCCCTGTGCCGACAGTCTCCCCTCCCTCAGCAGCCCTTGTCTCCCACAGCAGTCAGTGACGATGCTGTACTTTCCTAAATTAGCCTGCCGCAGGGCTGATACCGCCCCACTTGGGGTATGAAGAAGATCTTATTACGCACTTCTCTTCTTAATGGCTACTCTGCCATTGCTCTACCTAGTTGGAAAAGAAAGACTACCTGTCCGTGCCTTGATAATATAGTGATAACTGCACGATTTACTAAGCGATATTTGATATTGGAATGATTATCTGTTTTTCAGTTTCTCTGTCATCAACTCAGAACTTGAGGACATTATGCTGTATTTAGTACTTTGGAAATCAGAGTACTTTCATTTCCAATTTTTTTTGGAAATCCGGTCCTATGTAGAACTCTACACACATGTACCACAAATTTGTATTTAGTCATTTGAACTTAGTCCTTCGTATTTCATGACGAAAATACCTTTTGTAAAAAAGTGATTTCTGATAAAATCTACCAAAGTTAGTACTTTCAAAGGACTAGCATCGACATTGTATGTGATACACGGTGTAACCAGGTCAATCCTGAGTTAGAAAAATAATATTATAATCCATAATCCCTCACCCTAAACCCCTGGGGTGAAGAAAGCCATAAAATTCGGACTGAGCAGAAGGCCCTAAAATCCGGACTGAACAGAAGGCCCTAAAAGTTCAGGACATGGAGTAGCCCCTAATGACATCAGGGAAGGGCAATATTGGGGAAAAATTATTACTATTTTGAAGCTCAACAATCATAAAGGTAAGATATTAGATCTTTTTCAAAACCCGAGAGATTTCATTTCAAAGTACTGACTTTTGGCGGGAAATTTTGACGGGACTATTTTCCAAAGTACTCCTTTCCAAAAGGACTAAATACAAAAAAATATGCTGTATTTAGTACTTTGGAAATCAAAGTACTTTCATTTCCAATTTTTTTTGGAAATCCGGTCCTATGGAGAACTCATTATGCTGTATTTAGTACTTTGGAAATCAGAGTACTTTCATTTCCAATTTTTTTTGGAAATCCGGTCCTATGTAGAACTCTACACACATGTACCACAAATTTGTATTTAGTCATTTGAACTTAGTCCTTCGTATTTCATGACGAAAATACCTTTTGTAAAAAAGTGATTTCTGATAAAATCTACCAAAGTTAGTACTTTCAAAGGACTAACATCGACATTGTATGTGATACACGGTGCAACCAGGTCAATCCTGAGTTAGAAAAAAATATTATAATCCATAATCCCTCACCCTAAACCCCTGGGGTGAAGAAAGCCATAAAAATTTGGACTGAGCAGACGGCCCTAAAAATCCGGACTGAACAGAAGGCCCTAAAAGTTCAGGACACGGAGTAGCCCCTAATGACATCAGGGAAGGGCAATATTGGGGAAAAATTATTACTATTATAAAGGTCAACAATCATAAAGGTAAGATATTAGATCTTTTTCAAAACCCAAGAGATTTCATTTCAAAGTACTGACTTTTGGCGGGAAATTTTGACGGGACTATTTTCCAAAGTACTCCTTTCCAAAAGGACTAAATACAAAAAAAATCTGGAGAGGACCGGTACCAGTCTAAAACTAATATGAAGCGCAATTACTATTCTGAAGCACAAATTCCACTTTGTACCTATTCCTACGTAATATTGGCCAATTTCTACATGATTTGTCATCAACACGTGATGTCAGTGGAGCAATCTCGCGCGCCAAAAAATTAAGTCAAATCACTAAAATAAGTGTAGGAACCAGTACTACTTTAGCAATGCTAGTAATGATGCCACACTGACACTGCATTAACTTAAATAACTAGTCATAAAACAAAACAACCACCATGAGTCTATCCGAGCAATCCAGCCAACGATTGGAGCAATCCCATTCTACCCTAACTAACCTCTACACTGAGAAAATGAGGAAAGCAGCTTCGAAAGCTGCTATTGATGTAACAGTCAACGAACTAGTATCTGCAAAGAATTGTCTACAATCTTCAAAACCAAAGGCCCGATTCAACCTCTACGACGTTGCAATTAAATCTCTGCAAGCAAATGGAGTTCAGATTAAAAAGGCAGCCCTGCAGAAAAAAGTCTCAAGGTCAATCAATGGTCAAATAGGATCAAGCGAAATTCTTATATGTGCAAACTCACCATCAAGTACAGTGTCAAGCCTATCCTCTCAAGTGGATTATTACTTATGGGCAATAGCCAAGCCACCAATATGCACTCTCCAACGGAGGCTAGCTCTAACCCTCAGCATCCTGGTAGTGCAAATGGTCGTCCAAAGGGGTCATCAAAAACACAGAAGAAGGCTATGCAAGTCAACGAACTGAAATGCTTGGATAAGATCTTGACGGAATATAGGAAGTCATTAGCAGAGAGTAAATCTGCAGGCAAGAAAGTTACATATGGCCTTCTGCAGAAACTCATTGATAAAGAAACAAAGGAGTTTGGCGTGAGTAGAATTATATCAAAAAGCACAATTTGTACCCATTTGATACGTGGCACAGTACCATCGAAACGCCGAGGAGTGCAATCTCCCTTGGCAGCTGCGGAAGTTGCCCTAGTTGCCATTTGTATTCAAATGGGAAAAATACGGCAGCCACTCAATCGCCTGGAAGCAGTCAAGGTCATGAACGACTTGATTGATGGCACTGAAACCCAAGAGGCATTAATTTCATTCCAAACCTCTAGGAAACTAGGAAGTCATGAATTCCAGAACGGCAAGGTGACAATGGGTTGGTGGAGAGGTTTTCTAAAGCGTCATGAAAATGAAATTGTTACCAAGAGGGGCGAAAAATATGCACTCAATAGACACGATTGGACTACCTTTGAAAATATTCAGCAAATGTATGATGTGATCTATGATGAATTGGTCAATGCTCGGGTTGCATTTGCACTATCTGAACACATCTTCATGGAGATGCATGCACACGTGGTTGATGAGCCTCATCGATTTGGACTCGCACAGTCAATTACAATTTCCTCTCCAAATTACATCCTGTTTGCAGACGAAAGCAGGTTTTCTACCTCCCAAAAGAAAGATGGCCATGTTGGTGGACAGAAGTTAGTGGTCGAAAGAGGAACAGTTCCACAGACAATGGCATCAACAACTGACCAAAAATTTACCATGCTTCCGTTCACATCTGCATCGGGAGAAGCTGTATGCTGCGTAGTAATTTTTCAAAGCAAGTCTCAAGCTGTACCAGCAACTTGGCGCACAGGAGTCGATTACTCGGTTACTCCCATCTTGACTGCAAATGCAGAGGAAATAGATGTTGAGATGAATGTGGGAAAGGACAAGTACTACCCAGGGGGCCCAACATTCTAGTACAATGGCAAAACAGTTGACTGCCTTACCTTTGTGTTGGAGAGTGGTGGCATCACTGGCGACATCCTCGTGGCAATTCTTACCTATTTTGATGCCATTGAACTGTTCCCTCGATCTCCGGAAGGTCCAACACCGTGTCTGATTGTTGACGGACACCAAAGCCGCCTAGATCCAAAGTTTGTTGACTACATCAACACTCATGACCACAAATGGAAGGTATGCCTCGGAGTTCCATATGCCACAACACTTTGGCAAGTTGGTGATGCCTCCGAGCAAAACGGAATGGTCAAGTCAGAGTGGTATCGTTAGAAGGCAAAACTCCTAGTCTGGAAAAATGAACATGGCTTACCTAGAGCCATCAGAGCAGAAGATGTAATGCTTCTGCTTAACAAGATTTTCTTCAGGGCATACGGGAATGTTGCTGCTATTAAGAAAGCAGTAGCAGATCGCGGTTGGTATCCACCAAACCGCAAACTGTTGGAGGACCCCACTTTTAATGTGGAGCAACGGGGTAACAACAGTACCAATGTAGATAGACTTCCTCGTCTCAATGTTGAGACAGGACTTGCGGGTTTGGTGATCGACCGAATTATTCATCATAGGAGCAAGTCTGATGGAGCAAAAAAGGTGGTGGAAAAGAGAAAGCAGACTAGTGAGAACATAATTGACAATATTAAAAAGTCCCAAAGACTCACCTCTGGTGTCTTGACGTCAAATGGGGTTCAAGCCTAAATGACCCAAGATTTCTAGCACCCTACCATGAACGCCGTGATGCAGATGCAGCAAAGATAGAAGAGATGATCTCAAAGTGAAAGAAAAAGGAAAACAAGTTAGCATCCGCTATGATTGTGTTGCGCAAGAAATATGGCCATGAAAAAACTCATCAATTCCAATCATGTGACCTGAAGGAATGCGGGCTGTACCTCCAATATAAGAAGCAGGGAACGAAAGATCCTGCAATGCCAAAGGATTTAGCAACAAGGAGAGCATGTTGCATTGAATGGATTGCCCGTCCATCCCCTCTTGCATCTCCTTGCCAGAGTGAAGACGAAATGGATACAGATGCGAGAAGTGGAGAAAACGATGCAATTCAAGGATTGCTTGAGATGGCAGCAATGTGAAGGCGGGAATGGAGAGGAGACAGGTGGAGGACGATGATGATAATGGATGGGGATTTAAAGTTTTTGAGTTATAGTAAAAATAAGAGATGTATATGTTACTCACTAGTGTAAATGGACGTCTTCGATGATGATGGAGACTACATCATTGATGGAAAGTTCTCGTCACTATCCCCCACGAAATCGCCCTAGTCCATGTATGCTATCTCGAGCGATGACGATTTGTCAATGGTTCGACGAGCGACGGGGGAACGTACTCCCTGCGGAGTTCTATCCTGACCTCCGTCGCCATCGAAGCCATCGTTGAACCGGATCTGTTGTTGAGGAAAGGTGGGGGAGCGATGACATAGAATTTACAATAGACCCGCTGTCAGGGGTGTTTGTATTGTGTGCTTATTGTGTGACAGCTGTAATCTATTTTTCGCTGACGTTTTGTTCTACATAAAATACATACCAACATCTACGACGTACTATTTTGAACCACAAATTAAAAATTTGACGATCGTATTGTGGTTGTCTTGGGAACTTCTGATGGGTTGAAGGACCTAGCGAATTGGATTTAAGCTCTTGAGAGCATGTAGAAGGATTCTGTTATGTCCCCCGGTCGTTAAATCCTTATCTAGTGGACACAGTAATGTGCCAAAGTTGGGCAATTTCGCTGACATTTTTGGGACTCATAATAGTTTTAGACTGGTATTGTAGTAGATTGTAGTGTACCTGTATTGCTCCTGTATTGTACTTAAGTAAGGTACAGGTCAGAAATCACTTTGACGCATTACGTGGACTTTGACGCAATATGGAAGTGGTGTATTATTCCTACGTAAAGTTGTACATATTTCGACAAAAAAATCTGTGATACGAAGTGTCCGATAGTCTGTCCGTGGCTTACTAGAGGTGACAATAAAAAAATTATGCGCACGGATGCGCATAAAAAGTCGTTATCCTAGCATGATCCCACAATTTTCACGATCTTCGTTATCTGACACGGAAATCCCGTAGAAACCATACTAAGTTCTACAGGATCCACTTTGACGCATTATGACCATTTTTGGATTGAACTGCATTGCAATTGCAGCTGCCTTCGTTCCATTCTGAGGACTTGTCGAGCTGGACTTAAGCCCCTGAGATAGTCCCAAAGGGTTGTGCAATGTTGGCCGGGACTCATCACGTGTATATTGAGGCCGCACCAGCGGCCAAAGATATCTGACATTTAATGCGTCAAAGTGATTTTTGACCTGTACTTGTTAACGTGTATCGTACGGGCGTTATGACTGTTATGTACTCTGTGGCTGGCTGCCTCTGGCTGCTGTGAACCCTTGATGATGGTGCGACAAAGTGTAACATTGTAAGACCTAAAAAGATCGTCCAACGGCATGCTGTCCCATCATGATTTAACACTAACACAAGACTAACACCAGACTAACACCAGACTAACACCACAAGATATACACACTCTTAGCACCGTGATGGCACCCTTCGATGAAACCACAGCCTGCTCTGCAACAATCCGCTGTCCATGAAAAGGAACACAACATGAACGCGAATACAAAGATAAACACGAACGAATCATCGTTGCCGCCAACATGCTGTGCGTTGCATCCCACCAGAGAGGCGACGCCGACTACCACAGCACTGGATGCCGTGTGGAAGTCACGTCGCCGACGCCGCTGCCGCTACGTCATGACTCTTGCTATGATTTCCTTGCTTCGCGTCGGCATGTCTCTCTCGAGCGCGGGCGCCTTTCAATCGACATCCTGCTGGCGTGGTGTGAAAGTGCGTTGCCGGCCTGCGAGCCGTCCATCGAAGCAGGTCCGCCAGCATGGGACCCCGAGCGAGCTCAGCGCGCCATCTGCGCTGTTCAGCTTCCACAAAGGCCACCCTCCCGAGAGCGACCTGCCCCACAAAAAGCAGCGAGCAGACACCAAGCGCCATTCGCATTCACCCTCGGCCTCTCCGCTGCTCAACACTGCTCCTCATGCCAAACACGTCAAAGTCACGCACGGCAAAAAGATGCATTCCTCGTCGCCGCAGTCCACCATCGACCGTCTACGAGTCGACCTCATGCGCTCGCAGCTGTCCGTTTCCATCGCCGAACAAAAAGCGAGTCGGCTGGAGGTGCAGTTGAAGGAGATGACTACCAACTATCAACGGGCTCAGCAGCTGCTCTTGGCGAGCAACGAGAACGGAAGTTCCAAGCGGAACAAGCCTCACCTCTCCAAGACTCAGACGCAACTCAATCCAGTCAAACGGCAATATCAGAAAAAGGCATCGCCAACTACTCTTGCTGCTGCTAGAGGGGCTGCTCAAACAACACCCGCTTTGTCAACTCCCTTCACAGGAAATAGTTTTGATGACTTGCCGCCCTTCGCTGCAGCTCTGGCTGCCAACGCGGAAAGAGAAGAGATGCAAAAACGCAGACGGCTGGGGTTGATCGAAGAAGCGGAGATGGACATGGATCTGGAGCTGGAGCTGGACGGTACTTCTGGACGCACCGATTTGGAGGATGCCTCCGTCAACGATATGACTGGAGTCTCATCCATGTTTGCAGTGGAGACTGATGCAATGGCACCTGACCTTTATCCCATTACCGATACGCCAACAAAGAACATTACTTCCCTGTCAACAGAACAACGATTATCAAGTCTAGTTGACGAAAAGAAGAAATCTACGACAGCATCGTCAACTGCATACTTCGGCAGCGCACTGGACAATGTAGCCTCTCTGCTACCAGCTGATGCAGGCAATTACACTGACCTCTTCCAAACACTCAACAACAATACCATAAACACCATTAACCTGCAATTCACACCCACATACATTCATGATGACATACAAACACTGCGTCAAAAATGTATTCTGCTCACCCACCAACAAGCAATATTAAATCAAAAGCTGTCTCAAAGCGAATCACTCCGAAAAGCACAACATGCAGAACTCAAATCTTCCATGACAGCTGAACGCGTTTTAAGAGGACTGCAGGCTGATTGGACACGCAGGTTGGCTGAAGCACGAAAGGAGATGGATGGTCAAAAGGAAGAATGGAAGCGAGAGTTAAAGGATGCACAGAAGGCGTGGGAAAAAGAAAAGATGGACTTGGAGAAGCAAATTCAACAAATTACAGAGGAACGAGACGAACTCACATTGCTGCTGGAGAATCAGAAAGATATAAGATTTGTAATTGCCCTTTTCTGTGACTTGGCAACAGAACACATTTCCTCCACTCTGAAGGAAGGAAAGACTAGAATCGTGTCAAGCTATTCCAACTCGACATCAAAGATCATTCGCCGCGTCCAGTTTGGCAAAAACCCTACTCCAAATCGCTTGTTAACTGTTGGGGGGGCAGCCAAACAAACACGCAAGAGAGATACCATTGTATTATTTATGAGTGGTGTGCTACAAAAAGTGACGTCTCTCAAAGAAAAGTTAAGAAAGGGACCAAGCCAGATACATTCAACGCTTGATAATCTCCCCTTACATAGCATGGAAACAGATAGAAATACCAACACACCATCTTTGCCAGATAATGAAACAATGCCTCAATTGATACGAAAAAACCCACGACGATCAAGGCTGTGTCACCCAGATTCACTCTTTGCACATAAAATGCCACAGCTGACTACTGACACTGAGGTTCCGTATTTCATGAGAGTTGATTGATACTGTAGAAAACACCTCTAGTGGATGTTATAACTTTCCCAGCACTATATGATATAATGTGTCTAGAATTCGTATACCAAATGTTTGATATGTTTCATTGCTTATCTTACACTTTCTACCTCATGGTGCCCCACTGAACACACAGCTGGAGATTTGCGTGCAGTATCATGTCACATAATTAAGAAACATGAGACATGGAGAGCCTATGCTAGCACTGTCACAATGTCGCACAAGTCTTTACCAGATTTTCAGATATTTTTTTTGTCATAACCCCCAAGCTGCCAGAACAGTCAATAGCTGTTGAGGTTGCTGACTTGCTGTCTGCAAAGAGGAACCCACTCAAATGCTGTTGACTTATGAACCAAAAGCCATGTTGGTAGCAATCCTTTTCAGAGGATTCGAATGTGTGTGATGGGATAGGAGTGCCAAGCTTTAATAGAAGACAATATATTTGGAAACAGTTTCTGCTAAAGGTAATTCAGATGTCTCATCAAACTGTATGCTTTCTAGTGACTCTACTAACCTATACTGGAATTTGATGTTCGTAGGCTAGTATGAATTATCCAGACGTAAAGAAAATACACATCTTGGGCACAAGAACACAGAGGGGATGACTAACTATTGAATTGGTGAAAAAATTGTTGTGTAAATATTATGATGTCTACTGATTTTGCCTGTAATGTTCTAGAAGTGTGTGGAGATCTGATAACTCCCTATGCACAAATGGCCATCGTCTCTCCATCACTTCACAGCTACTTTCTTTTCCTTCAGGATACTTCAACCTTCAATCACAAGTTTGACCTGTGGCCCAAGCAGGTGGGAAAAGGTCCATGGATGAGTAGGAAGATTTGCGGGAAAAGTAATTGAATGAAATATGATTTTAAAGCTAGTTCTACTTGTTCTCTTGGTTGGCCCAAGGAAGCATCCTCAAAAGCAGCATGTCCGCACATTCTCCTGGAAAGGGATGCATGGACTGGAAGCACTACTGCTAAGTATGTAGTCTACTGCGAGACTAGAGTACAGACATACCTATACATATTTTATCTTAGCCTTGTTTGAGTACCTTCAACTGTACTGTACTTCCTCCTTTACAAAAAAGGGACTAATATGCATGGGTATGACTCTCTTCCCTGCCATGGCAAGCATCGCTCTGCCATGAATGAACAAAATAGAAACTGTGTTTAAACGACTCCACTTTTGATTTTCACAACTAAAGAGGTGGAGACAATGACATGAGGTAAAAAACTTAAAAAATCCTTTGGTACAATCCATCCTGGTTCTTAATGCTACAACAGATCTCTGTGTATGTCAAGATGTGTGGTTGGTGCCTCACGTGATGTTGCAACAACGTCACCATTGCCATTTGTCATGAACAATAGTGAGAGACACCGTCGGATCCTTTGGACGCGCGAATTCTTCAGAACTTAGAGTACCCGGAGCATAGTCATCTGACCTAACATCTTTAATTGGCATGAGTGAATGATTATCATCATGACAATCACTAAAACATGCAGGTACCTGTGGATCTGCTTTTAGTGGCACAACGAAAAGGTACCAGAACCAAGGCAATCAACAAGGCTTGGGTGTGTATAGTTTTGTTTGACATGCATCGCAGTGGTCAGAATTGGTGGTATGCTTTGCATTGACCAATGATTCCTCACTTAGCGTCTAAGGAGAATTTTGTAGAGATTTGTGCATTGGGGTCTATTGCACCTAATGCATGCATTCATGTAATGCATCATCATTGTTGAGGGATGCTCATCAAGAAAACTATTCTTGTTACAACATTTCTAATCATCATGAAGAAATGTTTTCTGTCATGTCTTGTAGGCACCATACAAGGCATTGATGGCAAGGTTACCAGAATTGCAGGATAATTTTGCAAATGATATGGCTATCTTGTTCTTAATCAGAATGAAGCTTCATGAATATCAACACATGTCCATGCATTGAAGGCTTCAAACAGCGGTGGAGTCATCATTCAAGCTTGCATGTTTGCAATGGGATAAGTCTGCTTTGAAACGAATGTTTCTTTCTCTTGTTTTGTTCTTTTCCTTTTTCTTTCCTATGGGTTGTTCTCTTTCCAGGGAGCTGGTTTCTTGTATTGTCCCATTTGGTGTATATGTTTTTCAGGGTTATCAACCATGTTTCTTCCCCATCATGGGTAGACATATCTTGGACTAGCCATGCCAGTATTATCTACTCACTATGACAGCTTTCCAAATATACATTAATGCCAGACCATATTAAGTACTTGGAAAATAGAAGAAATACATTCTGTTTTGACATCACCTTAACAATTATATTCTACTTTTGAATCACAATATTGAGATTGGATCTAAGGTGTCTCATTTCTGAGTTCACAAGATTTTTTAGGAACCACACTGCTGTGTTCACAAATGCATGTGGACTTGGTGAGCACCTTTTCAAGGTTATTCATACTTGAGAGAACATTGAAGGAAGGAGTATTTCATCCTTTAGCTAATTTAGTAGTATGTTTAAGTTTGAAGACAATTAAACCTTTTGTAAACATCATTTACAGTAGGAATGATTGAAGTACCAGACTGTGTTTCAAACCTGAATACACATGGGTCATTAAAAATGACTTTGTTGTGTATTGATCTTGAATAAACAGACTCCTTAAAGTTGACTTTACTGTGATTTGATCATGAATGCTGACGGAGTGGTACCTGTATGTATTTCAATCTTGAACACTCATGTACTTGTAAGCCATATGTATTTGTACTCTTGACAAAACTTTATTTTGTTGAGTATGTTGCTTATTTCCTGACTACTTTTAAAATCATCAAAAAATAGTCTTTTCTTTCAAACATGAAAGGCAATCTGCTTAGTTCAGACTCTCAGAACACTACAAGTGCAACATCATTGCTATCAAGTGGCATGATTCTGATCAAGCTATCAATCAAGTTTGCACACTCTTGTGCAATTAAACTTGTTGACTGTATATGAAATTCATTCAACACTGTTGCAATTGAACTATAGGTGACTTGTTTATGTGACATCATCAACATTGAACATCTGATTGCTTATGCATTTTTCATGCAATCAAGCTGTGATCTAGTTTGTGCATGACTGTGCAAGTGAACTGTCAATAATAGGTTGTGATCCAACAACAATTGCTGACCGACGAGCGTTTCTCACAACTAACTATTTCTTTATTGCTGATACGTCAATGCAATAGCAAATGAATCGACGGCTTTCAGCCTGACTGCTACATAAACTGAATTTTGAGTTCACAAGTTTGTGAAGAAGGAACAGCATCCTTCTCACATTCTTTGCTTTAAAATAGTCAGTTAATCAACTGCATTTTAATGAGACCATACAATTGACTATCAGTCAAGTGGTCTTTTGCTTTAGCTACTATATTTGAAAGCAATCAAACATGTTGCATGACTAATTCCCCTGCAATACAGCGTATGTGCAGGAAATTTGTGCACCATCTTGTTGCTTGGTCTGGCAACAATCAATTCTCATGTGCATGCTTGTGATGTCCCTTTTTGGCATTTTTTGCATCGTAAATTCTAGAACCCTACCTCTGTATGGGTTTTGACTGTGAAGTGTGAGTGCAGTTGTCACTGCACTGATGTTTGCTCACAGTATGCAACATCATTGCAATACTGGCAATCAAGACTTTCATCAAAGAACTCATCAATCTGATGTGACTTCGTCATGATCAAACATAGAGTATCTGTACAAAATCTTTTGGGCAGAAAACAAGGGTCAATGGATAGTGCTGCACTCTTGCATGCACTTGAACTCTTGTGTCTTGTGATGTGTTTGCTTCCAAACAATATCAACCATGTCAGCTAATCAGCTGCATGTCAATGAGCAATATTTTTTGACTAGCAGTAAAAAATTAACATCCCCATCATTGGACAATGTATGCAATTTTTTGTTCATGCACGTTGTTTGACATCAATCAAATATGGTGCAACAAACAATATTTGTTCCCAAACATCATTTGGTTACAAAAATAAACTTGTGCAGAGCAGATAAACCAATGCTCCTGCATTCCTTATGCTTGCAATATCCATTGCAGATGCGTTGTTGCTTGTTGACCTTTTTTCTTATCCAGAAAAATGTCATGCTGTTGATGTTGTTGCTCCTGCTACAACATGTTGGCATAGAAGCCAAGGCTCTAGTGGTTGAGTATTTTAAGGTTTGCGGCGCTTTCTGCGACTGCAAATGTTTTCAGAGATGTACTTGCAAGCATCTGCTATGCAGGTGGTTAAAAAAGTAGAGGAATGTTTATCATCATTTCCGTTTTTTATGTTTACATGCTATTCCTTTTGACTATCAGTCAAATATGTGTACAATCAAATCTTGGACAATGTACATGATGTTTAGTTTTATTTCATTGTATTCAATGTCTGAAAGCTATCAAACATTGTACATAAAAGTGTAGTGCAAATATCATTTGCATACAACAACCTGCATTCCAAGTCTGGAAGCCAATTCTGCTAATTGTGGAGTGTTCTGCCTCCCTGAACTCTCATTCTTAACAGTCAAAAGGCACAACAACAATCATCGGCAAGATGATTGCCTTGATCTCTTTTTTTGTTTCGATGTTGATTGTCAAATCAATCATCAAAGAACACATTATTTTGATGCGACATCGTCGCCATCAAGATATTGTTTTTCATTTTTGTCTGTGATCATCCGATCATTGCCAAAAACTAATCTGTTTGATTGTTGAGTCCATCCAGACTCGACAAACCCTTTTGTGAGGAGGGGTGGCATGACCCTCGCCAGAAGTACTGGACCTAGATCAGTTGGACGAAAATCTCCTGGCAGCTGGCGACTAGCTTTCCTAGCAAAGGAACATAAAATCTGGACCTGGTTCAGTGTGTGGGTTTTCAGTATTATTGCTGGCAGATGGCAACACTGGCGTCATTTGACCTAAAAGTGACGTCAGTCAGAATTTTACAATTTCCAGAAAAAGCTATTGATTCCTCCTAACATTCGGTTATTTTCGCCAGAAGTACTGAACCAGGTTCAGTTCTCAACTAGTGCTGGCAGACAAGCAAATGAACCAGGTTCAGTAGCAAGTCTTACTGGCAGACTAGTTTAGTGAACCAGGTCAAAGCTAGTAGACCTAACTAGGATGCCACCCCTCCTCCTTTTGTGGATTCCAAGTACAGGTATCCTAACACTTAACCACAAAGGTAACACCGAACAACAATCACAAGCCAGTTTATTGTTGTTTTTTCTCCAGTGATCCTCATCGCAATAGATAGTTGCGCCGCATTGATCAATTGACGCAACCGTGCGAGTCTCCTTGCTTCGATCGTTATTATAGCTCGCTGGCGCAAACATAGTGGCACTTGTGCACACTGCACGCTCGCTCGCAATCATCATTGCAAATGAGATCAATTGTTTGAGCGACCATCATCGAAATCAAACTTCTTCGTTTGCGAGCAACCTCGCGGTCGATGAAATTAGTCTCAATTGTCATTGCAAACTGACTTGCTCATTCAAGCGACCCTCGTCGCGATCGAACTGCTTGTACGCGATTGTCAATCAATCTCATCGGTTGATTGTTGCGATCATATGAGTCTCCTCGTGTAGATCTTCGCGATCGTTCGTAAGCACGAATGTCGTGCTCCTCGATCACCATCGCGATCAATTCAATGGCTCGTGCGATCATCGTCGCAATCATAATTGGCAAATTTCGATCATCATTGCAATCAACATGATTGTTCATGAACATTGTTGCAATTGAACTCTCTTGTTCGTACGAGACTCGGCGCATCGCGATTGAAGTATTCATTCGCAATCCTCGTTGCGATCGAACCAGCTCATTCGTTCCAACGCGATGTTCTTTGCGATTGGATGGAGCAGTGGATTGGTACGTCGCCTCGCGATGGGCTCTCAGATCGTAGATCGATGATCAAGTTGATGGGTTCATTCGAGCACCCTCGTGCGATGAACATTTCTCCACTTCTCGAGCGCAACTTGGCGTCTCGAGGTAGGTTGTTGGTTGACGGAGGTGATACCAGGAAGGAAGACCGCTTTTAAGGACTATTATAATAGTTACCTGTGGCCCAAGCAGGTGGAAAAAGGTCCATGGATGAAGATGTAGATGAAAAGAGAAAAGTTGAATAATTAATGAAATTACTTTTCGATGAGATCAGTCAGCACAAAATAGTATGTCATAAATACGTACCTAACAATCAGTACTCCCTCACGCAGGAATTAAATGGATTCCACCATTTCCGCCGCCAAAACACGAACATGGCCTTCCTTCCAGCGAATCTACCTACGATCGTTCTTCATCATTATTCTTACCCTTATCTGTGGCGCATTCGACACCACTTTCACCCGGTATCCTCCCATGGACAAAGAAGATCACACTCACCACCATGGCACTTCCAACGCAACCACCCACCCCAGAATACCACACACATCGTACCTCCTTACCTAAACACTCGACACCCCCTACCAATTCCCACCCTTCCGTCTCCTCTACGCCCGCACATTCAGTATCCTCGACACGAACCCTTCACATCAACACCCTCGCAACCTCACATCTCCCTGCTCCACCGCAAGACCGTTCTCACACAGAATCCACCATCACTATTACAACACGATGTCTCACACAATATCTCCGTAGAGCCCATCACATCCTCCTCATTGGAAAGTCCCCGAAAACAAAACGACGACCCCAGTTCGAAACCACCATGCCTACCTCATCTCGATCTCATCCTTTGCCTCCGAAAACACGTTCAGCAACTCAAAACAGGCAAAACTTCCTTTACCGACTCCTGTGAAAACAAACAGATCCAACTCCGCCACTTCCACCTTCAAACGCCTCCCCATCGAACGTCGAACCTTTGCCTATGGACCCCTCACAGCCTGAGCTCCCTACTCCCATGGATACTATGGATCCACTGGCTCAACACCCATTATCGCAGGAAGATAACTCAAACATCAATGAAATTCTCAACGGTATCAATAACCCACATCTCTTACAGGACTCCACCAACCAAGACACTGAGAAGGAGACTTCCCCATCTAATTCTCCAGCAAAAGAAGAAGGCAAAACCCTACTCTCCAAATAAGAACCAAGACCCTCCTCCAAACCCTTCCAGCTCCCAAAAGAAGAAGACCAAGAAAAGGTCTTCGTCCTCCGGCCCTGCCTCTGTCCTCAAACCCAGCAAATACTCCACCACCCCCACCTCCTCGAAAGAAACCCCTCCTCCTCCTCCACCTCACGTACACAAGCATCAAAATATCTTGATTGAAATCTCCATAGACTTCTCCAAAGACAGCCTCTCACAATTTGACGGGGATAATGGAAAAAGATGGTATTTGCCATTCAACAACATCTTCTAAACATCAAGATTGCCAACAAACATGCCACCATTAACCCCACAGAAGAAGACTCCGAAGACCCACCCTTGGGTGGGCAATCCTCCACTACAGTCCCATCGAATATGACGGCACTTAGTAACTACATCAAAGGTCTAAACCCTCGCTCCTTCCAAACAAGCAACAAACCAACCCAAGATGCCCAAGCTCCGGACACCAACTCCTCCAGAAGATCTATTATGGCCTACGGGTTATCTCAATCTCCTGCGATAAAGAACCCGAGTTACTGGTGAATCAAATCTCCTACGAGTGGGCAAGGTTTGGCAACCAGATGAAAATCAAGAATCTCCAAGCAGTCGAGACCATTACCCCATTTGCCATATACTTCGCTCTACGCTCTGACGCACAAACAAACCCTCATCGACGAGCAACACAACATATTCAAAGCCGCCCAAAAGAAGATGCAAAAAACGGACTACTTTCTCGATCATAATCTCCCCATGAACTGGGGCTACAAACCCCTTCCACTCTGCAGCCTACGCACCAATGTCCCACGGATCCCCAAGCACTCAGAGCCAATCAACATGGCCCGCCTCCCTTCAAACATCCAAACTTGTTGCCAAGTCCTCCACCTAGAAATTGACAAGACTGACCTCGACATGGTCTCTCACCTAGTCAACTTTGCTAAAAAGCAAGGGCTATATAAACAATGGTGGGGCTCACACGCACACCCAACCGAAGGAGTGGATTGGCAATCTCCACCGGAGACATCCGCAGAGCTGCAAGGTTCGCAGTGAAAACCACGAATTATAACGCGAGCATGACCAGTATTGATGTTTATGGTTTTGGACCTCAATGACACAATTCAAGTACAAAAACCAGACGGTACGGTCGTCAGATCAATGACAGGAAGAGAATCCTAACGGTCTTCTACAAATTCCAAGACAAATCTCCCCTTATTGCCGAGGTCCATCAACAAGTCCCCTTGGGATAGGTATCACTGGTCTATCCAAACACCCCAGAAGGCGAAAAACTCATCACAGGCCTGTCAAAACAAATTGCTGCTTTTACTATGGGGCACTTCGCAGATCAACAAGCAGACCAACAATTTACCCAAGAGTTCCTTAAGACTTTTGTAGACCCACAGCTCATTCACGAGGCCCAACAATGCGAGTGGGACTCCGAGACACAAACCCTCCTCACACCCACAGAGCTAGCCGATGATTCGGCAGCAGGAAACCTCGAGCAACAGGGCTGGTGGAAAGATGTAGTTCAGCAATATGAAACCAAAAGGTCAAGGCAAGCATGCCTACGCAGCCCCACAAGCTCTGTTCGACTTAGACGGCGCTCAGTCAATCAAGACGATGCACGAGGCAAATGATAACGCCAGTGGGGACCAGTCACAGGAATCTTCTAAAAGAGTCCGCATCTCCAAGGAGGTTATGCCTATTGACCAGACAATGACCGACAACTCAGAAAACAGTGTCGTGTCAGACGAGGATCGTGAACGCAGGCGATCGGGCCACACGCCCACAAGTGTTGGAGTACGGGTAGATCAAGAAAGCGAGGAATCGGACAGAAGCGTTGAGGAACTCTCATCGAACGCGCCCACGGCTAGTGTTGCCGATCCTCCTGACGACCTATCCGGAACTTCCGGATAGTCGCCAGAAACACCGGCTCCTCGACTACGGGAGCACCGGTGCAAGGGGCCGCAAGTAGTTTGTCAAATCCCTCCAACGGCAGGAGGTCACAGCGCAGAGCGGGCAATTTTCGTACTAGAAACTCTACTGGGAGAGTTATCACACTGCTGGAAGAGACTGGGGTCAGACGCACTCTTCAAAAACGGGGACATCTTAATTTAATATCACATTCAGCAACACTCAACGCAATGGAAAAGCAAGCTCTGAGATTCGCCAATAGGCACTTAACCCCCAACCAACTGGACTCTACCCTAGTCGCAGTCGCCAAAACAATGCTCTCAACTCTCCCCAACAGCACATTCCCCACTTCCAGGAGATTCGCAAGACCAAGAAGAAGTGTCCTCCTTCATCGCTGAGAACCAAGACCTGCTGTCTCCCATCGGGATGGTTCCAACCTCAAAGAGGGAAGACACCACCAGGCTATTCTACGAGAATCTGAACGGCCTGTCTCCTCATATCGTGGGCAATCAAAAGCTACAAAAACCATGGGCATTATAGACGACTTAGAGGTCGACATCTTCGCATTCAACGAGCACAAAATCAACTTTGCTCACAAAAAAAAACAAACGGACAGGTCTCTCAAAACTATTCAACGGAGGCGAAACCCTCACCCGAGCTACAGGGGGTAACTTCTCACATCCTATTGCCAAGACACTGGGAAAACGCATGGAAGGAGGCACAGGCATGGTGGCCTATGGCGAGTTAGCTAGCCTCTTCCGCCCCGAACTGTCTGGTTTGGATTCCACAGGCCTCGGCCGTTGGTCCTACATGACCTTCTCTGGCAAAGAAGGTCATATCACCACTGTCATCGTCGGTTACAACCCCTGTAGGACTTCTCCTTCTCAAACCTCCACTTCATATCAACTTTAGAGAGCTTATTGGTCAGTTGTTAAGAAAGACCGCACCTGACCCCGTACCAAATTCAAAGAAGACCTACTCACTCAACTGTCCACTTGGAGACAAGAGGGACAACGACTCATATTGTGCCTAGACGCAAATGATCACGTCTACACAGGCTCATTGGGTCGGTCCCTTGTAGAACATCCTGACCTAAATCTCCAGGAATCCACTTTGACCTCCACCGCACGCACCTAACAGCAACCCACTTCAGAGGTTCACGCCCTATCGACGCAATATGGACAACCCCCGATGTAGAAATTATAAACATCTGCACAATGCCAATCGGATACGGCGTTGGGGATCATCGTTCATTCATTCTTGATAAACACGCTCGCTCCCTGTAGGCGTCAACCCCCAACCAATCAAACGACCCACAGCCCGAGGCTTAAACACCAAGATACCTCATTGCGCTGATAACTACAATCAGGCATTAGAGACCCAACTAGCCCACCACAAAATCATCGACAAACTCCACACTCTTAGCAGACAACCCCCAGGCTCCCCACTCGTTCAACAAAAGCTAGACACGATTGACAAAACTGTTAGTCAGTTGATGATACGCTGGGAAAAACAATGCAGGAAGTTAAAATCCGGCCGTATCCAGTTCTCCCCTGAAGCGTCCTTATGGATCAAGCACACCCTATGCTATCGTTCCATCCTCAGATACTGGGCAGGGAAGATCAAGAACAAAGGAAATCTCCTCCGACAGGCTCGGAGATGCCGTATCAGTGCCCCACTCTCACTCCCAATACATGTCCTCAAAGATTGGCTACATGAATGTAAGAAACGCTGTCAATTCTTCGCCAAACATGGCCACAAAAATCGACGCGCACACCTCACTTCCAGATTACACGAAGCCAAAGACAAGGGAGATGAGGTAGCCGAAAGAAGGATCCTTCAGATCATACAAAGCGAGCGAGACAGGGCTTTTTGGAGAAGACTCAACTGGGCACTTGGAAAAAGGCAGGGGTGCAGTGTACGGGCAGTACAAGTCGAAGAGAAAGACGGAACTATTACAGAATACACCACCCAATCGGAAGTCCAGCACATCATCTGGGAAAAGATCCACCGCGAGCGATACCACTTGGCCGAAGAGGCTCCGATTTGTCAAGGCCGGCTCCGTGGGGACTTCGGTTACAACGCAGACACACCAGCTGGGGATGCGGTGCTCGATGGCTCCTATGAAACTACTTCAGACCTACATCTAGGTACGAAACTGTTGTTCGAATCCATAGCAAGGATACGACGCCACATCCCTCCAAACTCCGTGAACCAACTGATTAATCGACGGGATGGGCAATACACATGGAAACACAAACAGGAAGCCACTTCATCCTCACAATCGGGCCTCCACTTTGGACACTATGTCTCTGGTGCCGACTCGGACATGATATCCGATGTACATGCCCTTAAAACGGCAATTGCCCTTCATCACGTTATAGCTCTAGCTCGTTGGAAAAAGGGACTTTGCGTCATGATCGAGAAGGCTCCAGGTGTAAAGCTTATTTCAAAACTCAGGGCGATCCTGCTCATGGAAGCAGATTTTAATGCTGCCAATAAAATCATTTTCGGTCAAAGAATGCTAAACAACGTCAGGAAATACAAACTGATGCCGGATGAAATATTCAGTGAAAAGCAGCGGATGGCAGAAGATGGCATCTTATCCAAGGTCCTCTTCTATGATATTTCGCGTCAGTTGAAAGCCCCTGCAGGTCTTGCGTTGATCGATGTCGCCAACTGCTATGATAGAGTTGCCCACGCAGTAGCCTCCCTGGTGTTCCGTGCGGTAGGGGCACAACTACCAATGACTCTCACTATGCTGTCAGCTATTCAACAAATGCAATTTTTTCTCCGCACCTCCTTCGGCGACTCTGATAGGGCGGTCGGTGCCAGGTTACACCTAAGCACCCAGGGGTTCATGCAAGGGAATGGAGCATCGCCGGCTGGATGGACAGTGGTATTGATTTCCATCCTGCATGCCCACAAAGCACAAGGACACGGGGCTTCCTTCCTTTGCCCGGTCAGCTCAAAAAGAAAAGATCTCTCTTGCATATTATACGTGGACGACACAGACCTTTTGCACCTTAGCCCAATCGAAGACGCCTCCATACAGGATGCTCACAGTGCATTGCAGGCAAGTATAACAAGTTGGGGAAACCTCCTTATTGCCACAGGAGGAGCCCTGAAGCCAGAGAAATGCTTTTACTACCTGATCGGCTATAAGTGGGACACAAGAGGCCAATGGTCCTACCAAGAATTCCAAGAGTCGGAACCCCTAAGCATCGCAGTCCCACTTCCAGACGGCTCCTCGGTTTGCATCCAACAACTCCCAGTCTCCACTCCCAGCACCACCCTCGGCGGGACATCCTCTCCCTCCAATACGCAGGCAGCCCTAGATACACTTTCAAACAAGGCCATGACCTGGGCAGGTCAAGCCAGGAATTCGGGATTAAAGCCACGAGATTTCCATATCAGTGTACACAAAAAAAATTGCCGAAAGTGAAGTATGGCCTTTGCGCCAACACTTCCTCTCTCCAAGATCTCACGCTTCAATGCATCGACCATACTTCTGGATGGCACCGATCGGAGGACTTATTCGCTCAGCCAGGCGAGACCTAAGGTCCCTAGACACGGGATTCTACGGACTGGGATTCCCCCACTGGGGCATAGAAGCCCTAGTCGAAGCATACCGGAAGTTCTACACACACTATGGGACAACATCCGTCCTAGGGTACAGTTACAAATGTCTCTAGAACTCCTGATTTGTGAAGTCGGCATATCGCACCAACCATTTACTCTCAGTTACAGCAAATACGGCTCCTACGCAACTGAGGGGTTTTGCAAGTCGCTATGGGAAAAACTCGATCATTTCCACTGCCCCTTATTTCGCAACCATAAACTCTTCCAACTCCCAAGAGAACAGGATAGGTGGCTCATGGCAGCTTTTGAACAAAGTGGGTACTCCCAAGAAGAACGCAAAATCCTCAACACGGTCCGGATTCACCAACAAGTGTTATATGAATCAGACGTGTTCAAGCAGATGGCCGGTCCATTGACTCCAAGTATCTTACCTTGCGAGAAGTCGGCACCAACTGGTCGACATATTGTTTTGGTCGCCAGCGACCACCACCCTCGTCCCTCAGGTTATGGAGAGAAGCCATCACCCAGTTAGCTCCTGGCGGAAGACGCAATCCCAAACTGGGTGCTTTCCGCACCCATCACATGTAATTTGGCCATGTTGCTACGACCCCTCCGAAAACGTTATCTTACGTAAGACACAGGAAGGATGGGAAGTCTTCCGTCGACAAGGCCCTTCCCGACACGCCAGGAATGCTTCCCTACTCCCGGAAGGCATAACCAACGTTCCCCATTCGACGCTCATCTCTGCTCTACCCGCCTCCAACGATGACAATCTTATTGTCCTTTCACACACAGCTCCCCTGCTACACACACGATCCCTGACACACTTCCATGATGTACTACTGTCGTGGTCACACCCACACTGGTGGGAAGGGCTAAAATACTCGGGCACAGGTTCGTGGTTATATACATCTATTGAACAAGGCACGCTAGTGTGCGTCTCAGACGGCTCCTACGTTAGAGAACTACACCCAGGCGTATGCTCAGCAGCCATCATCATGGAATGCAGTGCCAGCCATGAATGGCTATCGTTTCAACAACTGATTCCACCCCTCAGCCAACGCTTCCGGGCGAAATCATAGGTCTCATGGCTATCCATCTTATCCTCCACGGCATCCATAGATCACGCCCAAGCCTTACTGGAAAAGTACAGATCTCCTCGGATTGCACCGGTGCTCTCCACACTGTTACCTCTCTCCCAAACTCTGGTATCCCACCCAAATGGAAACACACCAATATTTTGAAAATTATGTCAATTTACGGACGAGACCTCCCATTCCCCCTTTCATATAAACATGTGCAAGTGCACCAGGATGACAAGACCGACTGGCACCAATTATCCCGGCCCTCACAGCTCAACTGTGCCTGCGACTCCAAAGCAAAGAGGAGGATCATGGAACACCTACCCTCTCCTCAAGTACTGTGCGCTGCTTCCCCTTGAACCAATGGTAATGATAATCGACCAGATTAAGTGCACAACAGACTCTGACTTCGTACTCCGATATTTCGCCCACAAGCTGGAGGCAAAACACTTATTTACGAAACTCGACATTCTCACGCCAGAAGCTTTTGAGGAAGTCACTTGGTGAGATTTACATGCTACGCTACACAGCCTCCCGAAAATGTTTCAACTATTTGCCGGGAAGCAAGTCTTCGGAGTCTCGGCAGTTTTGGAAAACCTCTCAAAACAAAAGGAATTCTCTCACTTGGGCAAGCACTGTCCAAGTTGCTTCGCTTGCAAAGAGACGACGAGACACCTTCTTCAATGCAGAGAAATAGGGAGAATCAAATGCCTCAACCTCATGATACGGCAAGTCACTAATTGGACTAAGGAGGTAGGCACAACGCCAGAACTCTCCGACCTTATCACAGACTACCTCCTATCTCGAGGCACATTACTTTTTGATTGGGGGCCTTCCCGCATACTCCCTCAATACTCGGACTTCATCAGGTCTCAGGATAAAATAGGTTGGAGCAGGATGATGGAAGGCATGCTCTCAAAAGAACTCCTCTCCCTCAACTCAACTGACGTCACCTGCCCTTTTTGCAAGCTTTTGCAGACGGATTGGTTTCACACCCTGACAAAAAAACTCTTGGAAGCCACACACGGAGTGTGGATATACCGAAACATCACAATGCATGACAAGGTTGCGGGTCTCGTTGTCACAAAGAGGAAGGAACAACTGATACAAGAGATAGAAATGCAAATCGAACTCGGGGGAGAAGGACTAGCAGAAAAGGACAAATGGATGCTTGAGATAGATCTCGACTCGGTAGAGTACTCTTTGGGGGAAAGGGAATGTTATTGGCTGCTCACGATACAAACGGCTCGCTCGCACTTCATCTTATCCCAACAAGCCACATCAAACAGATCATAAAGTTTTTACTTTATTTGCCCAGGAAGAAGCTCACCTGGAAGGGGAGGAATCCCTCTCACGTGGATGCGACCACAACGCTGCGGACCGCAAATCCTCGGTGTATGAAGACTCCGGAATGGTTAAACATGTCTAGGTAGAATATTAAAGAATACCAAATTTCCTAAGTTGTTGTTATTGTTGAAGTGAAACAAAGGACAAAAACCATGGGCTTCTCAAACATCTCGTGTTCTCTTTTTTCAGGCTATCAAGATTTTTTCAAAATCTTAGTTGTGTTGGAAACTGAGCCGTTTTTTCCTTCTTCTCCTTCTTCTCCTTCTTCTTCTTCTCCTCCTTCTTCTCCTTCTTCAGTGAGACAGTTTCTTTGCTTTTTGCCAAAACAGGTACTGACCATGAAGTTGATGTGAACTTACCTGTAAATAAATTGTTTTTCGCTTGGACTTACATGGGTAGTTATATTGTCCTAAGAAATTGTTTACCTTTAAAAATATATCTTGTGAATAGGTTGAAAGAGCAACGTGTCAATTTTGCAATAATGGTAATATGGTAACTTGAACAACGTGTCAATTGTTTAGAAGAATGGTAACGGTAACTTGAAGTGATAAAAGGCTCGCCCTACAACAATTCATTCCGGATAAAAACACAATCACGATCGCTTTAATAGAGAAAGCAATCATGAGGCTGATCGAGACCATATTCGTCAACGGGCTGCTCCGCAACCTCTCCCATCTTTGGGGCTGCCACGCGACCAGTCTGGTCAATTTATGAGTCGCGTGAACTTGCATATCATACGGGCTGTTGCGAATTCAAAAACAACTGATTGAATGCAACTCCTCCTCACCCTCAGAACAAACTTGGGCACTATTTCTAAATCTTGCAAAACTGTTGGGATAGAAATCTGACGTCACCCAAAATCTATTCATTCCACATAAAAACCTATGCCCGTCTTGGAACC
This sequence comes from Cyclotella cryptica, assembly GCA_013187285.1. NCBI lineage: Eukaryota > Bacillariophyta > Thalassiosirophyceae > Thalassiosirales > Thalassiosiraceae > Cyclotella > Cyclotella cryptica. The sequence goes on from JABMIG010000224.1 coordinate 130,237, forward strand.
TGGCGCAATTTCAGCTGCCACCTTGTCATAATCAATAAAAATGACTTGAAAGCTTGAGTTAACTTGTGAGACGAGAACTTCAAGGTGATCGATCGGTCATTGAAATGTGACTCTTCCCTTTATGGGGTCAGGAGTACTGGTTTTAGGCATTAATGTCTCAGAACTAGCTAGGGAGTAGTCTAGACCCTAGTATTTTTTCTATATACATTATGTATGTAATACCTACTCTAGAGGGTAACGTTTATATTAATGTCAAAATACCACTAGAGTAGTATTTGTCTGTAGGCAATACTGGGTTCTGTGTACAATTGAGAATACTATTACTCAATCCCAAAATATTTAGGTAATCATAATTCTACACTGGTGGTCATTTCCGTTGCATAGAACACTAAAAAATCCCTAACAAATTAACACGTCAGGGCCTATTAATACCACTCGCGCGCGACTAAAAATAAGAATCTTTTGGGAAGTGTTGGGAATATGGTACATCATGTGATGATCACGCTTCATGTCATCTCGTGTCAGCACTGCCATAAATTGCAAAGATGCCGCTGTGTCAACAAACCATCACCGTCAACAACAGAACCAGCAACCAACACCTATTGACGCATATGCTGATGCATTTGCAAATGTAGGGGTGAACCCTCCCGATGTCCCCCCCCTCCCCCCCCCCCTCCTCAACAAATCCATCCTCGTTAGCTTGATATTCCAGACGATCCACCTAATCAAATTCTTGCTCTCGTGGAAGCCCCTCCTCCTCCTCCTCCTCCTCCTCCTCCTGTCCAGCAACAGCAGCAGGCCGGACAGCCCTCCAGGCAACCGCCGTGAGCAGACCCTTGTGATTTGATTCGATGGAGTATTTGACAGATTGATTTCTCACACTGCTCCTTTTTGGAAAGGAATATGCCACCACCATTGAAGGTGAGTACCAATAATTACATCACACAATAAATGTTCTCCATGTATAATCTCTCACTTGCTTTATTGCAGTACCCGCTTTCTGCCCCAAACTCCTCGCTGTACGGCCCGTACGTGCACGCCACACCTCTGCCTCGCTGTTTCGCCTTCACGTATATTACCCCTTTACACTTCTGGGATTGTCCCTCCCGTATCGAATATGGTTTGACAAACACTGCAATGAAATCCCCGTTTCCGTGGTGACGGAAACGACTGATTCCTCATCGACATTGCACGAGGAAAACAATGAAAATTCACTGAGCAATGGAACCAAGTTGTCATGGTTCCAAAGTAGACTATGGGGAATTTCCTCTCCCGTCTCGTCGGCTGCCATGGAATGACAGAGGGCACAGGAATTATTCTGAAATAGCATGCAACGTTTTTCATTTTATGAGGAGGGAGGACCTTCTTCAATGGATGAACATCGTTCTCATGACAAAGAGCAATGGCAACAATCGAGCAATGCTACAATCCACCAAAGGCCCGGACGAACGACTGATTTGGACGCATCCATAGATTTCCGAGTGTTGTAGTGCAGAACACAACAATTTCAAAGGATGATGACCGGGTCATTGCGGGCGAGACGAATAATGGACCCTTAATAATAACAGATGATACCAATTCTGGAGTTCGCAGAGACAATGTGGCGATGATATCACCACAGCAATCAACATGATCACCATGTTGTTACTTGATTGTGAGATATAATTTTCGTGAAATTTTATATGATTATTGTTTATGTCTTGGTGATTTTCGTGAGATTATTTATTTAGACGCTTTATTTGAGTTGTTAGGCCGATGCTTATGTGAGCACAAACCCGAACACGAACCTTGCCTTTTTACACCATTCCTCGGGATTTACGAACCTTATGGACACGAACACTAACACTAACATAGAAGAAATTGAGGCCGAGACCTCATTTTCTCCGAACTGTAGCTCAGAGTTCGGAGCTCTCCAAACTCTATAGCTACATCACTATCTGTATATTTCACAGTAGAAATAACACCGGTCAGCCCATCCTTAGTACCAACCTTATGGGCTGCATGACACGCATCGTTGCAAGCACGATACACACCAAAACACGACCCATCAATCAAACTATTCCTTGCGATCGGATTGGGATTCTGTAGTAACACTTTCCTACGATTCTCCACACCGCCACTCTTTTGTGCCATATGTCTCTCGTCACTAGGCCACTAACCCCACATCACGAAGCTGGCACACAGCTGTTGCAGTGGCAGTCAACGCCGAAGGATCCGCTGTCCAATGGCCGACCCAATGCAAGCCCTTGCTAATCCTTCACTACACATTTTTTTACAAAAGCTTCATGATCACAACGCAAGTGAGTGATTTGCACAACGCCACAGGGCAGAATCGAGTACTAGCTCCCGTCCCACCACACAAATCATAACAAATCACAGCCCAACGCAACCATGGCCAACAACGCAGACCTCTTCAGTGATTCCTCCAGCGACGCCGACACGGACCATTTGATCGCCGCGGCCAAGTCTCAAGTCATTGCAAAAAAGAAGGATGGGAAGAAGTCCGCGGCGAAGAAGGGAGCGAAGACAAAGGTGAAGGATGTGCCTGGTGAGTCCTTTTCCACTCTTGGTTGCTATGAGAAGAGGGATCGGCTGATTCACGAATATACCCTTTTGTGTCATCCCTTTTACGTGCGTTGGGACGAGTCAATTCACTCTCCTTCGCCTCGCCAACATCTCACCATGATACAACAATAGACGCCGACAACGACGACCCAGATTCGGACGAGGTCTCATATTCCTGGTCTGTTGGGGGGGTTTGAATGCTACGTCGGAGACATCATACGTGCCGAGGGGCAGAGAGTGAAGGATAGGGAGAAGAATGAGGGGAAGCTTGTCAGACCAGAGGATGCATCCCTGTCGAGTGGGTTGGGATATGTTGAACGAAAGGCAGTGGAGTTGATGAGCAGCCAAACATTGTATGAGAAAGACTGTGAAATTTTAAGGAATCGACTTCCTGAGTATAGAGAAGACGAGATTTTGGAGGATGACAACAAACAACTCAGAGGCAAGGCAAGTATCCGATCTAGGCCTTCGTTACTAATTTGTGAAGTAACTCCAAATAATATTTTGCATTTAAATTACTACTTAAATCTGAATATTGACTTGATTTGGCTAATAACTCCAGATAATATTTTTCCTTTAAATGACTAGGTATGTTAATTTGGTATTTTATATTTAGGGTCGATTATGGTCACTTTCTGCAAAATGGTCACCAAAAATGGCCTATATAATATATTTTATGGACGTTTGGAGTACACAAACAAGATGTTAAACGTTTTTGAATCTTAAAATGTATCAATAATTTGTATTAATGTCCGTATACATTAAAACGGGTTATATAAATTGAAATTACTAGATATACAGTATATTGATTTTTAGGAAACTTAATATTTTTAAATAAATCGACGAAATTTGATAGTATTATTATATATTAATGACTGTATATCAAATCCATACATGTCTCTCGCCTAAAGCGCCACGCGTGCGCTCAATAGATAAACGCGTTATGTACATAACCCCGCATCCACGCCCTCAGGTTTCCACGCACTTGAAGCTGGTTTATATACATAATTTTCGTCACGCCCTCTCCCAGATTTCGAGGCAACCATGGTGACCGCTAACAAACGACAAAAATTCGCCCAACGACTGGGCGTTCGTTGCCGATTTCATACAAGGCAGCGATGAAGACAGCGGCGGTAACTTTGCGGACAACACCATGATGTGCTTCTCCAAGCACGGAACACTCGCACTCACCTTCCACGCAAACTTCAACAATGGGATCGTCTGTGGAAAGTGCTTCCAATTTATGAAGCCAGGAAGCTTCGCACTACACTGCGACAAGTGTAACAAAGATCCCGCCCCGTCCGCCAAGGCCATCAAGGAGTGGTCAGATTCGGACAAGAAGTGGGCTGGTTTGAGACGCAAGTTTCCTGAAGAATTCTCCCTCAAGACGGTGATTAAAACTGCCACTCGCGACGGCCTTTCCGCGTACGTGGTACACCCACGTTTCTACCTTGGCAAGACATCGTCGACGATGAAGCTAAAGGCGCTATGCATCACCGATAGACACCCACGCATGCGCGTTTAACGCGCTTCATCGTCACTTCAAGAAGGCCCACATGAGAGCGAATTACTCGCTACATGGCCTGGACATTTTGGAGGCCCCAACAAGCAACGACGAGAAGACAGTTCCGCGAACGATGAGGACGACAGCGAGGAAGCAAAATTGGTGGAGGAGGCCGAGAAGGAGGGAGAGGAGGATGAAGAAACTGGAATGGGTGAGGAAAACATCGCGGGGGGAAACGTCGCAGTGATGGAAGAGGAGGGGGAGGATGAAGACGAGGGGAAGGCAACTGAAGAAGACGCGCCAGATGAATATGAGAGCGGTGAGGTCGTAGACACCCAGGACGCGGACTGCGAGCCATTTGAGAATGAAGACGGCCCCTCAGATGATGACACGACTGAGGAGCAAGGAGAGAAGGAAGGGGAACAGGACAATGAAGAAAAAACTAAAGCAGGCGGAAAAAAGACGAATTCTGCGCCAGTTAGGAAGAGCTTCGTAGCGCCGAGCTCCGAATAGGTTCTAAGGAGCCGCGGTTTTTGAGAAGAATATTGGGAATGGGACATTACTTTTATTGATGGTACAGCATTTTCACAAAGTATGAGAGGAAGGGATGGCGAGACAGTTTGGACGATGTTAAAGAGGAGTGGGTTCTGATCAGAGTACATTTGCATTACTTTAAATTGAAAATTGTAAGTGTTACAAACTTAATCGTGTTCTATTTATAACTCGCTATGGTAACAACACGGAGATGTAGCAGCGGTTTGCCATTTGCAACATCATTGTTATATATATCATCTCGTGATATATATACACAAAGCGTAGCGTGAACGTTATATATATAATCTCATGGTACATATATAGAGAGCGTGGCGTGTAGTGTACACCCCAATGTTATGTATATACCAATGTGAAATAAAGAACATCGCCTCAATAACAAACACGTTTAATGATTACTTTAGATGTCTACAGCACTGTTTTAGCACGATAAGAAATATGTATCATCTTAGAGCCTGTATATAAACATGATATTCTATCATCTTAGAGCCTGTATATAAACATAATATTCAAATTACGGTACACATGTACGCAGACAAACGTATGTCCCCAATTTCTGTGTTTTCTAGTTTTTCATTTGAAACACACGGGGGCGCACGTGAGCCCATACGGAGATGGGGGAAATGGTCACATGACAGTTGTGTTAAATATATACCAGCAGCCACGCACATGTGAACGTTATGTTCAGGACAGGCATCGGTCTGGTCATATTTCACCACTTCATTTTGCGGTCAAATCCGAAAACAACCATGATGCGACCGAGGACGGAAGACAAACATGGGTAAGACAAGGGTTGTTGATGCAGTATACATCTTTACAACGCAGATCTCACTAAGATTTGTGTACGATGCAGAATCGCGCGGAAGGCACACGGAGACAAGGAGTCCGAAAGAGGGAAACACACGCAATGGACGGAAAACGTCGCTCCAAACAACAATGTCGTTATCAACCCTTACAGGAAGACGCCGAAGCCTGGACGTGTAGAACACACCACAGCATTCCGGAACCCGTACAAGAAGACAACGTTTAAGACGGCAGCGTGCTTATTGAAGCAAATGGGGCAGAACAAAACGGTACGAGTGCACTGTTTAAAGTAGTTATGAATAATATAACTATCCTGTTCAACTAACAATGCCGACCTATGCCACAAAGACCATGCCCCGCAGAAGCGACGACAAGAAATCTTGGAGTCAAATGACTGAGGTGAGTTTATAGGAGGCCAGTAATGTATATGCGAAGATTAAATACATAAAATGGAGAGATCTGATGCGCTACTCCCATTGCATATTCGTATATGAAAAAGCAGGGGAGCAATAATGTGTCCCATAATAACAAAAGCTCAGAGGATGAGAGGACCACACGCCGGTTGAGTGTTTTTGAGAACAATGCGGTAAGTCCAGCTAATTTGAGTTTATTTACGTGTATTCGGTATGTATATAACAGTACGCAAAAAATGACTCATCATATGTACGTCACGTGGTTATATACATAACCAGGACTTATATGGGGGGTAGGATAGCAATGTGTCCTCTAAACACAAAATCGCTAAGGATGAGAGGAACACATGCACGGCCGGTGTATTGGAGGAAAGCACGGTAAGTTTGGCTACTGTTGACTTCATTTATATGTATTTGGTATGTATATAACAGTAAGCTAACATTGATTCACCATATGTATGTCACGTTGTTATATACATAAACGAGGGAGGGGATAGCTGGGATGGGTGGCCCGGAGGCGAGAATGTGAGTCACGTTTGTAGGCCTGATTCATACAAAGTCATTTCTCTGACAAAAGAATGATATGAACATTACACTGTTATTTACATAACAAAGGGAGTCGCTGGCAAAACAGGGAATGAATCTAGGCAACTGATTGAACCTTTAGTATTGCCAACTCAGTTAGATAGTGAGGAATTGGAAAGCGAAGGCGAAGATGAAACCAAGCCTGACGCAAAGCGTGATTGTGATGAAAAGACACCGGAGTATGATGAAGACGTAGACGAATATGAGACAGAGCTCAGATCAGAAGAAATCAAGATCGGGATTGAAAGAGCTGCATATTATTGAAGCAAGATCTCTTGATGTTTTGAGATAGGGTGGTAATGATGATGACAATACGCTGAGGTACTTCGTTTTTTGTGCAGAAGTCTGGTGACGATGTTTGTTGAGATGTCACTGCATCATGGTTGTGGAGCAGTGACAACAATGTAGATTTATTTGGATTTTGCTCAGGTGTTTTTTGATGGCGCAGATTTCTCATGACGATATTTTTTGGGATTGCGTTGAAGCAAGGAGTCGATGTTTTGAGATAGGGCGGTAATGATTATGACGATATTTGGGTAAATTGCACCCTGGTGTTTTTTGATTGCGCAGAAGTCTCATGACGATAATTTTTTGGGATCACACTGAAGCAAGGAGTCGATGTTTTGAGATAGGGCGGTAATGAAGTTGACGATATGTATATACCATGTGAACTAACATGGTTACTCTTGTATGAAAAAGACATCAAAGGACGAATAATGTCATGGAACGATACAATAGGGAATTTAATGACCTCTTTGATTCGCCAAGGCCGGGATTGTTTGTTTTCTGTGAAAGGGCTTGAGAGGAAGCGTTGCGCTGGGTGAGATTACACGAGGACGCGCTGAAGGGGAAGTTCAGGCACCGACAAAAAAGGAGCGAGGTGGCTTGGCCTGAAATATCCTCTGATTTTGATGAATGGGCTCCACCAAAGAAGAGGAGGACTCAGGGTAAATGACAAAACTCAGGATTCAGAGAGTGATATTTTTCATAACGAGAGGTAAGTTTATGAAGTTTGTTATATATATAACTTTGTGTCGTCTTGGTGAACTTAGGGTATAACAGTTATCTCTTTTTTGGCCGACCAATCAGGTTATGTTCGTGACGTTGTTATGTATATATCCGCGCTGATCATATGTATTTCTCAGACATTGAAGACAACAGAACAAGCAAAGGTTAGTTAGCACAGAAATTGATGTATTGATGTATTGATGTTTTTTCTCCAGCAGGGGTGACAAACGCGACCATTTTCTGATTGTGTTATGTTTGGAACAGAGTTATATACATAATCACGGGATAAAGTGGGCAAAGGGTTTTTCCCACAGTGCAACCAGCCGCCTGCTGTGGTTTTTTTCACCCAACCCACTCAAAAGCCCCCACAGTTTGTTTTGTCATGAGTGAAGGAGAATTGGGGTAGTAGTAGAATAATGAAATTTATTGTAACAGGATAGTATTTTGGTGGCAATTTATAACATATAAACTGATAAATGCAGTGACCATTTTGCAGAAGGTGACCATAATTGACCAAAAATATCTCAAACCATCTTTCTATGGAATCCCTCCTCCGGATAATTTATTTTAAGGTACTCCCTAATTTAAAACATAGGCACGACCTGTTGCTGCCTACTAAACTAAAGTGAAGTGTCTACGTAGACATGATGGATGTCTTTGTAGACACGGAACATGCCTGCTTAGGCACAGTCTTGCATTTTTCATATTGAATTGAAAACTGTACTAGTGACCTCTACTCCGACAGCTAACAAATTTACCATCGGTTGGTCGCAAATTAAAAAAATGTGACGTCTCTAGGTATTAGAGTGTCCATGTTTATCAAATTTGTGAGCAACCAACTTCAATTTTGCTATTTGTTGGAGTAGAAGTTACGAACAAATTTCGAACTAACAAATTTCTTTTCTCGTGTGTCCATGTTTACAGACCAAATTTGTCAGTGACCAACTCTTGTGGTGATGGATAGACCACAAAAGCCTTCCCCACAAAATTAACCACCAGAATTGGAAGAAAATGCTGTACGGGAGGAATTCAGTATCTCCTACCACTTGCGAGCAACTATCAAATTTGTTAAGTTGCTAACAAATTTGACCAAATTTGTTTGTTGAACTTTTAATATTTGTTAGTTGATGTCGCCGGACCGATGACGTCAGATGGAAAAATGATAAAATGACTAATAAATTTGACATTGGTCGCTAACAAATACTTTTTTACGAAAAACATTGACATTTTCGTCCTCCATAGCGAAAAAAAGACGAGGACTTTGAGACGGAGTATCATGTAGCCCCATAAATCAAAGAAATAATGTAAATTAGAGTAGAAACTCTTAAATATTAATGACGAGCGTACCCAGATTCTGCTCATCAATCAATTTTGTTACCCCGTGATCTCATCAATCCCACCAAGACACACTCAAAATTCTTTTTGCATGTCACAGTCATCACCATGAAAATTCCCACCGCTCCTTGTCATCTTGTCTCGTGCTCCCTCCGCACTCATCGTCGCAATCCCCCCTCCACATCAATTGACAGTGGACATCATCTCCGTCAGTTCAACCCACTATTTGTATCCAAATCCACTGGAGGCAGTGGCAATAAAACACAGTAAGCACACAGTTCTCATGGTTGATGTGTTGTGTTTTGTTGCTGGCTTCCCTCGACTGGATTGCACTTTGTCTTTGAAATATAAATCAATCAGATTCACGTCCTCTGGGTTTGGTGACCTTGTAGGCATTCAGGAGTGTCATTACTCGCCGTCAAAGGATCTTGTTAATTGTTATTTCATGGCAAGAATGCGATGCTGTCTCATGAATTTTTTGTGTTGCATCAGTGATGAGAATCATATCAGCATTGTTTTATGATATGTTTCAATCATATATGGACTAATCATTTTCCTCTTCCCTCGCAACATAGACATACTCAAATTTGTCTTATTCAAAGTGATCATCAACCGAAAATTCTCCAGCAACTCCACTCCAATGTTGGAAATTAAATACAATTCGTCACATGTGAGGTGAGTTCTTGTCTTCAATTCGTTGATGTTTGGTTTGTTGTATTTTAGTGTTTGCACCATTTGTGATCTGTAATCAAATAAACCTCTACTTCGTCAATCATGTGCACTCCAATGGTTTTCTCACCCCTTTATTCTCATTTTCATCTTCATCATTCCGTCCCTCCCAGACTTGGTCCTTCCTCACATTGAAGTGCATTGCCATTGCTCGTTGCCTCCCTTCTGCTTGTAAATTGCACAGGCTGATTGATCATTGTGAATGAAGGGACACCCCAGCGTTCTTCTAGCAAAGGCAGAAAATGTCCTTGCAATGATCGTCCATGATTCTTCTTTCTGAAGAGTCAATCCACTGTCCTCATTCTGTCTCCCAGATGAGGTAAGTCAGCTTAAATGCCACAAGCTCTGCCCCCACCCAAACGAGTAAGGAATTGTGTTGACCCCTGGTATTGTTGCTGTTTGTTGTGTTCATTGATTGTTAGCTTGCAATGTTCTTCCTACTGACCATCCAATTTGTTTGGTTCAACGAATTATGAATTAGTTTCAATATTCGTTCGGCCCCGGATTCTTAACAACCATCAGTAAATTGACTTTAGAGAGGAAGTGTGGTTCGTCTATGGGGATTGTTTGATGGGGATTTTGGGAGTTAATCTGCTGGGTTGCTTCTGTGTTATTCGTCATAGATTTAAATCGTAGAATAATTTAATTCGACGAATTGCCCCACCATTATCTGTCTCCTAATCAATAGATTCAAAAGTAGATCGTGTTGCTTGTTTGAAGGGGCATAAGAGGAACATTGAAGGGGATTTATTGCCATTCATGGAGATATTCTGGGACGATCATGTTGGTTTGGTCCTGGCGCTGAAATCATTGTCGCGAAGTTGCTGGAAGGGAAGAGCTATTTTTGATTTCAATGACACTAGGTAAAAAAAATGATCGGTGAGCAGAATCGGGGTACGTACGTCATAAATATAAAGGTTTCTACTCCGTTTTACATTATTTCTTCGATTTACGGGGATACGTAATAATCCGTCTCGAAGTCCTCGTCTTTTTTTTCGTTGCGCGGAGGACGTGATGTACCGTAAGACATCGACTCTGGCAGTCCACCGGAGACTGCAACCACACAAGCTTCTTTGAAGCTCGACGTTCTTCACTGTGCCTCCCCGTTGTCCTCGCCGACTGCCTTCTCACTCTTCTCAATAATAACTCACAAGAAGTAGTCGTATACGTCCACGCGATGTGTGTCACCTCTCGCTTCATTTAACTTCATCGATGGTCGATGCCCCTCTTTGTTCGACAATGTCGTTCCCCGAAATGAATCTTGAGAATCTTTATAAAAGGAACCTCTCCGGGATGGCGTGATGTAAGGATACTATGGATTACGCAGGATGACAAACCTTGAGTTACAATACTATATAATATTAGAGGCTTCGTTTCAGAAGATTTCACAATAGCTGACCTCAGATTTGGCGGGCTTCTTTTGACCACTCTGACATCGACTCCCGAAGATTGGTTGTCCTGAGTTGTATTGTACAATACCATAACATAGTAGTGAAAAGAGCTATACACAATACCAGAGATGCCCTTGATCCTCCTGGAAATGAATCTCGAGAATCTGCGTGCTCAAAATGTTGCGTCATAATATTCAGAAACAGCCACAAACGCTCTCCTCTGTCGACCGATTGATATGTTTATGGTATTGTGCCATGTCGCATCAAATCCAAATCTTAAATCTTTCATGTGAGATTTGGCGGGCTTCTCAGAGGTTGAAAGGCAAAATTATGTGTCAATGATTCAGACACTGTACCTCAGGAATGACAATCATGTTGGACATCCTGGGCATTGAGTCGATCGCAAACATAACTCATTTTTTCTTTCCTTCACTTTCAGCAACAGATCCCACCTGATAACCTAGAACAAATGAAGTTTTCGGCCATCATTGTTCATGCACTCTTTGCTGGCGCTGGAGCCACTTCGACTCGCTCTGGCGGGCTCGGCAAGCGTCGCAAGTTGGGAGCTAAAGGAGGCAAGACACAAAAGCCCGAAATTAGTGGTGGATGGAACACGTCTGTATGTTTCCTACAGGGATTTGCCGTGCATGTTGCTGGCTTCGTAATTTCATCTCAAACGTCTTTCTGCCTTGTTTTGTCTATCACCGACGTAGCCTGTGCCAATTGCCGGCATTGACAATTCTGTTCGTCTTTTGAAGCGAGAGGGCATTATTGACGCGATCCCAAGTAGTCTCTGCGAGAATCAAGGAAAGAATGTCATCTTGGTCATCGGAGATGGCATGGGATGGGAAATGATCAGGGCTGGAGCCGTTGCCAAACAAGTTGTTTCCGAACTCAAATCAATGGGCGTCGATATCTCCACAGGAGCCAGCGGTGCTCTAGCTGCGCAAGCAAAGGCTGCTTTCGCAGGTAGAACTTTGAGTGATTACTACACCGAAGGTATGCCAAGAAGAATGTGTGTTCCATCTGACTACACACTCATACTAATCGCACTTTATCTTAATAATCTTCGTCGCTCTTTGTCGCCCATTTCAGGCAAGGGTTCGGGTCTCTCCTTTCAAGAGCTCTCTGAATTTCATGTTGTCACTACATCCATTCCATTTATTGGCGAACCAAATGACGGAAATCACTACGGTCCTGCCCGTTCCTTCATTGGTGATGTTGGTAATCATGAAAACGGAATGGGTGAACTCATCCTCGGCCCTGATGGCAAACCTTTGGTCTTTGACCCGCGTGATATCTTCAAGGGTGGTAACATGGTCTTGTGGGATGACGTTCGAGGCGGTACCCATCCGTGGGACGCGAACTATTTTGTTAGTTCTTGTTTCAATAGGTTTCACTCCAATTTGTTGTTTACCCGGAAGTATAACATGTTGTGACGTTGCTTTTTCGTTGAACGGCACTTTTAGGTGGAAATGAACGACTATCCTACCGACCCAGGATTTGATCCCGAGTTCATCCTTCAACATGCCATTGATTCTGCGAACTCCGCGTCGAGTTATGCCAACGGCCACAAGACTGGTGTCAACATGATGGGTGTTGATTTGTATGAACAACCATTACGTTCAATTTTGCAAGAAGCCATGACTTGTGATAAGGCGGGAGGGTTATGACTTCCGTCCCTATCCTGCACGCTACTCCTGCTGCGTTTATCACCCATACTGTGAGTTAGGTATTAGTTGGAATGCCTTCTTGTATCGGAGACACTCCTCCTGATTCGCGATGTTGCTTATCTTTTTCAATGTAGAATAACAGGAATAACGGACATCAACTTCAAGATGGATACAGGGAGACAAAGCCCACTTTCGCATTGGGTACCTGCGCTAGCAGGTACCAACCAAGTGACGATCTCAAGCAAGCCATGGAGCCAGGCGGACACCTCTCTAGCGAGTTCACCTTCTTGCACCAAGATCCGGCTGTGTTGGCTGAAGATTTCTTTACACCTTTGGAGAACCTTGACCCCGATGATGGCAAAAAAGTGCTAGCTTGCTTTGGAGGAGAATATTCGTCTAACGGTGAGTCATGATGTCATCATTGTCTAACGAAATGACAAAATTACGTCTAAAAATCCTAATGCACCTCGAATGTTTTTCATCTTCTCCTAGGCAATGACAATTTGCCTTACAGAGGGCTTGATGGCGGCTACACCGAGAGGTGGTGTAGCAAAGGGATTGTGGGCAAGGACGAAGACGACGTTGCCATCGGAGTCACACCTAACTCTACCATCTGTGACCACTGGCCCAAGGAAGAACTCAAAAATATCCCCAAGATGCACGAAAACACCAAAGCTGCTCTTGACTTCCTTGGAAAAGACGATGACGGCTTTTTCCTCATGATTGAACAAGGAGACATTGATTGGGCAGCGTGAGTTTAAAGCGATCCTCGTTCAACCTGTTTACATGTTACTTCATTCTAAGTCTTCACCAATTCTTCGTCCTTGTGGTACAAACCCAGCCACGCGAACCATATGGATGACCTCCTCGGCGCCATGTTTGACATCGACGACGTTGTCCAGGAGGTGAAGGACTGGATTGCTGCAAACGGGGGCTATGAAAAGAACGCTCTCTATGTGACAGCTGACCACGACCATTACCTCACGGTAAGTTCGTTTCAGTTGTTTAGGTCGATCACACAAGCAAACACTGCTAATTCACTCACGCAAATTATCATTACTGCTTGACACGTTTAAAGCTCTTGTCTCACTTTCCCGAGGCTGTTGCCAATTTGATCATTGATGGCAAGGCCAAGGACATTACTCCGGAGAACAATTCGAATGTGAATGCTTGGTCCGCAGCTGTTGGTGCTGGGCGCCACGAAGATGACAGTCAGTCTCAGACCGAACATCTCGAAGATTTCTCCACCTGGTAAGCCTTATTGACTTTTTGTTATAATTCAAGGATTGACTGCTAATCTTTTTGTTCGATGTTCCTATGTTTTTGCTCAATAGGACGGAGGAAGACATCCAGAGAGGTAATTAATAGTTGTAGCAGTATCATTATGTATTGCGACAAATATTGAAGCATGATTCAATGATTGACTAACGACTTTTGCATGAAAATCTATACTCTTGAATGCTCTTTTTAACAGTTGCTCATTTCTTTGGCCCTCGTGGTTCTGGAGGTAACGGTTGGGGTTCTCACTCCTCGCGCCCTGTTGTCATTTATAGCGAGGGAGATGATGGCTGTCTCGAAGCTTTGGTTGGCAAAGGATACCGTGTTCTCGGCACTGAAGTCGCTGGATCGCCTGGCAAAATCGATCAAGTGCACGTGAATGCCTGCATGATGAAGCAGCTTTTCGCTCTTTAAGGTCGTGTCAATCAATCTACGTTCTTGTACAGTTTCTTGTAATATGCTCTGCCTTTATATGGGTACTTCCATCAGGGGACCAACTGATTGTTAAAGAAATAACTTTCATGTAATCAATGTACTACCCGAGAAATTTACTGTGTCTAGACTACTTTGTGGATTACATGCGTGGTATCATCGAGCAATTGCAAAGAAATATTATATTTATTATTGTTTCAGGCGATGCTTCTTTCATATCGGTCTAACGCACATTACGGTACGGCTGCTTTCCGTTCTGCGAGGTATTCCTCCGACAATGCCTTCAAACCATACACACCTCTCGGTTCGGTGTCCAAGTAGGACACTTCTGTGATACGAGGAGCATTTCGAAGAGACTCAATACTCCTACGAACCTCATCTATACAAGAAGACTGAGTTTTTGCGACCTGAGACATAAAAGCTTGAGCGATCTTGTCTTCTTCCAGGACTTGATTTACTACAACTGATCTCACACGAATAGGCATGTCAGGGTCTCCAAAAGTCAAATCGTTAAGTAATCTCGTGCTTTCGCGAACCGCAAGTTCGCTCGCGATGGTAACGATAAGGAACTCGGTCGACGCAGGATCAGCAAACAAATCTTCCAAGTCATACATCGATACTTGAAATTTAAGTAACGCCGATTTTGCTGATTCTGCCGCATCGTCAACATCATACTTGCTCTTCGCGCTAGCGAGAAGCATCTTAACGGCAGCATTAGAATTCAGCTTTCGCGACACGCTGAGCACCTTCTCGATCAAATCGGCCAAGAAGGAGGGCGTCGTGAGCATTCTCAGTGTGTGCCCGGTTGGCGCAGTATCCAACACCACGCGATCGAATTGTCCTCGTCGTATGATTTGAATGACCTTGGCTAATGCCACCACCTCATCGGTACCTGCTGGCAATGTGTCCAGCAAATCACCTACCGAGCTAAGAGTAGAAAACAATTCCGAGTTGTCAGCACCATTGGTGTTCTTCCTATTAATTTATCGATGCTGTCGCGGAATTCTTTGAGCGCGGAGGTGGGGTCAATTTCCATTGCCTTTAAGGACCCCTCGTCGTCTGATCCCGCTGTTGCAATGGGAGGAACACCGAACAAAGGCACATCAATCAATGAGCCTCCCTTTAGATTCATATCTAATGCGTCCCCCAAGCTATGAGCCGGATCTGTGCTGACTAATACAACATTGTGACCTGCCTTGGCCATCGCAATCGCCAACGAAGACGATGTGGTAGTTTTGCCAACTCCTCCTTTACCACCACAAATAATCACTTTCGGACCATCAACTTCCTCCTCGAAGCCCACCAGTCGTCGAAACGATTCATCAGCAAACGTCATAGACCCCAAGAATCCCAATGCAGGAACCCCGACCAATTCTACGTCATAATACGGCACTTCCTTGACAACAATGCCTCGATCGGTTCCACCACCTTGTCCAGCATTACTCCGATACTCCTCACTCTTCGACACATCGGCACATGCATCCTTCAACTCCGTAATCCAACGTTGCTGCCCCGCCACACGTCGATCATAATAGGTCTTCATCGCCTCCGAAACATCCCCACTCGAACTCTCCGCACCACCAATGCACTGATTCACCACCACATCCGAAACACAAACACCCTGCCCTCTCAACTCGGCAATCAACCTCTGACTCTCACGCACGCTCAATATCGTCGGAATCGTCACCACCACAAACTTGGTAGACTCGGGACATTTCAACCTCTCCCTCAATTCAGCCGTACGATGTTGAAACTCCTCCAATTTATTCAATGCCTCATCCACATTCATCCCACCCCCACCCCCCCTCCCACCGGACTCTCCTCCTCCCCCCAAAAACATTTGCATCGTCGAAATCAATCCCCGCAACCGCTCTCTCAACTTGAGCAACGTCATTAAAAACCCATCCAAAAATTGAGGCAATTGCAACATTCGCAACGTATGACCCGTCGGCGCCGTATCCACAATAATAACATCGTATTCCTTGGCATACTCCGGATCCAACACATTCGACAGGGCGACCAATTCATCCAATCCCGGTGGGGGATTACGCAATACGGTATGTAATTCATCCAATCCCAATTCTTGGAGCGTCGATGCCGAGACGGGAATCCCCATGGATTGGGAAAGGGTGGAAATATCGAATAGTTCGAGATTGGATTGAAATTCTTGTAGGGCCGCGGTGGGATCTACCTCGAGTGCGTGGAGTTTACCGTTGGTGAGTGGATCGGTGAGGAGGGTGGGTTGAGGTCGTCGGGTGACGGGGTCGTTGGCGTTGTTGGGACGAGATCGTGGGTGTCGCAAGTCGACGTCGAGGGCGTCGCCGAGGCTGTGGGCGGGATCGGTGGAGACGATGAGGACTTTCCAATCGTGTTCGGGGGAGGAGGCGAGGGAGACGGCGAGGCTGCTGGAGATGGAGGTTTTGCCTACGCCGCCTTTGCCGCCGACGAAGATGACGGGTGTTTGTCCGTTGGGTTTGTTGGAGATTTGGGATTGGATTTCGTCGAGGAGGGGTTTTAGTGAGAAGAGGGATGTTGGGGTGAGTGGCGACGGGTGGCGGTGCAGTCGTGGAGAGGAAGCTCGTGTGGAAGAATTGGAGCGGTGTGGTGATGGAGATTGGAAGGAGAGAGCGGATTTCGGAGTGCTAAACGCCAGTGTCTCGGGCGCCGACGCGACCGCTGCCATGACGGACAACAGCGACGCTTTCCACATGGTTTTATTACGGTGTCGGTACAATATGGTAGTCTAATCAGATGGCGCTGCTGTTTTCATTCCCTCGTTGGGTTTTTTCGTTTGGAACGCGTACGAAGTTGTGTGGTAAAAGTGGCACCTGAATGATGTGGTATGCCAAACTGAACTCGAACAGAAAGCGGTTGATTTCAAATCTTACCTTTTACATACAATCACAGATACACTACATTCTAGCAAACTTTGAAAGGGTATCTAATTAATTATACAATTTAAAGGTCTCTGAGACTCGAAAAAAGATCACTTCACATGAAATCTTCGTCGGCCATGGCACATTAAAGGCACATACACCTCGATCAACCGCCATCATGTACATTCGTCGCGCACTACATTTCCCCATCGACAAAGAAAGGCAACTGCATCCACATGATTGATTTCTCGATGCTTCAATCCTGGATTGGATCGCTCCTATCCTGACATGACTGCCTCGCTCGCTCGACTCGTGCGATTCGACAGTGCGTTCCTTGTCGCCCGAACTCGTTCATTTTCCAGACCGTAGCCTCCATCGATTCTCTCCATCTCCTTCCCTCATTTCCCTCGTCGCGTCCATCCTACCAAAACGCGCCTCGTCCACCCCTCCCTCGCCGCGAGAGCACAAACTCATGTCCTGCACGCCCACCTCCCACATCCTCGATCGTTCCCTCTCTCCCAGCGACGAAAGCCGATTCGTACCACATTCTTCCATCGTTGCATCCTCCTCCGTTATGGAAACACACTTTCCCACCACGCCAACCGCGCGAAGGATGACGGACGACGACTCCGTCGACGACGAGCACAAGAACAAGAACAAGGAACCCACCCTCATTGAAGAGGAGAATGGGATCGTCGGAGCAACCATTTGTTTTACACCGCAGCCTTCTCCGGACATTTCACCTCGAGTCGAAACGACAGAAGGTCCCCCCGACGAGGAATACATTGGAGAATTGAAATTGGGAAGTTCCATCATGCGTGTCGCATCGAGTTTGGACAATCGAAGTATCACCGAGTATGAGATGTTGGATGAGATTCAGTCGAGGGCGGGAAGTTTACGGGTGGAAGATTTGGATTTGAGTGAGGAGGCGGAGGAGGTTGTGGCGAGTGCGATTGGGAATATTGAGGAGGAGGAGGATGAAGATGTCGCATTCGAAGAGTTGCTTCAAAGTCCACCCGAGAGTTTGCCGAGTTTGACTCCTTATCGCCGAAACAACTCCGCCAAGGATCCTCCCGAGATGCCGGTTTTGAGCAACGATGGCCTCTTTGGGAATCTCGAGTATTCGGATGAAGCTACTGCCTTTAGTCGCATGACGAAGAGTATGCTCTCTCGCATGAGCAAAGCGGGCAAGCTGGATGTGGCCAACGTGGAAATGGATGGATCTGCCTCCAATGCTTCCTCGTCGCCGAAGGTGGATGACACTCCTTTGCTTACGTTGAAGAACCTCAGGGCATTTTGGGAGAGTCGCGTTCTTGGTAAGGAGGTGGAGGAAAATGACAAGACGAAGAATGATCCGAAACCTACCCTGAACCAATCTGTGCAACAAGAACTTGATGCTTCCAACTCCTTTGGCGCGAACAGTCAACACTCTAACACGAGTTCCCAAGCGTCTTCTCATCGACAAGGGGTAGTTTCGTTTCTTTCGGTGATTGGAGTCTTTGTTTCGCTCTGGGCGCAACGTCTTGCATTGGGTTGTGCCTTCGGCATCAAGAAGATCCTCGAACAGATCTACCGTGTCCTTACAAGGAGTATTATTTCCATGACTGCGAGCAGGGTAGAACTCTCAGCCAGCTCCAAGGAGGATGTCACATGGGACGAACCTCCCATGGACGAGGTTCTCGAGTCTAGTCGTGTCAATTTGTCGGCCCACTTTTCTGAAGATGGTGCTCTTGAAGAGAGAAAGTCAGATGAAACTCAATCGAAGACCTTCACTGTTGGATGGAAAAGCATCGGAGCAACTGCCCTCTCTGTGCTCGTTATTGCGTCATTTTTACTGGTGCGTTTCTTCGCCGCAAAAAGCACTCTCGTGTCACACGAATTGTCGCACCATGTCTGCCTCACTACAAACACCACGAGTTTTGACTCCATCCCTGTCTGGGAGGTCAATTTGGCACCCACCGAGAATGTCCATCTGGAAATGCTTGTAAGGTCGGTCCTTCCAAGGCTTGCTCTCATAGCCTCTATTGTTCTTGCATCGGTTGTTGCCGTTTTCTTTCATTTGGATCTCGTCAAGATATCCATCAAGAAACGCTCGAAGCATCTGACTGGAATCTGGAGTTCTCGGGAGCACGAACAGTTTCTTGACGGATACGGACGACATGGTGCAAACTGGAAGCTTGTGGCTTCATTCATTCCCACTCGTAAGTGTAGACTTGGGGTTTGTGCGTAATGACTGACAGTGTCGATTGACTTATGTATTCATCTTTTTCAGGTAACTATCGGCAAGTGAAGACTCACGCTGACCATTGGATCAAGGTGGGGTCGCCTGAGGCCATGAAGAGGTCCAGAAAGATGACTTTTGATACTACACCGAAGTCGTCTAAAGGAAAAATGACTCCCAATACTACTCCAAAGCCAACAAAGTCCTCTGCATCTACTCAGACAACACCCAAACTTTCCAACATTACCACAAACTTGTTTGGCGAAGCTATCAACGAGCCTGCACCCAAGCGGCGTGCCAAGCAGCTCTTTAGTGCACAAGAGAATGGTGAACGACTTGGTTTGGATCTAAAATTTCGCTCTGCCAAAAGGCCTTCACAGGCCAAACAGAGTTCGTTCAGATATTCTTTGTGAATATTTGAGGAGTTTTTGTTGGCGGTATGTCAAAAGTGGGCTACCTTTGATACAAATCCTAGGCATTTGCCTCACTCTGACATTTATCCTAGACAAATCCCAACAACATTAGCATTTGAGGAGTTCGATGATTTCACGTTTGTCCTGTTGAAGCAATTGATGTTTGCTATTACATTTGAATCTGTCTCGCAGCGTAGTAATTGAGCCATCTCAGAATTCAGAGCTTCAATAATATATGTTGTCTTAGCCATTATGGTATATTTTAGGCTAGACAATATGTCCCATTGCCAAAATTTTTCATTTCATTTAAGTACTTGTTAATAGAACATCATGGGGTTCCGAGGACACCCTAGGGAAAATGATTATCCCAGCTACAAGATACCTAGCATTATTTTTGTCAGTGTATGGTAATACATACAAATCCACAAATGATTGGAAGTGGTCTCTAAATGAGTGCATTCCACATCAATCTAATTTAGAAAACTAAATAAAAATCTATATGACAATATTTGATACTAAACTATCACAATCGATTGTCAACATTGGTAGTCCAAAAATTTAGATCGAGAGATGATAATTTATCATGGGACTGAAAAAAGGCAGGATCTAACATCAAAAATCTAATGCTGACTTCAGAAATCTAATTAGATCTATCATGGCTGAAATAACGTTTCACATTCCACACATATCAGTTTAGATCTAGTCACAGAAAAATTAAGTCTCATCATGTAAATATCTTTCAAGAAAGTCCAGATGTTTCTGTTCTACATAAATATCATTTCTAAGTGGTCTCTGAGAGCCCCGTATTACCTGCCGAGTCGGTGGTATAGGGTGTGGTGCTCAACTGGCTTATCAGAATTCCAGAAGTTCTGCAGTTGTACAAAAAATGGTTTGTGACTGGCCAAGATGGAGCATCAGAGCTTTCCTGATGATGCACTGGACATTTCCACAAGTGCTGGAAGTTTAGTGTATCCTGAGTTTGAAACCTCAGAGATACTTAGGATGCTAAGGTTGATTCTTGGCATATGTCACATTCCTCTGCAATGGAGAATTATGATGTTATGAGGAAAAATTCAAGAAATGGAAAAATGCAGAAGGGTATGTATGGTGACAAGTAGCCAGGCCTAAGACTTCTGTGGAGAGGGAGACTGAAATGCTTGTTTGGTGTTGCATTATTTAATTTTGAAAAAGGTATTGCTCTCTGTAAATTAATATTCCATCTTGATGATTTTATTCCACATCGAATCCTAATTGTCCCATTTATTCGAGTCAATGCCATGGTTCAAGGATCATGTTTAACGCCAGTTGGAACATTAATTTTTTATCTCGATTTCTAGTCCAGTTCTGGTCTAGTTTTAATGTCTAGTCCAGTTGGTCATGGACAAGTAATTTGCTTTATTTCATCTTTATTTTTAGTTCCCTGGCCTATATCTCATTAATCCCTTTACTAGCTGTCGATCCACCATTGTACATGTTCTTTCCTGTCATGTCATCATCATTCTCACATGCACCACACCATCAAAATGATCACGATTACGTCCTGCCCCGAAAGCAACAACAACCCTTGCGATTGCATTACTTTCAAGAAAGAACTAAGGCGTATCACCACGGAGTGTTCTCACCTCCCACCCAATGTAGCACGCTGCGCTCTTTACCAGGCCTTCACAACTTTGTTGGTGGTTGATTGGGCAGGGAAAGTTGCAATTGAATTCCAGCATGCATCACGAATCTCATTCGCGAGTTATTCCCCTATCCTTCGGGAAACTATATTGGTCATAAGTGGAGTTAGTCTTGTACACACATAAATGTAATGGTGAGTTACATTTTATTGTTTGGGGAAACCATTTATCTAAGCATCAACACATTTGCAACAAGCATTCACAACGACAATTCATCACATTCTTCAGTCCGCGAAATCCTATTCAATCTCATCTTCTGATTCATCCCAGCTTTCAACGTCCTCTACAAGTGTGTCATCCCACTCATTACAATTATACTTGTCCATGCTAGTTCTTCTCTTCTTCCTTCTTTTGGGAACACATCCATAGGACTCCATCACACTTTTGCTAAGACTGATAGTTTGCTGCTTTGCCTTTTCTCACAGTCATATTGACCATAGTCCAACAATTGTTTTTGTGTGTTAGGAACAGAAGTGATTGTTCCTTCAAGTTCAATTGATGATGGAATAACGTCATCTCAATAAACATGAAAGACATTCTCGATGAGAAAGAACTTTTTTTGAAGCAATCACACCACAATTCTTGTACTTAATCCTATTCGTTTGTTGATGAACAGTCCTCTTTGCAGTTAATTGGTTATCAGTGGCTGGATTGTGAACCATTCTCTTGGCAGCTATTTTGTTATCTATGACAGGATATTGCTCAGAGTTGGGTACAGAATCCATAGGTGGAATGGTTGGAAGAACAATGGGTAGATCACCAATGGCGTTAGCCATAAGAGGAAGGGTTGGAGGGTTCTTCGTGGGAGGATTAGGAACAGAGTCAGGTATACCATCCATAGGCAGAACGGATGGTAAAATGACAGGTAGATTAGCAAGTGAATCACCCATAGGAGTAAGGTTCGGAGGTAAACTCGGTCGCTAGTCCTATCCAAAGGGGTTGACAGTTCAAATCAAGATCATATAACAATTGTTAGTTGTAAAACAGATAAATGTCCGTATAGGCAAGAATTCTGTTTCTTTGGTGTTGGTTAGTTGATTGTTGTGTAGAATCACTGTAACAGGTGCAAGAAACAGTATCACTCCTGAAAAGAACAGATCAAGGGCTGCTCTGTTCTGTACTGTGGGGGGAGACACATAGTTGGGATGACATGATGAAGACCAACATGAAATCCAAATAGTTGGTCGACCTTATTCAAAGAAATTTCTTCCATGACGCAACAGGCAATTCTGCCAGCAAGGTAAGACACAGAGTTACCATGATTTGTTGAAAAGAGTATCACAATAATTTGTTGCCTCTGTAGAGTGCAACGAGCAGTTCTCTGATGGGAGAATTGCACAGTAGCCCAAGAAGGTGTTGTGTTATTTTTCGATGCTGGTTGTGAACGAAAAAATAATAAAGACATATAGGGTCGTGATATGTCTTCTGGGGTAATTTTTTGCGAGGAATCGATCTAGCTCGTCAGCAGATGCCAGAGAGGCCTCCTTCTATGTGATTCTGCAAATGTCGGAATCTTAGTCCAGATCTGGACTACAAATTATTTTTAGTCCAGATCTGGACTAGTGTTCCAATTGGCGTTTAACAACTTTCTGATTTTTAGATGACACCACCTTTCCGTAACAGCGCTTTATCACTGACTTCGTCATAATCTACAAGTGTTTTGTTCTCATGGTGAGTGTTGAGATCTGTCTGACATTGCCTGTTGTCTTTATTTTGCTCCAGTAAGCAAGGAAAGGGATGTCAATAGCATATCCCAACCAAAATTTGCTGCACCTAATGAGGCTTTAATTTCAATTGTTGTATGGTAGGTAGAGCAAATGGCCAACATGACATTTGTGAGGGATGTGTCAATGTCACTAGCTACAATCAATGCTGAGGATTGTTGATCAAGTTATCCATACACTCGTGGAGTTCTGACATCATTCAGTTTACATGTAATGCCACATCTGTCATATAGGATTTCAAAATGAAGTTTCAATTTTCTGTTGTTGGCATACTGAGCATCCAAGATGTCTACAACTTATTTTTTTGTCATAGCAGGCTCTTCAGTCATGTTGTTGTTGATGACCCATGCTTTCTCCATTTTTAGGATTTGAAAAGATTATTACTGTCTCTCATTGACAAGATGTTTTCATCAGTCATAATTTCTATTGTTTGAAAGTCCAAAACAGTTCCTGTTTTCATGGTCTTGCAACCAAGAATGAGATCAAATACTTGCTTGACCATCTTGTGTTTACATTGTCTACTATAATTGGAGTCACCACATTTTCTCTGTCATTGAAATACTAAAAAAATTAATATAGCTTTGCTTCTACCTTTAGTTAGGAGCTCCGTTTTGATGTATGCCACAAGAGTGGGATCTCTCTAGTCAAGAATGGAAAGTACATGGGTGTTTCTTTTTGGTAAAACATGAGATCATCATCAGATCTCCCGACTAGTAGTACTATCACAATGCTGTCGTTACCATATCTGGTGCAACACCTTCCAGATTGTTCATTCTTCTGGCTGGCTCAATTTGTGTTTCTGTGTTGTTCTTGTTTGCTACAAAAACTGTTACTTGTCCTTCTTCCTGCAAAGGCAATGTTTCATTGACATAGATGAAGGATGCTGTTGGAGGGTGGTGTCTTTCATATCATCTGGGTCATGCTCATATTTTGTTTTTGCTACAATTTTTCAGTCAGTGAATGTACATAAAAAGAAATAATAATGATATTATTTAATTCCAATTTTGTGTTTGTGGTAAACTTTTTGAAGTTAGACTACTGCTAGTATCATCAAATACTGTTTTATTTGAAATTGGATCAATATCAGAATTCAAGTTTTGGTAGCTTTATACCGACCAGTGGAAGTTTTTACAAGTAACTCTGTCTTTGTGTTAACTTTCTTACAATGTTTAAGCCCCATAGTGATACTGCCCCCTCCCCAGGAGGAGTCTCAATCTTTGCTCTGCTATGTGATATTCACACTTTTTCTTTTTAAAGCTCATCTTGAGTTTCTTGCTTAGTCTTTAAGCTCCGCAATTATCATGGAAAGTGGGAGATAAGCATTCATAGACTTCTTCTTGGTGACAGTACTGCTATGCTGTCCATTTCTTAACTAGGAGCTGTTAAATGCTCCAGGATTAGTGTCATCAGTGAGTATGTTATGAGCACGGCACATTGCAAGACACAGACACAGAATATGACTTGCAAGGTTGTCGTCATCAAAAAGGACAACCTCTTAGAAAACTTAGTTCACACATGCTGTTAAACAAGTGTGGCAATAGGCTAAAGTGACCATTCAGCTGCTGTACATGCTGGACAATGGGTACCCTGTTAGGTTTCTTGAAACAATTGCTGATGTAGTACCTTGATACTTCTGCAGCAAAGTTTGGGAAACTTTCGAACAAGTTGAATAAGCTGTACTCCTCAAGGGAGTCTCACGTTCACATCTTGCTTCAAGGAGCTGTACGTTCTACTCCTGCAAGTCTGTCAAACAAGTAACAACTTGTTCCAGGGATGTTGTACTTTCTCTGATTGAAGGGTGGGGTAGAGTAGAAAGATATGCCCTTCAACTGATGTGACGACTTCCACAGTTGTTTGATTGTTGGTGGTGGTAGTTTTAACTGTGTTAGCATGGCAAAGAGTCTTCAAGATCTTGGGAGATGTGAAGGCTTACTTTTGTCTCTCGTCAAGCTTCAAGATTACTTGTGCACTCTTTCTCAGTAATTGAAAGCTCATGGTGGGCATTGTTTAAGCCCTGCTGCATGATTGCATTGCTTGCTTGATGAATGTGTGTGACATTAAATGTATGGGAGTACTGTGTGAAGCGTGACCAAACAGTCACACAGAACTCAATCTAGCCTGGTATAGTGAATTTGAGAGTATTGGCAGCGGTATCTACTGCCTCTTGAAAATCATACTTCTCAGGAATGTGCACAATTGGCAGTTTGTTATGCCAGCTTCCACATTCAAACTCTTTGGGGCTCTGTCAAACCCTACCACTTCACTGCATTTAATATGTTGTGGTTTCAGTGACAATGGAGGTTACTCTGTAACCACCTGAAGCTGGAGGGAGTGATGCACATGGGCGTCTAGCTGCAAGGAAGTAAATCTAACAATTCATGTTTGAGAGTTCCCAAAGTTAGTAAAAGAAGGGACAACACTAAGAATGCTTAGGGAAATAGCTCGATGGTTCTTCATTGGTGGCTCTCATTCAATGCATTTTACAAGGGGACTACCCTACTGTTTGAAGTAGGATCATGTGAACTTCTAGATTAGACTTTATTCTCTTCTTTCTAATAATTGTAATTTTAGGACGGCATGCAAAAGGAAATGCATCATTGATGCTAAGATGAAAGACAAATAATCAAGGCGTGGATTTCACATCAAAATATATAATCCAAAAGAGAGAAAGATGACAGTTTTCATGCTTTCATTTCTGATGAATTACAACACTTCCCAAGAAATCACAATGATTTTTTTGAAAGAGCAAAAGCTTGTTAAAAATACTACCTACAATTGTTTTCTTTCTATATTACAATTTCATGCTGTAACTTTCTAACAGGAACAAGGAAACCAGGAAAATAAGACATATTTGCAATATTGCCTTGTTGCAGTATTGTATTCGTGACTTTGCTATCCCAACACGATAATATTTAGTTTGTGCAGAATGAGGAGCTATCTTTGATTTCCCCTGCAAAAACATGCTCCAAGGGAGCAGAGACATACCATCTGGATAACATGCTACCCCTAACTCAGTTCATTGAAAGTTGCACACCTTCTCATGCACCACAAATAAAAAACCATGTCCAGTTTTTTTTTGAAATGCTTTATGGGCTGAAACATATTTAGTATACCAATTCGTTTTCATTTAGATTATGTTTCCAAGGGTCAAAGCAGAATATTTCATGTGTGGCAATGTTTTATATTGCAAGTGGAACAAAGTTCCTAACACCGGGGCACTCCAAAGTACAGATAACATTTTGTTCTAAGTGAATGACATCAAAAAGATATTGCTTCAGATTAAGTGAAGATGAAGCATGATTATGATAGAGATAAGTGTAAGCATTTGGATTTAATTAGTTTAGACTTCACTTCATGCATAATAATTTATGTTAAACAAATGACAACATGTCATTTGTTTCAGATGAAGCAACTATGCAGGATCATTAGCACCAAGGAAAGAGTAAGGATTAGGACAAAATTGGGTTCAAGGTCAGTCTTTGGATGAGGACATCCTATTCCATGTCTTGCCAGCACATTTACTATTTATTTAAGCATTGGTGTATGACAACTTAAGGTGGTATGTATAGTGCTGATGGTAAACTTCACAGCAAATAGGCTACAAGCAAGTTGCCAAGCAATCCAGGACAATTGCTGGGACTCAGCTAGCTTGCTGGCAGTCACGCCATTAACTCTGTGGTTGTTCTGAGAAGTGATTGAAAGACAGAGCTTGGTTAGACAGTAACCCAAAAGAGCCATTATGTCTAGACAACAAGGCTGAGACCATGGTGGTGATACCACATTTGAGCTGGGAAGTGATGCCCGCTATTTGTGATGTGCTCATAAGTTGCATCTGATGTGATATATTTGTTTTTGTTGAAGTCTGTAGAGAGCTAAACTCATTGATTTGTTATCCAATTATGCTACTCGGTGATGTATCACTGAGTAGCATAATTGGATAACAAATCAATGAGTTTAGCTCTCTACAGACTTCAACAAAACAAATACATCATAGCTGTGTTGGCAATAGCTACCCTACAGTGTGAACAGTTCATCATTGTAGCCAACTTGCCATAGCATTGCTGTTGAAAGAATGAATCATAGCCTTAGATTCACATGTCCTGGACATGTCCTGGGAGCATCCTTGGACGTATCCTATGTCCTTAATTTCTCCAGGGTGTGTTTTTTAGGGGACACGTGGACATACATCAGTGTTGAGTCTGATGTCTGCCCTGTGTCCTCAGAATGTTTAACTCACATACATTACATAACAGTATCTAGGTACATGCCTAGGTATCTAAAGAACTTTTGTGCTACAAGCTTTATGACTTGCATTAAATGAATGTAACCTGCATGCAGCAGCCGTCACTCTTGGTATGTTGCACCTGAAAGTATCAAAGAGGAGCCTCAAATGAAGTAAACACTCCATGTCCGCTCACGTCCTGTCATATCCTGTGTGTCCAAAATGATGCCGTGTGTCCTCATTTGAAAACCTAAAAACACGAGATGCCTATGATATGTCCTGAACGTGACAAGGACGTGTCCAGGACATGTCCTGGACGGTGTCTTTTCGAACAATTTTTGGACACGGACACAGGGAACACGTGAAACTAAGATCATAGCAGCCACCTAGTAAGGTTTACGAATTTACTAGTTTCTATGTCAGGCATGGGATTAGGACAACAATTTTACAAGTAACAACTTAATTCAGGTAAAATTGTTATCTTGGGATTAGGGAGACCTATTTCATAGGTAAAATTTGTTTTCAGTAAATGATATCACAGAAAGTTTTCAGAATACTTGCAAGTGAAGAATAAGTAGATCAAGAATGAAGTAAGGGGTAAGGAATCCATAAGTGTCAAGGTTAAACTTAGAATCAAGGCACTCTCTTTCATATTAATATTTTTTTAATCAGGGGGAATATTTTGTAGGTATTAGTGTGTTTTGAATGAAGAAAAACCTGTAAATGACAAAGTTAATATCTTGTCCTATATTTTATGGACAAGACTAAGGATCAACATGCACTGTCATTCTTTTCTAAACGGTAAACCCTGATTTTCAGACACACAGCAAGACATTCAACTTCACAAAATATTGGTCAACTATTGACCAAGTATAGGCGCTTTCGATCACTATCAACGGGATTGAAAAATGCCAATAATATCAACTAAACAGCCGATAATATCAACTCCTGTTGACAAAAACGTTGATAGAAGGGCAAAGTATTGACTATTTTAAACAATTTTGTTGACTGGGTGCATAGATATTGATATCAACCAACTAACAACCAACTATCAACCAAATTGGTCTAATCACAGAGGACTGCAGAAGTGATGGTACAAACTATCAAACAACTATAGATTGCAACTATTGCTCAACTATCAATCATTTATTGACCAAATATTGACCTCTTCATCACTTGTCAATATTATTGATGCTGTGGTTGAAGTGTTGACAAATATAAAAACAAAAGGCGATAATGTCAACTTGAGTCAAGCAAAAATTTCCTAAGAAGTGCAAGTTATTGACTATAGCTGTTGACATGCTATCAACTACTACTGACCAAAAACCCTATCAACCAACCGTTGATGAATCATCAAACAATTGGTAAAGGTGTCTGTCGACCACATTTATAGATAGACATACAATAATGTACCAATACAATATGCCTCCAAACATGCAAATAACCAGTATTGTGTTTGCTTTATAACAAGAAATGCCTTGAAATGAAACATTCAATATCCTATGAGGCAATTAAGATTTACAACATAATGAATTGCCACAAAATTGAAAAACACATCAACTTCTGATGCAAGAAGAAGAAGCAGCAACAGAAGACACAGCAAAAGATACAGCAGAAGAAGAGTGAGAAGGAGGAGAAGGAGGAGAAGGAGGAGAAGGAGGAGAAGGAGGAGAAGGAGGAGAAGGAGGAGAAGGAGGAGAAGGAGGAGAAGGAGGAGAAGGAGGAGAAGGAGGAGAAGGAGGAGAAGGAGGAGAAGGAGGAGAAGGAGGAGAAGGAGGAGAAGGAGGAGAAGGAGGAGAAGGAGGAGAAGGAGGAGAAGGAGGAGAAGGAGGAGAAGGAGGAGAAGGAGGAGAAGGAGGAGAAGGAGGAGAAGGAGGAGAAGGAGGAGAAGGAGGAGAAGGAGGAGAAGGAGGAGAAGGAGAAGAAGGAGAAGAAGGAGAAGAAGGAGGAGAAGGAGGAGAAGGAGGAGAAGGAGGAGAACACTGGTGAACACTGGAGAACAAAAACCTAGAGCTGTGTCCTGTCCAAGATAAGAGGATGGTAAGATGGGATGATGGGATGTGCTGGCCAAGATAGCTATTGCTTCCCACCACCCTTGATCCTGGTGATCCTGGCATGAGGGTGATTTACAAATGCTAAATACATGATAAAAATGGTTGTTACAATTGATGGCAAAAGAGGACAATGTAAGTAAATATGTAACAATAACAACGTTATGCTAAAAGTAATGATACCATATTTTCTGTTCAATCCTGGAATCATCTCAGATCTATCTGTCTTGAGATCATCTAACGCAATCCTTGATGTTTAAAAATCCCATGGAATCTCAGGATGACCTCAATCCTTATTGGTCCTAGCCTGAGACAATCCCAATTTTGGACGCACATGTGGGGTGAGAAAACAATGTGACTTTAAGAAACCTCCATTATTAATACAACCAAAATTGATTTAGATGCAGAAAGGAGTGTTATTCCTACTGTGTGGTGTTTCATTATTTGCTTGCACTACCCAGTGGAACAGACAGAATATGAAAGAGGTTGTAGTTACATAAAGAAGTCCACAGAATGAAGGTAGGAATCCTTGAATATAATGGTGCATTCATTGCACCATGAGAAAATTGTGTACATACATTCCACATTTGATGCTTAAGCTGAGGTAAATGCATCATAATGCTGGTAGTTGGTATAATGTGAGAGGAAGATCTGGAAAAAAATCATTTAAAAAAGAGTAAGTTTGTGGACATGAAATAAGCATCATTGCATCTCAGAACCTATCAGTTAGACCTTTAAGAAATTTATCTGTCTGAATTTTTAAACTTTATGTAGAACTCTTGTCAACTATTGAGAAGGGGGTTAAGGGAACTACGTTTATTTTTTAGGTGATTAGGTTGTTTCGATAAAACAGAGAGAGATTATATATTTTTCTTGTGTTTGTAGATAGGAAATAATAGATGCCGACATACATAACACATGATTCTATTCCATGAAACTAGTAGGTACGGTATGATATGTGCGCAAACAATCGTACGTACCATACCATATATATACAATACTCATTACTCGCGGCGCGCACCGCATTACATACAATATACACTATGGTATATTATGGTACGATATAAGAGGTATCTAGAGATACACCAGAAAACATAGGTAGAGTGTACATCATAGTAGGAGAAACAGGCAATAATATATATTATGCATATATTAATACGTATATCATGAAGTACGTGATTCGTGTTTCCGCCAAAGTCATTCACAGATTCACAGGTCTTCCGGTACAATACTGCGTCATCCAACGGTTTGTGGCTAAGATGGTTCTCATGAGGTTACCGGCACATTCGTGTGACGTGGCGACAAACTGGCGATGACATACGTGAACAGGCACGGGACCGGCTTTTAGTTACCTTTAATGGTGAACTGAAAAGCCAATCTCCAAAAGAAAAGCCAATCTCAAAAAAGAAAACTGGATACCATTTCATTTTTACGGAGGAATAGTACAAAGATTGGTAAATTCCAAAAGAAAACCAATTCTCCAAAAGAAAACCAATCCCCAATATATTTGCCGACCTGGATAGGTTGGTATTTTATTTAAGCCTTAATGACGAAATCAAGACTTTCGTGAGAAGAACTATTCCCTATTAGATCGATTTTGAAAAAGAAGAGATCTAATCTGATACATGCCTAGGACGTGAAATCATAGGTTAGTAATAATTACATAACTTAGATTTTCTACATTAGAAATAGATTTTTGAAGTTAGATAATAAATTCTTTTCTAGAGATGTGATTTTTCTAAATCATACACCCTAGATCTAACAAATTTTGAGAATCTATTTTAGCAAAACTAGTAATCTGTTTAGATTCAAATTCTGCATAATGGATATGAAATTAGTGTTGCTATATTAGATGTAGATGGTATCCATTCCTCTTGCTGCCTTGCTAAGCAGTCATGTCTAATATTAATTATAATAATATTACCTAAGTAATTACTACTTATAATTACTTTGACAAACAATTGTCTGTTAAGTACTACTATACCCTACCACTGTACGCGTGAAGTTGGAGCTTATTAGGCACATATTATTATCTTTTAGCGAATAATTTATTTTCTTGGTGTTCCCTGAACCCCAAGTATTGTGAGCCATGGTCAACTATCATCAACTACTTTATAAAATCTTAAACAGTTGTGAACTATCATAGCAAAATAAAAGTTGCACCTTGTTACTTATAATTGTTCATGATAGTTTGCAATGGTTTATGATGGTTCACAACAGTTCACAATAATTCATGACAGTTTACAATGGTTGACAGTTTTAAAACTTTGACAAAGCCTATTCTTGTAAAACATCTAAGGCAGAGGGAATGAATATATTGAAAGATATCCTGATTTGAAATCACCAATTTTGTTATTGTTGAAGCTCAGTTCTGCTTTTTGTTTGAAACATGCCATAATTTGCCTGATCTTCCAGATGATAACGCATCTTAAGGGGGTCCACAGTAATTATTTTACTTTCTTTCAGCTCAATTTTATTTCAGAGGTCATCTCCCACGAAAACTGCCACCTTATCTTGACATGCATTTTCCTTTCTGTCTAGAGAGGTCACCCTTCTTGATAGACTGATAAAGTCTGATTGTTTTTTCATGTGTCCAGCAATATCCAAAGATTCAGAACTTCTCAATCTTATCCAAACCAGTTCCAAACATCCAACGCCATGATTTTGGTCAAAATTTGGAAAAGTTGCTTTTTTGGGGCAGACTGTTCTTTGTCCAAATTAGGTTCAACTCCTATGTTAATGGCAGGGTTCATGACTACTTACTTTGTGTCAGCATTGTTTATATCTCACTCAGACAGGCCAGTGAGTTGGGTATGTGAGGTATGCAAGGTTCATTTCCACAATGCAAAAAGTGCTTACCCACAGACAGTAGAAAACTTAAGCTTGTTTTGGACACCATAATCGTAGTTCCCAACTTTTGTACAGAGTTGGTTGGTTCAAATCAGATCAAAACAGTTTTTGATCCTGAATGTGAGCATTATATTAATCGTGATGGCTATGATCAAATTGGACAGTATCGCCTTTTCCCTGAGGAGTTTGACAATGATGACATTGAAACAGAAAATGAGAATTAGTATGACAAAGTACGAGTTCACTATAATAATGTGTTTGAAATACAATGCAGTATTTGTTTAATTATATTTAATGCCCAATTTTAGCTTAAACATTATAAATTAACTAACTGTCCACTGCTTTCATTTAATTCCTCATTTTTAAGTGAACATAGTAAATTAACTGACTATCCACTGCTCTCACTCTTTCCCCCACATTGTCACTCTTGTGTTTATTTGAGTGGTTTGACTTCAACAACTTCTGAAGAATTTTATCAAACTTCTTAGCATGCTGTCCCATAGATTCCATCTGATTCTGCACACACTGTTGAAATCGTTACATCTGCATGTGTTGCAGTGTTTGGAACTGATACATCTGCTGCTTGGAAGCCATTTGCTCCTGCATTATTACCATCATGAACATTCCACCCAATTCACTGCCACATGTTTCACTATGAACACTGCTACCACTCTCAAGCATGCTTCAATCCTATTCATTGCCTTTAGGACCAACCCTCTCTTGCCATTAGAAGCGTCCTTTGTCTTCTCAGACTTACCAGTTTTGGTTTCCTTAGATTTCTTTTTGGTGGTCAAATTAGTCATGTATGGATGATTGCCTGGAGTGAGTTGGATGCTTCCTGTCACAGTGGATGAAGGGTCTTCATTTCTGGCAGTAGACATTGATGCTGCAGTGCTGTTATCTTCATTTACAGAGCTGTCAACATTGGGGAACAATCCCTTTGTAAAATTATGATGCACATTGTTATGTCTGATCCCCCAGGGGAGTGGTGTATTCCTAAAAGTGCCTAAGTTTATCCTGTTACTTTTATTGAGCTAACAGAGGAGTTATCCAAGGCATATGGGTGCCACAATGGATTTCACATTGGAAAGTGTTGTTTCTTTTGTACCCAGGTACCTTAATTCCTGTCATGGCTTACATTAGGCAGAAACCTTACAAATTGGTTGATACGCTTAGATTTGCCAATAATTTTAAGTTTTCCTTCATATTTGGACACACATAGGCCTCAACAAATTTTTGCATTTGAAGAGAATTGAAGACAAATACTTCAGAACAAAACCCAAATTACTGGCATACCTGCCACTGCCGGCCTCCAGTTTTCACCCAAACCATCAATCTCACGCACAACCCACCTCTATTACTTGTTGCTTCATTTAGGGATACAACAACAAGATATATTAAAAATTGGGATTTACCAAGAAAACAAACCAGAGGCAGCCTGTGGAGGTGGTAGTATGTGCCTGAATCAGTTTTTATACTGATTTTATCTGTGCTTATCATTTTGCCCAATTCTCAATGCTCATAGTGATAGAGTCCCGTAGTGAAAGGGTCAACTCACAAGACATATATTTGAATTCATAATGTAACCCTAGCTTAACCCAAGAGACAATTCGAAGACTGACACAACCGTAAAACCCAGGATATAAATTATAGAAATGTCAAAAGATGCATTTCGATTTAACCTACACCCTGGACAAAGCAAGAGTAATTAACATGGCAACCAAAAATCGGTATTCTTAAAAGTTACCCTATGATTTTTTGTAGCGTATGGTACCGTGGTCGTGCCAGTTTTCTAACAGGCTGGGTGGCACGAGTGCAGAAAACACTGTTTTCCTAACTCATGGCTAACTTTTTCTTGTGCACCACTTTCACCAACCACCCCATCACACCCTTCTTCTCTTTCCACGCCTGACCTCAATGACCACCTCTATCTCCCTCATTACCTCATTTTTTGCCAATTTTGACAAGTTAAACTTCAAAATAGTGAAGATGGTTACCATGACAATTATTGGACGCAATGGTTGTAAAGATGACCCTTGTTTTTGGAAGTTGTACTCAATCAAGGAGAAGAGAGAGTTGGTGCAGTCCATGCAGCTTTTGATGGATGAGCACAATGTTAGTGCTTGTCAAGCCTGCCTCTTGATGGGTGTAAATCAGATGTATTACACCCAATTCAAGAGGGTCATCTAGAAAGTTGATGACGTTGAGCAAGGAGATGATTTTGCTCCCTACGAGACCAATGGCTTGGCACAAAAGGTTCATCTGGAGGTAAGAGTTTTTAAATGGTGTGAGGGATGACTTGTCACCAGCTCAGCATTCAGGTTAGCACCAGAATGGTGCGACAGGAAGCAGGTTGCTTGCTTCCGGACTTTCGGAGAAGAAGTCAATCGATTTGCAGAAAAAGGTTGTATGTCGTTTTGTGAAGTCGATGGGGCCTACGGATTGGTCTGCAACCCACACCGCCCAAAAGAACTTCACAGAAACCAAAGATGAGTCTGTGGACTTCATTGCGTTGATGAAGGAGAGGGTAGCACAAGTCGATTATGAAGATATCCTAACTCCAATTTCGTTTTCGTTTCATTCAATGAGGACACTCAAAAAGAAGGGATCAAAAACTGTCAATGTCCATGCTTTGACCATGGATACCAAGCAAGTAACTCTTGCTGTTGCTGTCAAAGCAAGCGTCTGGATGCTACCTCCAATGCTCATCCTCAAAGGAGCTACAAATGGCCACATTGCTATTTATGAATTCGCCAACTTTCCCAAAGGCCGACACTATGCATACAAAAAAGCATGGATGGATGAAGAAATGATGAACAAGTGGATTGACCTTGTTCTTGATCCCCGGAAGAACTTGAAGACGGGGGGGGGTCCTTCCCATCATCATCTTGGATGTGTACCACGTCCACATGACAGGAACAATCGTGAACCGTATTC
Source organism: Cyclotella cryptica (assembly GCA_013187285.1). Classification (NCBI taxonomy): domain Eukaryota; phylum Bacillariophyta; class Thalassiosirophyceae; order Thalassiosirales; family Thalassiosiraceae; genus Cyclotella; species Cyclotella cryptica. Next base: position 165,479 of record JABMIG010000224.1, read on the forward strand.
AGTCACTTGGGATCAAAGTGGTCCACATTCCTCCCGGCTGTGCATATCTGTGTCAGCCAGTGGATGTTAGACTGACAATATTAATTTAATTGATATGCAAATTCAATTCAAAACAATGACGTATGCGTAGCCACGATTGTGGTGGTAGAGGCGATGCACAGAGCGGTTTTCACTGTCTGGAGTGAAGACCGACACAACCTCCACAACAGCTCCGCCCAACAGCGGTCCGTGAGCTCCGGCCGCATACTCCTTTGCTGCAAACCCAACACGAGATCCATTGGAACCATCACTCCCGATGCTGTAGCAGGCAAGTTCGTTTGCCGCACTTGTCATGCGCAGGTGGAGACGTATGCCAAGACCCCAATCATCCCAGTTGAGAACCAGTGAGTTCCCACAACCAAACAGATGCAGTTCGCAGCTTCAACCATTGCTGCATAAAGCTGACCAGAACAATGTGCTCCATCACCTTTTTTAATTTTGTAGGGGCGAATTGGCACAACTCAACAACCAGCCGGAGATATTCGGAGCACAACATATTGGCATGGTATACTTCAACAGGAGAAACTGCTGGTTGGCATTTCTTGCCAAAAACATAAGTGCAACACTGCAAAAAACAAAGGTCCGTGAAAATGGCTTGGTGTAACCACTTATACCCCAGTTTTACAGTAGGTAGCTTATCCAAAAAGTTCAATATCTCGCTAGGTACCTCTTTTAGTGCTTTATCAAGGCAAAGCAAGTATTAGGGGCTGTATTAGCGCTCAATTATGTGCATTTTTTTTTGATTTTTGCACGTTTTTTTCCTCTGACGAAGATCATTTATGATGCTTCCCGTAAAATAACCTCACAGATTTTGAGTTTTCGCACAATCCCCCGATCTGACGTGCTTCGAAAAATCTGAGAGGCATCTCTGTGGCTCCCCGATTTCAGTGAGCTGGACGGAGTCGTCACGCTGAATTTGGGGAGCTTATTTTTAGCCATCACCACTTGTCCGTCTGTCACCCCGAATTTGGGGAGGTTATTTTTCACCTATCACCACTCGTCCGTCTCATCGTCTCCCACTCATCACCCCTCGTACGTTGCATCATCGCATATTCTGCCGTTCGGAGGAAGTAAAATGCTCGGCGTGCGATGTCCCTTAAAAAATATAGGAGCAGTGGCACTGTGACGCACTGGAGCGCTAATACAAAAAGGCTCCCTTTTTTCAAAAAGGCTCCCTTTTTTCAAAAAGGGAGAAAAATGGGAGCTGTGAGGTTTCAAAACGGGGAGTGCTAATACAGTGCCTTAGAGTGAAAGGCCAAAGTGCCCATTCGGTATTGTACATAGAAGTATCTCCCTGGAGCTGCGGGAATGGTATTCTAAACCATCCATCTGACATCAGTTAGTTCAGTGTCTTTCCCGGATTCCTTTTAGTTCATTGTATTTGACTGCTTTTTTTTCACTTTCGTTCAGCGTTTTGTAGGAAATTAGCGGAAAGTTCAGCGTATTGAATAGAAAAGCGCAATTAGTTTAGTGTCTTGCAACTAAAATTATTTTAGTTTATTGTATTGCAACTAAAATTATTTTAGTTCTTTGTATTTTACATTAGTTCAGAGTATATTATTTTAGTTTAACGTCTAATCTTTTAGTTCATTGTTTGATAAAACATGGGCGTGAATATTTAAAGGATTTCACGGAGTCATGAACCGTAATGTGTGAACTCACAATGCAATGGTACCATACTCAGTCATATATATAGTTTGGGAACAAGTCAGTACCATAGGCCATTAACCAACGTGATATCACGAACTTCTGCTCTCAGTGATCATGGGTGTGTATTACGAAGTGTAGCATCAAGTAACATCTCAGCACGATCGTGCCAAAAATATCAGAAACCATGACACACGGACACCTTCTAAAAATGGATTAAGACGGCCCTAACTCCTTCATTTTTTTGCCGACAACGTTCCTGCTGGCATCGCCATGAAGCCGCCATCACTGCCCATCTAGCGGTCGCGCTGTCCCCCATCTCTACTGCTGCAATGCTACGGATCGGACACCGACGTTGTCATGGGGATCGCCGAGTGTCTTCGCGGCGTCTTGGTGTTCTTTGCGTGTCTGATCTTTGGGAAGTTGAGTGATGTTTGGGGACGAAAGGTTTGTTTGTTGATTACTGTGGCGGGACTTTGGGGCCCGTTTGTTCCTTGGCGTTTTGGAGGGTGGAGGATTATCTGAGGATTATAATGGCGGTGGTAGTCAGTATCGTATGGGGGACAAATCTTATGTCGTGGATGGTCAAGGTGGGGAGGCATTGATGATGGATGGGGTGGATGCGACCTCTGCCTTGGAGGGTAGTTACTCGACCCAATTTGGGATGCGCTACCAATCACACATTCATCTCATTCATGTTTTTGTGACACTGCTCGCCTTGTTGGGAATGTTTTTGTCCACATTCAACTTGACATTTGCTGTATTTCGGATGTCCTCAAAGATAGAGATAGGTGATTGTAAATATGATTAAATTTAGTTTCAAGCTACAAAAATCACTATGTTCTCTTTGAAGATAAATAGAACTCCACATGAGTTGATATTATTATTTATGAATATTTATCTGGACAACCAGAAGGCTGTTTTGTTGGACAACCTCACATGGTTAAGGTCATTTTTGCCAGCAAAGTCTCATTGCTCCATATAGTTGTCCTTTTCTTGAAAAGTCAATATCAATATAACAATCAATCTTCTGCTGTTTGAAGGTTTAAGCACAAGACCACAATTACCAATACCTTTCAGATATTGCCTCATCCTCAATTTCTGTTTGAACAGAATATGTGCATGCATAACAATCAACTGCATAGGTTATACTATAACTTATATGTCGAGAAAGATAAAGAAGCCTTCCAACAACACTGCTCAAGCTAAAATCTTCCAAAACAGGATTACTGTCAACATCCCACACAAAACGTTTGCTTCAGCAGGAGTGAACTTCACAGAAGTCTCTCCAATGTCCAGCCAAAGAATTTCAGTCACTGAATCAATCAGACCATTTTGCTTCATTTCCTGCAGACCTCTGGTTTGATCAGCCTCTCTCTTGCTTTGAGCTCGTGGTCTCTGTTTGCTAGTAAGGAGGCAAACGATATGTTTAAACTGTTTTCTGATTTAGTCTTGATACACCTGGTAAAATGTGATGGCAAAAACACTCACATGTAAATAAAATAAAATAACAATATCGTTCATGCCTTACTAACCCATTAGAATATATGATCTTGTGGCAGAGAATAGTCAGTGGTGTAGCAAGACATGACATTGAAAAAAGATTTTTATCAAGAGCATCCAATGAAAAATAACCAAACAACTATGTTCATTTCTTTTATGCTTCCACCTGTTAAAATAGGGTATTTGGTGTTAGAGGGAGGTGACCATGGTTTCTAATGCCAAATGTGGACAGAGAGCCACTCAGTGACATGGTGAGATGTGGCAAAAAAGTCAAATGTCAATCAATTATATCTTTACTTTTGCTAATACCCATTAGAGTAGGATGTTAGCCGAAGGAGGTGGCCACAGTCTCTGAGACCATCTGCGTACAAAGAAGAAAATGTGTCCATGTGGTGTTTGACACCAAATAATTGTGTATGAATAATTTCATATCTAGTAAAGCAAAACAACACAACAAGCTGGTGTGGTTTGTTGTGCTACCAAGGAGTTGAGTGCTTTGGGACTAGTCTTCTTGTGTTTGCAGTGTTGTTTTCACTTGTTGATTGTGTCAATGTGTTGCTGTTATCTAGTATTTTACTTTCCTTGGAGTGCTTGCATGAGGTCTTGAAATGTTTTGACAATGGTATCTTCCACTTTGATTGTTGGCAATAAGATATGCCTTTATTTCAAGAACACTCTATTTGAAAGTTAAGTCTTCCTTGCCACTTTTACGAACATTTAAGAGTGCAATGATGTGTCCATCACCTAAATATTTCCTCCATGTGCAACAATCCCTTTTGCAGTCCTACTTGTGGGAGCTGTCCAATTAGAAGTTTTCTCAGATGAAACGTGGTCTTAAGAATTTCTTTGGTAAGTTTAATGAAGTAAAAAATAATTGATAACGTTTCAATGAAACCTTTCATATTTGCTTAACCTTGAATAGTTTGCCACTGACATTAGTGACTATTTCTATCATACATTTTGTCTGCCTTCCCTTCGAAATGATATGTTTCTGGCAAGATGACACTCTTGTAGAGTTTCACAAATGGTCCATCCCTAGGCAGCCCAGTCCAAATGTACTAAGAGAAAAGTCCCAATGATGCGCCAATTTTACGTTTCTCTTTCCTCTACTCTAAGACTTTCATGCTGTTATGCAGGAGCAAGATACAAGCCCAGGTTCCTTATATCAAACCTAGCAATGCATCCATGTGTAAGAACTTTGCATGAATAAGTACATAAACTGTTCAAAATAATTTAAATACTCATGACCAACCTTATACATATGCTTCAGCCAATTTTTGTCTTACACCACCACCTTCAAGCCATTTGTGGAAGATATAACTGTGGAACTTCACTGTGTTGAAGCTGCAGAGCAAAGGCACCATAAACAATGATGGGGCCAAGAATGGGTGAAGACAATAAAATTATGGGCACAAATCCAGGAAAACAGAGGATAGCAGTTTGACTGAATCTGCCACAGAGACATATTCTATCTTCATGGGAGTTTAGAAGGAGGATGTGTATGGTTGAACTTTCTTTTGAGAATGAACTAGCATGATTATTGCTTTGTTTGGTATTGTAATTTTTGTTGATTTAACAACTTGCTTTCCGCTATACCACAACATACATTCATTGATAGTCATGAATAAAAATGGTCTATTTCAACTCAACTTGCTACATATTTTGACAAGAGTGCTTTTGAAGTCAATACCAACTTGATACCAACTAGACTGCCACCCTCTCGAAATACTTTCATTCCCAACATATTTGATATGAACATCTTGCATAGGACCATGTCTTGGTTGATAGAATGACAAATGAAGTCAGGGTTAAAAGCCAAGAATTCTTTTCGACACGCACAGCTATTAGTTTAGCTGTGATTAATAATTATAATTAGACATCTCTCAAGAACATGATGATCCAAAATACTTTCACAGTTTTGGTCCCATTTGATGTTTTTAAGGTTTGGCATCATTTTCACCACTACAATTTTATGATACCGTGTCCATGACAATAGACAAAGGGCGTTGTCATCCCGCCATTGCCACCCTCATGCCAATACAACCCAAAAGCTCTGACATCAAGAAAAAAGGTAAGACTACATTGCTACTTCATGGTTTTATAAATCTCTCATTACTCTTACCTGATTTTATCAATTGATTGTCTGTTCTCAGTTCTCAAGCTCCCCTTAGTAAATAATTGATGCTCAGCTACAACAATAATAATCAGCAATCAACCGTATAGTGTAGTGGATACATGGTGGATCAGATTTTTTAAATAATCATTGGCATGGACTATTAATTTGATGCCAGCTATGAATTATTTGTAATTTTGCGAATTTTATTTTATTTTATTTTATTTTATTTTACAATCATAATTAATTTGAAATTACTCCGATCATTTCATAATGGATTTTGACTTTTACTTTCATACATGATGGCTTTGACGTTCCTCTCCAATTTGATTTTCCTTCGCATTGTTGTTTGTGTAGTTGGTGTTTCCTATTCTGTTCAACTGCGGCCTGAGGAGAAAACTTCTGAGCAAACTCATTTGATTGCACAAATGCAGGAAAAATGGAGGAGGGCAGATTGACTGAATCTGCCTCTGAGAGCATTCTTTTTATGGACGTTTAGAATGGCAAAATGAATGAATTAAAATTGTTTTAAGAACAAAGTACAAGAAATTTTTCTTTCGTGGCTGTTGCTACTATTGCTGATGTATTATTGCTTTCTGCTATGGCATAACAAAAATGGCCTGTTTCAACTCAATTTGTTACATATTTTGACATTAGCATTTAAATACTCTTTTTAATCCCTCATTCTACCCAGTCTGTTGAAGCCAATGATTTCTCTTTTGTAAAGACCATGGCACATCTGCAATGTTAACTACTACAACAATGATGATGCACCCTCATCAACGGAGGTACCTTACCTCTCTCATTCACACTTGTCCACAGTTTCAGCATTCAACAAGTAAACATGGTACTAGTGATTATGTTGGCAAGTTTTTTATGTTACTAGTGATCTTACTTTATTTCATGCTGCTTGAGTGCTGCTACTATTGTTGATGTATTGAATTGCTTCATGCTATGTCACTAAAAAATGGCCAGTTTAAACTCAATTGGTGACATATTTTGACACGAGCATTTCAACACTCTTTTTACTCCCTCATTCTACCCAGTCTGTTGAAGCCAATAATTTCACTTTTGTAAAGACCATGGCACATCCAAAATGTTAACCACAACAACAACGCTGGTGCACCCTCATCAACGGCGTTACCTTACCTCTCATTCACACTTGTCCACAGTTTCAGCAATCAACAAGTAAACATGGTACTAGTGATTATGTTGACAAGTTTTTTATGTTACTAGTGATCTTACTCTATTTCATGTTGCTTGAGCAAATTTAAATAATTGATTCATGTCAACTAAATTAATTCCTCAACTCCTTCCCTCTTTGTATCACTCCTGTCTTTGTTGCTATGGTTGCTTACCTTCTCAACAAAAAGTGTATTGTTCCTACCACAACCTGAAATAGTATGTGATGCTCCATGCACGTGAAGCTACCTGTTTGTTCCACAGATTGCCATTCATCAATGTTATTGTTCTGCCAGTCCAAGGCAACTGTTTGACTGGTTGATTGTTGGGTCGTGTTTTGAAGTAGGAGGCATCAATGTTGTTGTGTATTTTCTTCTCATGATTTGTTTTGTTCTGTTTTAGCTTTCTTTGTTGTTGCTTTACTCAAACTTTGAACGGTTGATTGTTGCGTGGTGTTTTGAAGTAGAAGGCATCAATGTCGCCAGTTTCTTTTAACTTGTCATGTTATATTTTGTGTTGTTTTGTGTTGTGTGAATAACATTCTTTGTTGTTGTTTTACTCAAACTTTTGAATGGTTGATTGTTGAGCAGTGTTATGACATAGCAGGCATCAATGTTGCCGGATTCTTCTTACTTCTCCATATTTGTTTTGTTTTGTTTTGTTTTGTTTTGTTTTGTTTTGTTTTGTTTTGTGCATAAATGCCATGTTCCTCGACCTGAAATACGTGGTCCCTTGCTGCTTCATCATAAAAATCCATCGAGCTGTTCTACGAAAAGATAATAGGGCGGCGCGGCAGATTTTGGGTGGGGATGATCGATTATTGGGGACGACAATGTGAAGGGAAGTGCGGCGAGTCGTTCGAGTCCAAAATCGCCGCTTAGTCTACGATTTTTCGTGGAGCCCCTGGTGGTGCGATGGAACCGAGTAGGGCATTGTTGTGTCGGGTCGGTTAGTTGCTATCCAACAAAAAAATCCGATCGTCAAAACTCTGGTTGGTTGTTGAGTTACGGACGAAAAACGTTTTCGTCGGCCATGGTGGACGGGTTTTGGACATTATGGATCTCGTCGGACGGACAACGTTTTATTGGGTGTGTGTGGGGGGGGAGCGTCAGTTGACCAATAATGGGGTGTGTCACTTCATACGCCTTATAATATAAAGTCATATGCCGTCAATGCAAGAAGGAACCACTCACATGTCCTAGAAGATTTCACGTCCTCACGTCACATGAGACAATCCGTAAAACTCTAAAACATTATATTGAACTGCAAACATGGCAGCTGAACTACATATCAACGGTTGAACTACTAAAACTGCACTTAATGGATCCTTCAAACTAAAGAAAAAAGATTTTCTGTCCGTCAAACTACGCAGAATCATATTTCTGTCCGTCAAACTACGCAGAATTATATTTCTGTCCGTCAAACTACGCAGAGTCACAATTCTGTCTGTCAAACTACGCAGAAGCAATTTACTATCCTTTCAACTACTCAAAATCATTTCTAGATCCATCGAACTCAGACATTATGAAAACCACTTTTCTTTGGCCATTCCCACAGCTCCCCTGTATCGCATGAATCTGTCCAGAAAGAACTCCCCCGAATGATCCCCTAACGTAACCTAACGGAGTTGAGGGAAATAAGCTTTTTTGTCAAACTCATTTGCCATCTAAAGCATTTTGACTTGGATTTCATAATTTAATCACGTAGACCAACACTGAGCGGGGTTGTGCGATGAAAGGTAATAAAAGCCGCATTTTCGGAATTCTGGTACGCTGTGCCAAATGGTATCATCTCAGCCATTTAAGAATGTCTCGTACCTACCTACATAGACGTACCTATAGAGTTGGTTATAAAAGTTGAGGTTCTTTTCGTATCATGCGGGAATGGAGGGAGTCCCAGAAACTACCGGTTCCCATAGGGAAGCTTATTCGTGTTTAAGCCGAACGGCTTACTTTGGGAAAATGGCTTAATCTTTAAAGGAAGCCATTTCCCAAGAATTAGCCGTTTAGATCCAAATCGGCTCACTTTAGAAAAATGGCTTAGTCTTGAAAGTAAGTCTTTCTGTTAAGATTAAGCCTAATTACATGGGAATCAATATTTTTTTTTACGAGAAAGCTTGAAAGTGTGCCATTTTCTGAAGAGTAAGCCGTTTCGGCCTGAAATGGCTTACTCTTCAGTAAATGGCACACTTTCAAAAGTAAGCCGTTTTCTCAAGAGTAAGCCGTTTTCGCTTAAAACGGCTTACTCTTGGAAAATGGCCTACTTATCCAAAGAAAGCCGTTGAACGGAATAAGTAACTTGTTTTTAGGAACATGTTGGGATAATTATTTATTAGACAATAATCAATTTAACTAGGGCATATCTTATTGCTACCATAACCTATAAAGGTTTTAATTTTTATTCCTTCGTCTGCCAAGCAACTCCCCTTTCACTCACCCTTGTATATCCTCATACTATGGTACGCGAGGTAGGTATCGTACCAGTTGCTTTGTGGAGGTCAAACTACCTACATAATGTACAGAGTTCAACTATTGTACCATATTCTTCATAATAAGCCCTTTTAAATTTAGTTGCCATAACAGAGGCTCTTTTCCCTCAACTCCAACGTAACCCATCATTAGCCCGTCATTCTACATGATGTATGGCCGCAGCTACGAAACTGAAGACTACGTCCTCACGGAAGAGCAAATTCGCTCCTTCCACGACGAAGGTATGGTACCATATTCCCTTATCCTTTGCGGAGAACAGGATCGTTTTTTATGCTGTTCTCATTTCTCTCTTTCTCTTTGTAATGTGTGAATTTCAGGCTGTGTCACGTTACCCGATGTCTTGACAGAGCATGAGGTGTCAGAGATCGAAAAGGTATTTGAAAATTTTCTTAACAGGGAAATTCATGTTCCTGGTAAAGATTTTTGTGACATGTCCAAGCCGTTTGGCACTCCATTTGAATCTTGGAGTATTGTGAATTGTATGCTCCCTACGAGGTACCATCCGCCCTTCCAAAACAACATATTTGAGCGGATCACTTCAAAAATTGTGAAACAGATTCACCCGAACCTCGACATGGTGAAAGACTACGATCAGTTGCTAAATAAGAGACCAGGGAAAAGTGACGCAGTTTTTGCATGGCATCAAGACATGGGCTATTGGCCTGCGCCCGAAGTTCTTGGAGTGAAAGAAACCAACACCTGTACTTTTTCGCTGGCTATTGATGACTCGACCGAAGAGAATGGCTGTCTAAGATACGTCCCTGGAAGCCAAATCTCACGAACTCTGAGACAACACACACCATTGTCAGGGTCGAGAGATGAGGGACATGCTCTGAAATTGGAGGTAGATGAAAGTAAAGGAGACATGATCAAATTGGCGCCTTGCAAAAGGGGTGGTGTTACTGTTCATGATGAATGGGTAGTGCATGGCTCGTCAGGCAATATGTGCAAAGATCGTCAACGTAGGACGTGTAAGTTTGCAATACTGTATCTCATTAAATGCCATTGCTGTCATGAACTCAGCTCATGAAATTTGTAAACATTGTTCAGATGTCTTGGCTTATCGCCCAAGGGTTGTAGTCGAGGCAGAGCGTAGATTGGGTTTTACTCACAGCCACAACGACAATGTGAATTGGGATACCTTTGATGATGGTCATGTTAAGAAGAATGAATCCTCTTGAGGTGGATGATAAGGCTTTTACGACATGACGTCTGCCGATGCTCTTGAATGGGAATCTTGACGCAAGATGATTGTGTTAACGTCCTGCAACGTCGCGAGTGGTAAATGAGTCTTATGGTATTTAGCTTTCTATTTTGATACGCTTCAGATTAGCCTGACTTAAAACATAGTAAACTATGATTTGTTGAGTGCCCACGTCCGCAGAAATGTAATCTTACAACGACACTTAGCACTTTCCCATCTTACCAAAGGAACCGTTGAATACACCTTGTTCTTCCATTGTCACGGAGAGCCTACCCTCTCGTTTGCCCTCTGTTTCCTTCTATCATCTTCCGTTAAGATGAGACCTGATACTATGGCTGTGTCTTTGCTGTTGCCCGGTACGCAGCACGTCACCTTTCAGCCTCTCGACATTTCCAATGGTAATTACATTTTCGTGTAATTTGGGAGTGCTTTCAGAATTAAGAGCTTCCAAATGAAATCGTTTCTTCGGTTTCTTTTCCTCCTTCTTCACTAGTGGGTCAGCTCGTTATCCCTCCCTCAAAGGAGGACACAGACGTCGAGGTAATTGCTTTCCTGGGATCATTCGCAGATCTCTTAAAGCGCAGGTAAAATTGATCGTGCTATCAGACATCAGTGCTAGGACACAAATGGGCAGAAAACATTCCAGAAGTTCCCTTTGTATGCAGCCGCATCATCTTTCTGTTTCGACAAATGACTTGCAAACTGTGACATGTTGGTCTCTTTCTCAAACAAATCTGTGCCAAAAACTTCGTATCAGACCAGTAGAGTGTCATTATTACGTCTGTTGGGAATCCTAGTATTTATGATTTAGGAATGTTTTGAATTGCCTGTGTAAACAGCGAAGTAATAAGTCGAAACGAGTTGTTTTTTTTCTATGGGATGTTTGAAATGTATCGACTATGCTGAAGTAGCTAAATAATGAAGATTAAATAGGGTGTTGAAACTGCTGCGCTCAGCTTTTGATTTTGGTGTTCAATACTACTTATAGTCTCGAATAGATGCACCACAGTACTAGACATCTTTCGTCTATCATTTCAAAGTAGCCAATGCATAGTGGGCAGAAAGTATGGCGTGTTGACATCGAGATGCGGCGCTCATCTCTTCATGTCAATGCCTGTATCCGACATGGCTTCAGGTCGTGGCAAACTTCGACGTTGCAAAATGCGAGTAACAGCTCTTTCAAGCCCAATACTATATCAATTTCGAACCTTCTTGTCGCATGCCCAATTCGTCCCATCCTAAAATGTCTCTAATTTTTTCCAACCGATTGAGATTGGTATTTTTGTCACTGACAGGCTGAGTCAAGGGATACACGAATATGGATGACCTAGAGACACTCCTATATAAAACAATGTTGTCTTCCGGTCTGAGAAGGAATTCCATATCATCGTATGTCAGTCCTGGTGGATATTCCGTGGGGATTGTTGCGTGCAGATCTGTTGATTGACCAGCGGGATGTTTGCAAAGTGTAACAATTGGTCGATGTATGAACAAGTTACGTCAGCAATGGAAAAAGAAAAATGTTTTCAGGTCCATACAGAAGGCAGATATCGAGAGTCACAAAAAGTAAACAAATGCTTACACTCGTCCGTCAACTCCACAATTTCTACCCTGTCGTCGACTCTTTTGACGGCCGCGATCAAACTTTTCCAAGCCTGCCATAAGCATTGAAAACGGACAATACAATGAATATTTTAGCAACCCTATACCTTAATTGATGGCGAACCACAAATATGGAGGCTTACCACTTTGGCATCACTCGTCTCCGTGAGATAGGTCCAGGGAGGCGAAAATCTCGACGGATTCTTCACAGCACTGGTACTCACACCGTTTTCCGTTGCGGACACACCTGACAGTCGCCCATCCTTATTGAATTGTCTGATTCACGTATAAGAAATCACATGAATTGTAAGACTAAATGATCAACAATTTGCAAACAATCCATTCTTTGAAGGCTGCGCTTGCCTTAGCTCCCCTACGCACTCCACCACGGTTCGTGTAGGGTTAGTATCCGTATGACACATTCGCCGTCCCGCAGACGTTGCGGCCTGATTGGTTGGAACATCTTGAATAGCGCTGGATGGAGAAGCGGTCAATGAGTTGAACGCGAGAGTGCTTAGGATGGAGGCCGAAAGGGTTTTGATGACTTCTCGACGTTGTTGCGGAGGAGTGGATGTGGCTGGGTGAGTGATGGGGAGGAGAGTCACGCGGGCTTTCGTGTTGGCGGGTGCGAGTGATGATGCCGTTGTGAGGCAAGATGACAATAGTAGGAATGTTTTTATCATTGTTCAGCAGAATCGGTGAACCCAATGCTGTTACAATCAAGGATCATCGGCCGTCGGTCGGCTCGGGGATGTTCTATTGAGATCGGCCGCTTGTTCAAACAATGGCTGTGTGTAGTGTGGTGAACTATCTAGAGAGAGGATGGCTAAAGGTAGGCTAAAGGTTGTAAGTGGTCTCTATTGTGCCGGTATTGCTCCGGTAATGCACAAAGGAGATGACGTCCGCGGTGAACTGGCTCCGAACTGGCTCCGAACTGGCTCCGATATTGCTCCGAAACGGCTCCGAAATGGCTCCACCTCTATTATCACTACGACGGGCTACTATGCCACACCGACCCGCACACAACGTGTTGTTAGTAGACGCCACGCATACATACCGATATGTTTTGGCGATATATGATTCCTTTCTACCTATAATGAATATGACAAGTTTGGCGATATACCCTTTCTGCTGAGATTGAGAGACATAACAACACATCCACCTCAGAGAGACCACAGACTCCCGGACAGATCCTCACAGATCAGAGAAGACAAGATGAGATAAACACACTCTTAACATCCGTCAGTCATCCTCGTCATCAGTTCATCATCGATGCCACCCGCCTGTCGCTCATTTTTTGATCTCATCAATTCTAGACCCAACCACAGATCGTCTCATCGCTTCGCTTTCGTGACGTCTTATCATTGATCCAGTATCGACCACAAAGTTTGCCTTGCCCAAAGCCTCCGGATCACCTCGACCACACATCTTTCGGATAAACGAGGCAGCAAAATAATGTTCTCTGCCAATGAAAACATACTCTTGAGACAACACAAACGACGAGTCATTGAATACATCGAATCTTCCATCCCTGAAAATGCCTTGGAACTGGGAACCACTGTGATGGTCATGCAAGTTTCTTGCAGACAACCGGGGTGCGTTCCACTGGAAACTGCGGTGACAATTGTGTTCCCAAAGCCGCCAAGAAAGAGCAAGACAAAATCAGATAAATCAGCAAACGAAGAAACTTCGGCGTTTCCTCAACCGCTCATACCGGGATTGGAAGAGTCTCGCATTGGGGGATCTTTCAAAACGCGCATTCTCAAACCTTTAGCGGACGTTACCCAAGACGATGTATTGAATGCATTGCCTCCATCGTTCACTGGGGGGCGACGGACCGTAGAGTCCATCTGTTTAAAGGCACGTGATACGGTTTTTGCTCAGATAGGCCAGCTTGTTGGAGATGACGATACAAATGATAGCAGAGAGGGAAGGAAAATGGTCGCAGAGTATTTGCAACGTTGCTTGGTTGAATATGTGGACAGAGGTTGTAAGGCTCCCGAGTGGGGAGAGCCATTTCCTCCTGTGAGTGATGCTGGAACGAACGAAGATCAAGGGCACAGTCAACCACCGACTGAACAATCGCAAGAAACTGGAACAGCTAAAGTCACTATGGACGTCAAATGGGGTAAAGGAAACATTGTTATTCGGCGTCCTGTCGATGGTGAGTGACCATGACCTTTTCAAAAAGAGACGCATTCTGTGGTTTACTTATAAGTTATCAATATACATCATCGAGGGAATAGAAGGATCTACATCAATACAAACACAAGTTCGTACAGAACAAAATAATAGCTTCAGTAATATTCAGCAACGCACTGTTCGGGTGGTATCTTCTTCTGTCTCATCTCAAAGTCTTTTGCAACAACTGAGTCAGAGCAAACATGCCCCAGGAATTCGTAGACCAGGATGTCCTTGTTGTGATCCGGACAGCGCCACCACTTACGCGGATAAAATGATGCTATGAGCTGTGGATTAGTTGAACTGAGGCAAACTCTGCCATCATCTAGATATAACATTAAAAGAATTTTCCTTCCATTCCTAAGGCCAGATTTGTGGTTAGCTTCTATACCTGCCCACAAAGATCGTTGAGAAATCCTTTACTAGACCGTAGATGATACCAAGAGCGAATTGATTCTGTGCAATCTTACTCAAACAGTAAGGGTAGACTTTCCTGGCATCATTTTGGCTTTGTGTGGCTGCGAAAGGAATAAGCATTGTACCCCGAATTAATTGGTTCCATTGATAGATCTTGCAGTGACACTGAACTAATTCATTTACGCGTACAAAGTAGTGGCGGTCAGGAGAATCTATTTGCAAATACCTCAAAGTGGGATTCATCTCAAGAGTTGTGATCATCTCGGTGACTCCGCTTGTGTCTTCTCCGGGATGGTTGTCTGCTACATTCAGCCAAGTTAGTGTAGAATTATGCCGAATACTTATAGCTATGGCTTGCATTCCCGAAGCTGTAATATTACATCGAATGAGTGATAGCTATGAATTCGTTGTCGAGCGGATAATAGTGAAAGGGAGTTACAAAGACACAAAGGAAATTCATGGTAGAGTAACATACCTTTGTCAGTGTACGATTACTCTGAAGGAATGTAGCGATTTCAAAAGCCCCCTTATCACGTAAGTCATTTGCACCCAAGTTTAATTCAACGACAACCGATGGATACATTAGCAAGGCATTCGTAAGCGCTCTCGTTCCTTCCCATCCTATACGATTCAACCTCAAATTCAGCCTCTTGGTGCAGCTGTTATTGCTTGTCGTCAATGCATCTGCAAGCTGACGGCACCCACTATCCCCTATCAAAAAACACATGGCATCGATCCATTTAAGCGATGGATCATTGCATGATACTCGATATAACGTTTCGGTCCACATGACATGTTGAGATATCTTCTTACAAGAATAATGATTGTTCTGTGAGGTTCTGTGTTCTGGAGGCCTTCTGAGAAAAAATTACGTCTATATCCCAGTACTTTTGAAATTCTGCCGATACGGCAGAATTTCACGTAGCTGTGGTATATTTCTACGGGCTTTTAAAATTCTGCCCTCCGGCAGAATTCTTTCGACGATTCCTATGTTTAAATTTAGTAGAAATCCCTTGGGCCCAGGGGTTGCAGCGACAACATCGTGAAAAGGAGTTCGAGGCTATGTGCCATTAAAAAGCAATGCCAACAACAGTTTCGTTTGAGCCAGGTGATTTGATTCCAGTCTGCAAATGACCAACGATTATCCGTTACTCACGAATGCGTGACGTTTCGGACTATTTTTAAATAAAAATCTGATGTGACCGTTGATAAAGTTTCATTACTAAGGTTAGTATGAAGTACCATAGGAATTAATACGATCACAAATTCTGCCGGCCGGCAGAACTCGATTCGTACGATGTAGCACAAAATCAAATTCTGCCGTATCGGCAGAATTTCAAAGTACTGAGATATTACTATTGTAGAGAGCAGCCCCTGTAAGATTTTTTGAAGCGAGCTACACAGAAGAAATATCTTTGAAACAGAGGAAGTAGGAGGCATAGAGAACGAGGTGGCTTGCTATGGTTATAAGTGTTAGCCCCCAAATTGGCACTGACCCTGTGCTGGAACTGGGACCAATTTTTCTGACGTCCCAATGTTGGCACCGTGCAAATACGGGGCGCCCCGTGCTCGAACTAGGTCCAAAAAGTAAGTCTGCTCTCCCAGTTCCAGCACTGGGCGTCCAGTGCTGGAACTGGGCCAGAGCCTCGAAACCCCATATTGATATTGGCACCCACCCCATATTGGCACTGGTTCCAGTTCCAATATTACCCAATCCTATGCGCTTTTTATGGAATCGACCATGGTTCGCTGCTGGGGCAATATTTTTTGAGCGGGCTAGACTGCATGGTTTCTTTTCCTGCAACTTTCTGGAAAACTTGTTTTTGGCAAAAATGTATCCAAGTAAAACACCAAGTGATCTTTTTCCTCTGCAAGGGAGAAAAAATACTCCATCCAACCAGCAGAGAAGACCGGAGTAAACCCGAGTCATGCAGGAATGAAACTGAGAATCCACGACTACCTGGTTTCGGTGAAACCTAGTGACACCAAGTGAAACCAAGTAAAACCAAGTGAAACCATGTGACGCCAAAGTGAAACCGAGTGACACCGACTGATGCCAAGGTGACACCAAGTGAAACTGAGTGGCACCAAGTGAAATTGAGTGACATCAAGTGAAACCTGAAACCAAGTGACACCAAGTGAACCGGTGACACCAACGCCAAAGCTAAAAGGACTTCAAAGTTGACTTTATAAAGAAATCAACTGAGGTCAAAGTTGACTTTGAAGGAAAAGCCAGCATTAACAGTTTGAGTCAGACCGTAAAGTGCTTTCTTGAAGGACTTTATGGGGCATCAAGTCCTCTAATTTGCCGATTTTCCCTCAATCTCAGACCACCATTTTTGCTGACAAATTGACATGGTATACATGCATCCAGTCACACTCACGTTGTGCTTGCACACAACATCTCCTCTCCCTTGTGCACATCACCCGAACGACAAACACATAACACTCAGCGACCATGGCTGATTTGTCTCCATCCGCCGATGGCCCTCCTGTGGTAGAGGCCACAGAAACCCTCATTTATTCATCATGAACGCTTCCTCCACCATTGCTCAATCCCTCGATGCGTCGCGATTTTTCTTTGGCCCATTATTGAGGCAAGAAGGCTACAAACCACTACGAGTAGCCCGGAGTGTGGATCTACCGCAACATAACCATTCACGACTCGGTATCAGGAATGGTGGCAACAAGGGGAAAGGAGCAACTCAACGAGGAAATCAAGCTACAGATCGAACAAGGAGGCGAGGGGTTAGCAGAGGAAGATGGATGGATGGTGGAAGTCAACCTCGACAACTTGGACCAATCCTCGGGAGAGCGGGAGAGCTATTGGCTACTCGCCATCAAAGCGGCAAGGGAACGTTATAGGATGCAACAGGAACAAGAACAGTGACGACGCAAAACATGAAGCAAGCAGCTTTATCTGCCCAGGATACAACACCTGGAAGGAGAGGAATCCCTCTTAAGCGGTTCAGACCGCAACGCTCAAGCAATGAACAGCATGGGCGTATGAAGACTCCGGTATGGTTAAATGATGTCTAGGTAGCGAGTAATGTACCTAATTTCCTAAGTTATTATTATTATAACGTTTCGGTCCACATGACATGTTGAGATATCTTCTTACAAGAATAATGATTGTTCTGTGAGGTTCTGTGTTCTGGAGGCCTTCTGAGAAAAAATTACGTCTATATCCCAGTACTTTTGAAATTCTGCCGATACGGCAGAATTTCACGTAGCTGTGGTATATTTCTACGGGCTTTTAAAATTCTGCCCTCCGGCAGAATTCTTTCGACGATTCCTATGTTTAAATTTAGTAGAAATCCCTTGGGCCCAGGGGTTGCAGCGACAACATCGTGAAAAGGAGTTCGAGGCTATGTGCCATTAAAAAGCAATGCCAACAACAGTTTCGTTTGAGCCAGGTGATTTGATTCCAGTCTGCAAATGACCAACGATTATCCGTTACTCACGAATGCGTGACGTTCGGACTATTTTTAAATAAAAATCTGATGTGACCGTTGATAAAGTTTCATTACTAAGGTTAGTATGAAGTACCATAGGAATTAATACGATCACAAATTCTGCCGGCCGGCAGAACTTCGATTCGTACGATGTAGCACAAAATCAAATTCTGCCGTATCGGCAGAATTTCAAAGTACTGAGATATTACTATTGTAGAGAGCAGCCCCTGTAAGATTTTTGAAGCGAGCTACACAGAAGAAATATCTTTGAAACAGAGGAAGTAGGAGGCATAGAGAACGAGGTGGCTTGCTATGGTTATAAGTGTTAGCCCCCAAATTGGCACTGACCCTGTGCTGGAACTGGGACCAATTTTTCTGACGTCCCAATGTTGGCACCGTGCAAATACGGGGCGCCCCGTGCTCGAACTAGGTCCAAAAAAGTAAGTCTGTCTCTCCCAGTTCCAGCACTGGGCGTCCAGTGCTGGAACTGGGCCAGAGCCTCGAAACCCCATATTGATATTGGCACCCACCCCATATTGGCACTGGTTCCAGTTCCAATATTACCCAATCCTATGCGCTTTTTATGGAATCGACCATGGTTCGCTGCTGGGGCAATATTTTTTGAGCGGGCTAGACTGCATGGTTTCTTTTCCTGCAACTTTCTGGAAAACTTGTTTTTTGGCAAAAAATGCATCCAAGTAAAACACCAAGTGATCTTTTTTCCTCTGCAAGGGAGAAAAAATACTCCATCCAACCAGCAGAGAAGACCGGAGTAAACCCGAGTCATGCAGGAATGAAACTGAGAATCCACGACTACCTGGTTTCGGTGAAACCTAGTGACACCAAGTGAAACCAAGTAAAACCAAGTGAAACCATGTGACGCCAAAGTGAAACCGAGTGACACCGACTGATGCCAAGGTGACACCAAGTGAAACTGAGTGGCACCAAGTGAAATTGAGTGACATCAAGTGAAACCTGAAACCAAGTGACACCAAGTGAACCGAGTGACACCAACGTCAAAGCTAAAAGGACTTCAAAGTTGACTTTATAAAGAAATCAACTGAGGTCAAAGTTGACTTTGAAGGAAAAGCCAGCATTAACAGTTTGAGTCAGACCGTAAAGTGCTTTCTTGAAGGACTTTATGGGGCATCAAGTCCTCTAATTTGCCGATTTTCCCTCAATCTCAGACCACCATTTTTGCTGACAAATTGACATGGTATACATGCATCCAGTCACACTCACGTTGTGCTTGCACACAACATCTCCTCTCCCTTGTGCACATCACCCGAACGACAAACACATAACACTCACGCGACCATGGCTGATTTGTCTCCATCCGCCGATGGCCCTCCTGTGGTAGAGGCCACAGAAACCCTCATTTATTCATCATGAACGCTTCCTCCACCATTGCTCAATCCCTCGATGCGTCGCGATTTTTCTTTGGCCCATTATTGAGGCAAGAAGGCTACAAACCACTACGAGTAGCCCGGAGTGTGGATCTACCGCAACATAACCATTCACGACTCGGTATCAGGAATGGTGGCAACAAGGGGAAAGGAGCAACTCAACGAGGAAATCAAGCTACAGATCGAACAAGGAGGCGAGGGGTTAGCAGAGGAAGATGGATGGATGGTGGAAGTCAACCTCGACAACTTGGACCAATCCTCGGGAGAGCGGGAGAGCTATTGGCTACTCGCCATCAAAGCGGCAAGGGAACGTTATAGGATGCAACAGGAACAAGAACAGTGACGACGCAAAACATGAAGCAAGCAGCTTTATCTGCCCAGGATACTACACCTGGAAGGAGAGGAATCCCTCTTAAGCGGTTCAGACCGCAACGCTCAAGCAATGAACAGCATGGGCGTATGAAGACTCCGGTATGGTTAAATGATGTCTAGGTAGCGAGTAATGTACCTAATTTCCTAAGTTATTATTATTATAACGTTTCGGTCCACATGACATGTTGAGATATCTTCTTACAAGAATAATGATTGTTCTGTGA
This sequence comes from Cyclotella cryptica, assembly GCA_013187285.1. Classification (NCBI taxonomy): domain Eukaryota; phylum Bacillariophyta; class Thalassiosirophyceae; order Thalassiosirales; family Thalassiosiraceae; genus Cyclotella; species Cyclotella cryptica. Next base: position 185,313 of record JABMIG010000224.1, read on the forward strand.
GGTTCTGTGTTCTGGAGGCCTTCTGAGAAAAATTACGTCTATATCCCAGTACTTTTGAAATTCTGCCGATACGGCAGAATTTCACGTAGCTGTGGTATATTTCTACGGGCTTTTAAAATTCTGCCCTCCGGCAGAATTCTTTCGACGATTCCTATGTTTAAATTTAGTAGAAATCCCTTGGGCCCAGGGGTTGCAGCGACAACATCGTGAAAAGGAGTTCGAGGCTATGTGCCATTAAAAAGCAATGCCAACAACAGTTTCGTTTGAGCCAGGTGATTTGATTCCAGTCTGCAAATGACCAACGATTATCCGTTACTCACGAATGCGTGACGTTTCGGACTATTTTTAAATAAAAATCTGATGTGACCGTTGATAAAGTTTCATTACTAAGGTTAGTATGAAGTACCATAGGAATTAATACGATCACAAATTCTGCCGGCCGGCAGAACTCGATTCGCACGATGTAGCACAAAATCAAATTCTGCCGTATCGGCAGAATTTCAAAGTACTGAGATATTACTATTGTAGAGAGCAGCCCCTGTAAGATTTTTTGAAGCGAGCTACACAGAAGAAATATCTTTGAAACAGAGGAAGTAGGAGGCATAGAGAACGAGGTGGCTTGCTATGGTTATAAGTGTTAGCCCCCAAATTGGCACTGACCCTGTGCTGGAACTGGGACCAATTTTTCTGACGTCCCAATGTTGGCACCGTGCAAATACGGGGCGCCCCGTGCTCGAACTAGGTCCAAAAAAGTAAGTCTGTCTCTCCCAGTTCCAGCACTGGGCGTCCAGTGCTGGAACTGGGCCAGAGCCTCGAAACCCCATATTGATATTGGCACCCACCCCATATTGGCACTGGTTCCAGTTCCAATATTACCCAATCCTATGCGCTTTTTATGGAATCGACCATGGTTCGCTGCTGGGGCAATATTTTTTGAGCGGGCTAGACTGCATGGTTTCTTTTCCCTGCAACTTTCTGGAAAACTTGTTTTTTGGCAAAAAATGTATCCAAGTAAAACACCAAGTGATCTTTTTTCCTCTGCAAGGGAGAAAAAATACTCCATCCAACCAGCAGAGAAGACCGGAGTAAACCCGAGTCATGCAGGAATGAAACTGAGAATCCACGACTACCTGGTTTCGGTGAAACCTAGTGACACCAAGTGAAACCAAGTAAAACCAAGTGAAACCATGTGACGCCAAAGTGAAACCGAGTGACACCGACTGATGCCAAGGTGACACCAAGTGAAACTGAGTGGCACCAAGTGAAATTGAGTGACATCAAGTGAAACCTGAAACCAAGTGACACCAAGTGAACCGAAGTGACACCAACGTCAAAGCTAAAAAGGACTTCAAAGTTGACTTTATAAAGAAATCAACTGAGGTCAAAGTTGACTTTGAAGGAAAAGCCAGCATTAACAGTTTGAGTCAGACCGTAAAGTGCTTTCTTGAAGGACTTTATGGGGCATCAAGTCCTCTAATTTGCCGATTTTCCCTCAATCTCAGACCACCATTTTTGCTGACAAATTGACATGGTATACATGCATCCAGTCACACTCACGTTGTGCTTGCACACAACATCTCCTCTCCCTTGTGCACATCACCCGAACGACAAACACATAACACTCACGCGACCATGGCCGATTTGTCTCCATCCGCCGATGGCCCTCCTGTGGTAGAGGCCACAGAAACCCTCATTTATTCATCATGAACGCTTCCTCCACCATTGCTCAATCCCTCGATGCGTCGCGATTTTTCTTTGGCCCATTATTGAGGCAAGAAGGCTACAAACCACTACGAGTAGCCGTGACTTCCCACCCGAGCATTCCTCAATAATTCTCAGTAAGTTTGTGTTTATTTTGTCGTTTCATGTAAAAAACCTTTCTAGTACATTGCCTGCTGAACCCCCTCATTCATCTTGTAGAATATTGATCATCTGCTGCAGCGACAGCACGTAATACAAGACAGAACACATCGGTATGATTCCTGTTAACGCCACCTCTTCAATGGCAGCCTTCCTATCACCACAAAATGCCACAAAGTCCTGCACTCTTTACACATTCAGCAAAGTTGAGGGCTTCTAAGTTGAAAAAAGGTTTGGTATATTTACACCTGCATGCTTTTAATTTTGTGTACTCAAATGTGGGGATTTGTGTCAACTCCTGCATCCATGGTTTTTATGTGGGGTTATCCTAATCATAGCCCAGGTTTAGACAAAAGCAACAATCAGACTTAAAAAAGAGAAAGTGGAGGTTGTTAGAATAGCCACCTGGGTTGAGGTAAGTTTTTATTGTCAACAAAGAAGACTACTGCAATGGAGATAAATGCCCGTGAATCTCTCAAAATTCGCCTCACTATTCTCAATCAAAATATATTATTTACATCCCAAACAGAAACATACTATCTATTCTAGGGTTGGGCTGATCAATCTTGATTTTGTTTTTGGGGGGTCACATTTTCATCACCATGAAAAAGTTGTTCAAACATTGAAACACTCTCTCAGCTTATAAGAATGTTTGAAAAGACACAACAATCAATCTCTTGTTGTTATTGGCTTCAACATAAGAAAAATTAATTGAAAAAATAAGATTCTAAGAATGTTACCTTGTTTGACATAGGCCAATTACCTACCCTACAGCAGTACTCTAGGGTCAACTGAAAGATACCCTTAATTTCTCAGGAGATGAGGGATATCTTCCAATAATGGCAAGAACCAGCAAATAGCAAGAATAGGTTCACTACCCAGAAATACCATTTGGGGAATAATGCTTTATGTCATCAACTAATGACATAAAGACATACCATATCTGTGTAGGATCCTACACAGTATCATTTTGTGCAATGAAGCATATTTGCTTCATTGCTGCTTGTTACTAGCAGGCAATTTAACTCATAAAAACTATTTCATCGCAACGTATCTACCGTTTACTACATAATAAAATATTACATCAAAACGGCTTAGGTCACTATCAATTGATAGCCTTCGCGCGATCAGGATCAACTGTACGTCATTCCACCATCTATCATCCATATTAGGTATGTGTTGACCATGGTAGGTTCGTCTGTCTGTCCCCTTGTCGCTCGAGGCCGTATACTACCTGTGGTATGTTAGGCATAGTGCAACTTGTGCTGCTTGAACCCCCAGAGTAAGGCTATAGCCACAGCTGAGCACCGAGTCACGTACTCAGCCAGTTGAAGTGAGTTTTACTCACAGGCCGGCAAGTGTTCTTAACACGTAGCCATGAACAATTGCCCTCTACGTCAGTGAGGATTAGATCCCACTTGATGCGGGTATACTCCACTTTTATTAGCAGAGTAAGCATTTAGCACAGAGTGCACTTGCTGTTGTAAAAAGACCACTAGTGACGTATGATGCGCACGAGTAGTGGCACAAGTGCATACTTTCAGTATAGCACGTAACAACCCCTCAGTTGAAGAGGAGGCAATAAACGTAAATGCCTCGGTTTATTTTTTTTATCCGAAAAAGCAATATGTATATAATCAAGTTTTAGAAATAAAACCACGATTAGACTAAGTATTAGTCCGTACCCGTGATCACAGCAGATGCCGTGACATCACGGAGTACTTCGTACTTGTAGCCAAATAGGCTGTACAAAAATAAATCTTCTAGGGCCTAACTTGACCCTACGAAGTTTTAAAGAGCCTATAAGGCCTAAAAAGGTTGTTCGTGACCCTCAAGAGGTTTCGGTCTCTTAAATGACTCGCGATCCCCCGGGAAGTTCTCGTTTCTGAAGTGTTGTATACTCCAAGGACCAAGTTCCCTTGTTCCTTCGCATGGTGGCGGTGGGAGTATCGATTTGACACTGCACGGGCACAGGTTGGGAGCGGGACTCAAGATTTCAAGGTTGGCTGAGAGAAACCTCACGGGAAAATGACCTCGCGCAGGGCCTTGTCAAGAGATCGCGGATCAGCCCCATTCACACGGGAGCGCTTCACGGCACAGCCCGTAAAACAAATCATTTCGTGATACAGCCCTGCGCAATCACGATCTGCAGAAAGCGACCACACATTATGTGTGATATACTCATAGGGCCTAGTCCATGAGCGCACTGGACCAGCCTAGGAGAGAACATTGTTCTACTCCGCACTAAGGCATAGGAGCATGTTATATTGCCCTATAGTGTTCAATACGTCAGAGCGACGCGGAGTACGATCTCCAAGTCCCAGTACGCATGGGGGCGCAAGTTGGACCCATAAATCGACTATTAGTCGTGCCCCAGAAATACTCATGGATAAAATTCTCGCGAATTTCTTATTTGCAATGAAGTCTGCCTACTTTAAGCGGTTTCCTCCGGGAAACACGCAACTTGTTGATTTCTTTCTGAAATCCAAGCAAAAAGGAGAGAAAAGTCCACGAATCAAAAATGATTAAAGTGAGATAATTGCCGAATTGTCGGACCCCAAACTGTTGGGTGCCTTTCTCAAAGTGTGACCACTTCCTCCATTTTCACCAATATAAGCAACTTAGTTGCACAAAAAAGGTGCACATCCTCTGATCCGAGGACAATAGAATTCAGAGCCCCAAACAATCTTTGGGTTTATTTAATTTTAAATTAAAGAGCTCGTTAGAGGAAAATCTCAATTAGAATTCTACAGTCAAGTTGAAATAACCTGACATTCAATTACCTTGTTAAATGTAACAATAAGACAAAAAGTACCAAGAAATTTTCTGGTGTTATGAATTTTGTTTTCTCAAGAAGATGAACTCTTCTCCCAAGTAGAGAAAATCTACACAAGTGCCATGCTGCACTGTTCACAAACAAGGTAACAAAAAGCAACTGGAAATCAAACCATGTTGGGTTTCGAACCCCTGACATGGTGTTGCTACAGTAACAATGAAAGCAAGAAGGACATAGTCGCAAGCTTCCCCATGTTCCAATGTTAGGAACATACATATGCTTTCCCTACCCAGCTAGGCTGGTGTCAAACTCTTGGCGCACGCAGGGCGGGTTCTTCCTACTCCAAAGGAAGGGTAAAGTCACATGTTCTGAGTACATGGTACCAGAATGACTAAGCCAGCATATGACCTCAATCTTTGGCAAATGCAAGGACTGAGTTAGAATTGTTCTAGAATTCGAGCAAATAACAACATAAGATATTATGTGAAGATCAATTTTACCTTGCCAGTGATAATTGATGCAAGAAGTCTGTCAAAATCTGTGAACCCAAGTTGAAATAACACCTGGACAGAACAGAACAAGCACATAGCTAACCACTAAAGTGCATTGCTTTTTGAGCAAAAATACTCATGATCACAGAGCTAACCACTCAGGTGAAATACTCCCTAGGGGGTTGAGTAAAACAGCAGACCTTCCAAGCTGTGTCAAAAAAAAATGACACTTGAACACAAAAAAACTTAATTTCAAACATGTTACTGAGGTTTCTCACAACAGGAGAAACTGTTTGACCAAGTTTTGGTGTCTTGGAGAAAAGATGCCTGTATACCTCTACCTTTCAGAAGAGGTGGGTTTCTACCCTATAAAAACAGAGCACAACCAGTCAAAAAAAACCATGTAAAAAGTGAGGACAATTTACCTTGGTGACTGGAGGGTTTCATTGACAGCCGTCGTCAGAACTGACTGTACAAAAAAGAACACCCAAAACAAAATTAAATTACTGTAAATCAAAAAGTGATTCTTAAAATAAGAAAAGAAATGGACAAAAAGTTAGGAATACTGTCCAGGCTTAAAGAATCCTTACAGTATTGTAGAAGTTGCTAGATCAACTCAGCCATTAACTAAGACTTATTGACAAGTCAACAAACCATTAGATTGGATACTGACGCATCCAGAACCCGTTTCATGCCTAGTAAAACTGACAAAGGTTTCACCTACTCAGCGCTAGTAACATTTATCATGGGTTTTCCATGTGCCTCACAAGCACGTATAATGGAGTCAATGATGGCCACGTGATTCGGTATAGAATTCACTTGGAGAATATGATAGTCTCCAAAGGCTAGCCTGGAAGACCACCTTAAACAAGGTTAGGATGGACTTACCAAGCAGCGAGTACTGGTTTGACTAACAAACCTCAACACCTCTGTAAAAAGACAACAAGGGCTCAATAGCAGACCCAAAGTCTTATCATGGCAAAAGCAACATGCTTACAAGCAGTTAAACTCGCTAAACATTCGCCTATACAGGAACTTACATGTCACTGGGTGGTCCAGTACAAGGGAGAACCTTAGGCAAGACAATATGATTATCTCACCTCATCCACAACTAGGATTGTAGAGAAGGAGGTACGATGTCACAAAAGCCACTACAATGGCCCACAGGACAAGGTACACAAAAGAGAGACACGTATATGTTAGACATTTGTTACGGCAATAAGTCTAGAGCATCACCAACTCAGGTTGGAGCTGCTTGCATCCTAGTACAGCTTGCTGAACATACGATGCATAAACACAGAATATAATAAGATAAAATCCTTGACCATGTTAAACATTATTGGATATTCAAACAAACTGTGTCTTACTAGATAATGGTCTCACTGAGACTCAATAACTAGTTTTTGCTTCTCTTGTAGAATTTCTGATGGTTTACCTTCAGAACTATCCACGGAGAACACAAAATATGGTATCCATAATTAGGGACTCATAGAACCCCCAAAACAACTTGTTCTTTTTACTGAGGACCAGGGGATTACCATAGGTAGTGCAACTAAATGTTGTACAATAAACCATAAAACAAGCCTCATCATCATATGAGCACAACAACACAAAGGATCAAAGACCTTTGTTCTTGTAAAACCACAGCACAGAGCATTGTGAACATCCCTAGTGGATAGTTAAGACAATCTCACACAAAAGATAAGTCAAACCATGAACATCTCTAAGAGCCATGGAGCACCATGTTAGCATGAAGTGCAAACCAAAAGCAGAGAAATGTAGTATTGCTTCATTAGCTTAGACAAATCCAAATCAAAGACAACACTCATGTTGTCAACATCAAGGAAAATTCATTTCTCCATGATGTTTGCTGTGAAGTCACAATATGGTTCCATAAACCATAACGTGATAGTCAACGAATGTCTTTCAATCAAAGGTACGCACATGCACATTTAACTATGTTGCAATGTCATTACCACCAGCAAAAAGAGTTGTACAGGTACAGACCTCAATTGAGGATCCGTGCTACCAAGTACAAAAGGATGTCATAACAACGAATCCATACTGTACTGGTACAAAAAGACATAGACTTTGATGTTTGGACCTTCCAATGATTCTAGTCAATCCATTAAATTGACTTGACATTGTTCGCTTGCCGGTAGTTGACCCCTTTGGGCAACTATTCCCATGGATACATAGGGGTAATACAGCAAATAGAAGGACAAATTCTCATACTAAGGATGCATAAGAGAAGTAACAGAATATCTGTACTGTCAGCACCTTCGTACCTAGACCTGGTTTAATATCCACATTGTACACACATTGTAACAATTAAGGTGTAGTTTCTACACTACACTTTCGGACCATATGTATTTCATTTGGATTCCCAGTGTAAGTCAACCAGAGTCTTCAATAATTAAAACCCTAAAAGTGAATAATTAACTAGAGATCAAGCAGATGCTTGGCCTGCTGTACCAATCATGGTCTTGTCAGCAGCTTCTAGTGGCACAATGTTTTCTAAACAAACACTCAAATGCCATTCACTCACACCTACTATGCAGTGCCTATTGCCTCAATGTAGTGTAGCAATCATAAGATGGAATTGTTGTTCGACAATCCACCTTTGCACACACATACAGAATCAACAGGAGACACCAGGCAACACCAAACCAACCCAACTTGATCCTCATCAAAGTTAGGTCACATGGTCAGTGAAAGCAATGCTTAGTATACAAAGGTATTTTACCCCGCACAAATATTCAGTCTGTACAGCTGTGATAATTGGACTATCACAAAAGTTATACGATAAGACAATCAGGGTTTCACGCGGATGTAAGTCATGTACATTTGGCTTAGGAGAGTACAAAAACACCAGCTTTATCACAAGCCATTCCAAATCTCCCTCTCCACAAGAACTTACACTTCATATAGTACATACAATACTATGTATGTCAAAAAGTCACAGGCAGCTTGCACATTTTTAACCTCAACCAGGAGGTTTTTTCTGCAAGTCTGGCTCGTATTCGGATTTTTTCCTCACAGAGGTTTTACTTTTCCGCGAGCCACGCTGATTCTCCAATCGTGGGGGCGAGTGACATAGGCCAATTACCTACCCTACAGCAGTACTCTAGGGTCAACTGAAAGATACCCTTAATTTCTCAGGAGATGAGGGATATCTTCCAATAATGGCAAGAACCAGCAAATAGCAAGAATAGGTTCACTACCCAGAAATACCATTTGGGAATAATGCTTTATGTCATCAACTAATGACATAAAGACATACCATATCTGTGTAGGATCCTACACAGTATCATTTTGTGCAATGAAGCATATTTGCTTCATTGCTGCTTGTTACTAGCAGGCAATTTAACTCATAAAAACTATTTCATCGCAACGTATCTACCGTTTACTACATAATAAAATATTACATCAAAACGGCTTAGGTCATTGTTATAATCCAGAAGACAACTTTGATGACAATGCTTAGCGGTCCTATCAGATTTTGCCTCCAGAATGTCTGGGCAACAATACGGGCATACTAAACCTTTAAATGTAAACTGTTTTACTAAGTTTTAGAATTAAGTGATGTTGTCCCTTCGTAGGCATTACTAGCAGCCGCTGCAAGATTTTTTAATAGCAGTGGAAGCCTGCAAACTGGAAGACGTCTTGCTTTGTTAATAGCATGACAGTGGAAGTGACACATGGTCCTGGTAAATTGATCAATGCGTGTGTAAGCTCAATTTGCATATCTGAGGAGCTTGTGACACATGATCCGGAAAATTGTCTTTGTTCCTGATTAGTGCAACCACTCATAAAGAGAGCTACAAAATGTTGTATTGTTAAAGCGTACCATCAGATGCCATTTCGTGAGCTTTGTGAATTGGGAATCTGCAAGAATTATATGTAGTACATCAAAATGCATTACTATTGAAAACAAGCACATACCTTCCATAAAATTTATATTATACTAGGGCTAGGGTTAATAAAAAGAAAATAACGTGGTCAAATTGTTGCCATGTCACATGCCAATCGGTGATGTCTACCCTAAAATGCGCACTCTAAGGGCCCCACATTCTAAGGCCTAGACTCCGACCACAATAAAAAATGTCTTATTCACGGACTTAACTTGCTCTTCAGAGCCATCAACCATTACAAAGTGATAGCCTTAGTCAACTACATCACAACAATATGTATTGCTCCACGTAACTCCTTCCGGTTCACGACTTATGCCATTTAACATGCACAACTCACCACAAATGAACTGCGCTAACACTCTCATCATAAAAATGATTTCTCTACAATACAATTCCAGGTACTTTGGTAACTAGAAGTGGATACTAATATTTTTTAAATGTTAACGTCACTAGCTTTGCTCTTCTTCACAAAGGAATCTTTTGACATTTGCTGACCTTAGAATGTGCATTTTACGGTAGATCTACCTAGTTATTGTGTGGTGTGTACCATACTATCATTTAAACAAGATTTCTGAGTAAAATCAGTGTACAAGTAACACTGGGCAAGTCTCAAAGACATTTGAGGTTTTCTGTTATTCAATCCAGTAAATGGAACTAAATCCATCATTTTGCATCACACCAGCAATATACACATTTGTAATGCACTAATGCTGTTGGAAGTCACCACACAACTCATGTACATTTTATTGGGATGGACTGCATGGATGAGAAAAGATGGAAAAAGGCAATAGAGGTACAATAACATTGCTACCTGATCTGATGCAAGAGGGTAAATTGTGAATATACAAATATTTTTACCCTGTTTAAATCAGTAGCTTTGGACAGATATAATTCACACTCAAATGTATCTTATGACATATGTGTTACTTATAAGCTGGCTTACAAGGAAGAGTAATAGGTTGCATGTTGTACCATGATGTGATAATATGCTATATAAAATATATGTGTACTAGTATTTTTGTAAACTGGCACAATTATATTTCCAGGAGTTTTTACATACAATAGATGTATCAGCTATCTTATGATTACATGGGTCTACAACAAAGAAGACCTTAAAAATGAGGGTATAAAATACAACACAAGGTAACCTTTAACATGTGCTATGATTTGGTGGACCAACCAATGTCATAGAAATGTGTTACGGGACAGAGAAGGTACTCTGAGGTGGCAGAGGAACTATCAAGATTTGCACTGGTTTGTTTACATTAACTATGTAGGCATCAGGTTAGAAAGCAGCTTCCATATTTTCTAATAAAAATCACATTTTTCAGATGTATGCCGTTTTAACAGCAGGAGTATGTGATTACATTTTTCAGGCAATTGTCAGTACCCTTTACATTTTTGACCATGTTTGGTCACAAATTTTTGTTATTCTATTGTTATGCTGTACAATCATGTTTAACAATGCGTTAGACTAAACATAGTTTTACACTCAAAAGCCCATGAGGGTATAGGCAGAACAAATATGTCTACAATTAAATCTTCTGAGTTGCATAATGTATATGATCTTTCAACATATGTCTATTTTGCACATTAAACAATGTCAAAGTGTAAGATATAGTCTGGGTCCATTGATTTCTTCATTTATCCCTGAGATGGTTCCTTCATGAGTTTGCATTTCAGTGTGACCTTAATTTCTGTGTGGAGTGTCTTTTTGTCCTTTGTGGTGAGATGGTCCTATCGGTGTATGGTGTGGTTCTGTGTGTGGCATTGATCTAGATGTACCAGTATCTTGGTGTGGCATTGATCTTTGTATGGGGTTGTTCTTGCTTTGGCATTGTTTTTAGTATGATAGGGCTGGATTTGTGTTCTGTTTTGCTAAGATGTTTTCTTTAATCTTTGGTGAATTCGAAATTATTCATAATTACAATTAATTTATACTTTACTATTAACCAGAGGGAGTACAATGTCTCAATTATCCTGCCCTCTCAACTTCCTATTACGTTTCCTTTTTTGGTGTGTAGTATCATCTATGCATTCATGACAAGTCAACCTTTCTTTCTATTCAATCTCAAAATTTGAAAGAAATCAAAGAGTTGCGTGTTTCCCAGTGGTAGAACACAGCAGAAGGCAGTTATACTTCTTGTGGGTTGGCAACAGGAAGATCCCACAAATTGTGAAAGGAGGGAAGTATTGAGAAGAAAATTGTGTGAACGTGGTAGAGTATTGTATTGTACTGCAGAAGGTAGTTATCTAAACGTAAGTAAACTTTCAATTTTTTGTCTCTTTTGAAGTAGCTTGAAGGTAACACAGTGTTGTACAGTACCATTGATTGCAAAAGTCAATGCCTAGAAGGTACCCACCATTCAAAAGAACACAATTACATAAACAGATATGAAGATAGATTTAGATATATTTTTAAAGGTAAGCACACATGAAAAGATTGTAACTCCCCATGAATTACAAACATGAAACTAATTCATTTACAGGTAAGTTCTCGAAGTAACTATATGATTTTACCTAAAATAGTCAATAGTTAAAAAACTGTCTTCTGGAGGAGGAGGAGGAGGAGGAGAACAAATCTCAGAGGATAATAAACTAAGATTTTTTCAAGAAAAAATCTTGACTTTGTGGTGGTACTGTGGGTGGTATGAAAATTTAATATGTTCATAGTGTGGTCTGTATAATATGTCATGCATGATGTAATGCAATGGTATTGTACTGTACTACAATACTCCTAAAATCGTTTGTAGGGGGGGGTTAATTTGTGGTCCACCTGAACGCGGATACTCCTTGTTGTGGTGGCAAAACAGACATGCAAACTGTTTTGCGGAGTTCAGCCCTGCGGACTCAGACCATCTGAGTGAACCAAGTGACGCCAAGTGAAACCAAGTGAAACTGAGTGAAACCATATGACACCAAGTGACACCGAGTGATGTGACACAGAGTCCAAGTGACACTGAGTGACACCGAATGACACCAAGTGATACCAAGAGCACTAGGTTACTACGGTATGAACAACCAAGAACACCCGGGTCACAACTGAGCAAACCCAAGTAAGGCCGCTTTTTAGAAATGGACTAATTTCAAAATTTTCCTTATCCCCGAAAACCGGAGCGTGACTCCAAGTAACACCAAGTCCGTGTTTTCCCAGGAAGTTGCTGTGACAACCGGTCCTTTTCTTCACTATTTCAAAATCACTAAGGCTGCCACATATCCTCTATACTGAAGCAATTCCTTAAGCCCTTAGACGGAATCAAACATGGTTTGCTGATGGGCAATATTTATTAGGTGGGTTTAAATGGTATCAACTGAGATTATTAATTTATTGCGAACGGTCCTTTTGTTCCTGTATCGCGCAATCAAAGACTGATCCATGCACAGTCATTTTGTTACCTAAATTGACCGCAATTACTTTATTGCAAACAGTCGCTTTGTTCCTATATTGCGCAATAAAAGGCAGATCCATGCGCGGTCATTTTGTTACCTAAATTGACCGCTAGGGCTATTACTCGCACGAAATGATACCTATTTATGTACCTACCTCAGAAAAAATCAAGGTTCTTGGTACTCTTAAACTTCTCTACCTCGATCAAGACATGTCCCCATATTTTCACGATGAGTGCCAGCATGGGGACATCAGCGTCCCAGTTCCAGCACGGGCTGAAGCACGGGGCCAGTGCCAAGCTTGGGGTCCAACATATGTACGGTGCCGTAATTACTGGATCATAATAATTAAGAACCACCAAATCCAAATAATGTATAGTCATTTTCAAAAGATACATTATGTGGTTCTTATAATACAAATCCTCCCGCCCGACAAAAAAATCAATATATCATGGTTTTTACATCTATTTACTTCTTACATACTGTATGATATTCACTCCCGTCAAATCTCTCACACATCACCGTCCCATCTTTCTGCTATCATCCTCCCATCAACACCTACCTCAACCGTCATCCACTTCTGTCAACTTCGCCCCAGCCAGCATCCCTCTTTCTTTATCCCTTCTCCTTAAGTGTTGATCCTCCTCTTGAAATAAAGCAATGAGAAGGAGGAAGTCATCAATCATACAACGTCCTCCTCTTCTCTTTCTTCCAGCTATTCCGGCAGCATTTTGGCGCAGGACAAATTTTAATACATTGCAAATACATCAATGAATTGCATTTTGAAATGCAATTTAACAATTCTATGCGTGATGACACTTTTTATATTGTAATGAGCTTAATCTAAGCATTTATTTAATTCTATTCATTCCAATCATAATTTATAGAGTGGTCTCCTCTGTTACTCATCTTATTGAAAAGCAATCGCAGGTCAGGAAGTCCTTTTTGATCAAGTACAAGAGACAAGCCATCAATGCCATATGACCTAATTCTTTGTGGACACACCATATGCACTGCCTCCAAGGAATTGAACATTCCTCGTTGGTATTACAAGAGGTGGAGGAAGTAGTTCATGAGGTTGACCAACTTGCATCTGCTGATGCTGTTGTTCCTTTCAACGTTACTGGTGACAGGCGCAAGGTTCACCCCGGCCATTGCAGTCAACTTGGGCCGTTTCATGGCAAGTTGTTGAATTCTGTTTTTGAAATGAGGGAGCAGGGTTTCCCAGTCAACACATGCACCCTGAGGAAAGAAGCCACAAGAGTGTCAGATGACTTCAAGAACACGGCTGCCCAAGCAAAAACATCGAGTGTATACCGTTTGATCAAAAAGTTGGTCTCTCTCACTGTGTTTCTATTCATGTTGCGCAGAAGGATCACAGGGAAACAGAGGAAGAGTCCTCTCATTTAATGTCATTGAGGAGACAGAAGGTTTCGGGGATTGATCCTGATGCTGTCATCAACATGGATGCGACCCTGATATCCTATTCCTTTCCCTCTAATCGAACTCTCAAGAAGAAGGAAGTAAAGATGACACACATGAGAACGTGGACAACTGATGCAAAGCGTGCAATGCTCGCAGCTACTGTAACAGCAAGTGGTAAACTGTTGACACCCTTTCTCATCTGTAAAGGAAAGATGAATGGACGTATCACTACATGAGAGCTCCAAACTTACCCCAATGAGTGCATCTACACATGCCAAGAGAAAGCGTGGATGGACGAATCCATGACACAAAAATGGATTGACTTGGTGTTGATCCCTTTGAGGAATTTGAGGGATCCGGCAGTAGTGCGGCTACTTGTTCTTGATGCTTACCGTGTCCACATGATGGGTTCTGTTGTGAACCGCATACAAGCTCAGTGGATTGAGGTTCCACACATCCTGGCGGGCTGCACATATTTATGTCAGCCTGTGGGTGTTGGAATAAATTGGAGCATACCGAAAACACATTTCACACATTGCATTTACACATTTACACATTTACACATTTACACATTTTTGTGTGTTTTGGCGGGAAACTTTGTGTAAATTTACACAAATTATGTGTAAATTACACAAATCTTGGTCGAAGAGAGGCCCTCGTCAACCATTGACACAAAGCGCAAATCACATTTACACATTATTTTCCCATCTATGATCAATCCCCCTCTGCTCTACTTGTACGGTATCTCTATTATGTATCATTACATAGGGGTACTGAGATAATAAAAATAGGAAAATGGGATTTGTAACCCGGATTCGAAATGCGATTGGCAAGAAATATGATTTGCGATTTATGTTTTAGGTAAGATTAATTGTTGCTTCCACAAATTTATGTAAATACGATTTGTGTACATGCAATTTGAGAAATGTGTTTTCGGTATGCTCCATTGTTCAATCAAAAAATAGATGACTGAACAACGGGAGGAGTGGATGATAAACGGAGGCGATGTAGAGGGTGGGGTTGCTAAAGCTCCATCAAGAAGGCAGGTGGCAGAATTGATTGTTGAGACATACAATAATTTCACTGAGCAGACAGCCAGAAATGCATGGAACGAGAGGGGCTACCAATTGTTTTTAGGCCATGATTAATCATACCAAACTATACATTTGTAATATTGATTTTTTATTGCAATGATTATTGCAGATTATTAAATATTATTAGTCTTCATTTTTGACAAAGGAAAGGGAAACAATTTTGCCAACAGCGCAGCCGCAATTGTGATGGTAGAGCTGTCGCGTCATCTGGTTTGGATTGTTGGGCAGAAGAACATCCATGATCCAGATAATTGCTTCCATTGGTGCCATCTGTCCTAACTGTGTGACAGGCTAACTTGTTCGGGACCTTCATTCTCAGCAATTCAATTCCAACTCCGTTGTTTGATCTCTCCAGCACCAAAGAATTTCTGCAATCATCTGGATGCAAATCGCATCAGCGTACATTGTTGGACTCAACGAGACCCTCAATAATGATGCAAAGCTGGGGTGGGGGGTGGGGTGGGGAGGTGACAGAAAGCATTGCAATGGTGCAGAAAAGAACAAGGTCGCTAAACTTTTTGGATTGATTGTGTTGTGTGTGTGTTTGATGTGAGCGTGATGTGTGGCGAGTTTTCGGTCATAGGAGCATAACTCAGTGACTTATGGGACCCATGCAGACCTACACATATGTCACCATTAGTGGAGAACACTGTTCGTAAATGGTATTAATTCAGAGACCTAATATAGAAAGGTATTTCAGGATCTAGCAACAAACATGGCAAGTGGAACAATTGCAGCGTTTGTCTTCTTTTCTACCTCTCATCATTGATGTCCCATAGATGATATTATGCACCTTTCATACACCGTTCATATTGTACCTATGCTGTGTCCCACTGCAGAATTATGAGAATTTTAACAATAGAAAATAGTGACAACATCAAAATGTGGCTTCTCTAAAAGGGTGATTGTCTAGACAATTTGCCCAGCCTCTACTCTGATTTACAACATACCAAAGAACAAATATTTTCTCCAATGTTTCCCAAACAACTGGATGTATGATATTTTGAACTGCATCAGGAGTTTTCTAGAAAAACTCAGACTGTTTTTTGCCATTCATAAGGAGGTATCAACTGATGTGCCTTGTAGGTTATACAAGTCCTGGTATGTTTACTGTGTGTATTTTTAGAGTAGTTATGGTACAGGACACAAAACAAGGCAGCATGAGAGATTGTGGTGCGGTCTCAATTGGCAGTTGTCGGGGCACATGATCAAAGCACCATCTCATCAAACTGCCCATCATTAGGTACAGTGCTTGGGGTCCACATGAAGTAGAACCAAAAAATCATAATATTTAGATGAACTTAAGAAGGAGTAGCAAGTAGGACATCAATCAAAATATATCAGTACATACTTCACTGAGAAAGAGACAAGCTGTCATTGATTATTCTCTCTCAGTACAGACAAAAATAATTCTCTTCAGCTGTCTTGCTTCATGATGCATGATGCAATAGTGGCAACTGGGTATTGGTATCAAGAAACTGGATAAGGAAGAGACATATTTGAATGCCATGCCAATGTTCATCATTTTTTGCAGGATATTGTAAATAACAAGTACACATTTTGACAGGCTGGAAGTGTCAGAGAAAATGATGATGATAAGTCACTCATTATCATTGGGCAAGATGAGATAATATTTAATTATATTCAACAAACATCATGCAGTGCATAAGCCCAAATGGTGAGAGAACTTTGTTTCCAAAAAAAAACATTGTCATATGGTTAATGGTATTGGCATATTTATCACTGAATTAATCTGATACGTATGCTTCTCATGGCACTGCTCTCTTCCTGATCAAAATTGTGGCTCACACCAAAACTAAGAGAATGAATTAGATGTAATAAAAATGAACATTATTTTATGATGAAATATAAGAGTCAGAAATACACTGAGCATTTGACCAAGTCAAGAATGGAAAAGCCTGGGCTACAAACAACAGCTTGGTACATGAACCTAGAATTATGCAAGATGCAACACAGCATTTGGCTCAGGACTTCAGGGAAATTTGTCAAAAAACAGAAATCCTACTAATAACATACTTTCAAAATAATTATGCACTTTAAGCAAAAGAAATCAAAGAAATAATATGCATTAACATTAATTTAGTATCATATATTTAATTATCATATTCCACATGGAACAGAGGCTCCCCATTTGAATGGCAAGCTGGGAAATGGTGGCAATGGCAGAGAAAACTCTGCTATGCATGCCAAGGTCATGGCGGAACACGTCGCTCAAAATCTTCAATTGCTTAAACCTTCTACTGACAGTCTCATGCCTCCTCCTCACAATGCCCATCAACCTTTGTCTCTCATCTGGAACAGCAATTGATGAAGGGCCCTTCACCTTCAATGGTGCATCTCCTGCTTAACCATCATCAGCCTCAACCTGTTCAAAAACCTCTAGCCAAGTCATCAATCCAGAGCGGAAGATCTCAAGAAGGCCCGTTGATCCAACAACTGTCTCCAGTCTTAATGTTCAATGCAACTTCATACCGCAATCCAGATGAGTTTGTTTTGTTGGTGAAGAAACGGCACCCATGGAAATGCACTTTGAAATCCATGCCATCAACACTCAGCATACAATCATTATATGAGTCCCATTAAACCTGTTCTCAAGTATAATCTAAAATATAAATTCGCATTAGATACCACTGAACAGCAATTTTAAAAATAATGTTAAAGCTTTGCACTTACCACATGCGGCTCAAGATCAGACATTGCAAAAATAAGTGGTTGGACATACTTGCGAAATGTTTTTGGGTCCACTTTGTGGCCAGGTTTTCCAACAGTAGCAGTGGCTGGTGATTGAGTGGGATAGCACTTCAGCCAGTAGAGGGTCCACAAAAAGTGGACTACCTCTACCCCAGCTTTTGTGGACTACCTCTACCCCAGCTGGGAGCACATTGAGAGCATCCATCATCTTCCAAAGGATGACAACAAGATGAGCACCGCAGCCAAAAAAATCTCAAATAAGACAATTCTTGGCCTCATTGGAGCTAATCGTCATGCCCGAACTGTTCTGATTTGGCCTGGCAATGCCGTAAACATGCAAAGTGTTGAGGGTGGCACCCTTCTTCCGCTTGGACGAAGATTCAAGGGCAGGGTGATTACCATCATTATTGTGGGGGGGGGGAGGAGGAGGAAGAAGAGGAGGAGGAGCATGGTGCATTTTGTCGTGGCCGGTAGTTGGTTGGTGGTTTGAAGGCCAAGGGATAAGATCGACAATGAAGTTGATGTGGCCGCTGGGACGAAGTGCGGAATAATAATTCTCTGTCACGTTCTCATGAGGTCTGTTAGTTTGTGAATGGTGCATGACGTGGAGACTTGGGTGGGCGTGCGTGGGGGCACACATGTGTACTATTGTACAATACAAAAGTACGTGCATAAACAAGGAGTCAAGACTTACCAACCATAACCAAAGGTACATTTTCAAAGATCGGTACATTTCGGTACTGATCTTTGAAAATGTACCGATTTTGAAAAAAGTTCTGATGCATAGCAACGGTGCATTTTGAAAGATTGGTACATTCAACGGTAGGAATTAATACAATTTCTAGAGGAAAAATTAAATCTGTACATTTTGAAAGATCCGTACCAAAATGGACCGATCTTTCAAAATGTACCCATCTTTCAAAATGTACTTTTCGATTAATCCGTACATTTTGAAAGATTGGTACATTTTGGTACCATTCGAGAAATGGCCTAAATCAATGATTCAATCATGCCATGTTTCACTTAGTGCTTCGAAGGTGCGTGCCCACTTTGACATCTGTACGGTATTGTACATCGATCCATCCGTCTGTCTCGTGGGGTATGTGACCGCTCATAATCCACAATGATCTCGGCATCAACGCAGCTAAAATCAGCAAAGTGGGGTAAACCAGACGACCCAAGAGCTCATTGCTTCAAGCCAGTGCAACTATCGCAACAGCAGCAAACAGACCATTGAGATACTCCACAAGCGCAACTGGCCACACAAGAACTTAACAACCTTTGCACGACTTGTCTGCAAGAAACTCCTTGACATCGAGATGGACGATGTTTTGTCTGGAACTAGATGTGAGTCTTGTGTGCTTTGTGATTCCTATTCAAAACTCACAAATCACTAATCTTCTTCTTTTGGCAGACAACAGGACAACAATGAGGAAGAAGAAGAAGAATACGAGCTTGACGACAAGGAAGACGGCGAGTCTGGCCAAGAAGACACCGATGTTGAAGAGGAAGAAGTAGCTGACCTCGAACGTGATGCTACTGTCAACATACCTCCAAAGAAGAAGACCGTCTCCCCTAAACCATCCGGCTCTGCCAAAAAGAAGCCCATTGATGATGTCACTGAAGGAATGACAAAGATGTCAGTTGCTTCTCCTGTTGTCGCAGTAAAAACCCCACCATCAATCTGTTTTGAGTTTCGCTTTCCTACCGCCAAGTATACTGGCATGGATCAGACAAGCACCAAGATCTACTTGGAGTTGGTGGGGTGCCAGCTCCCTGACAATTATCTGAAGCACACAAAGGTCTTGCCTGGCAGGAGGAAGTTTTCTGTCCTCTTCAGTGCCCCACATATGATCTTCGAGGAAGGCTTTTGAGGGCACGCATGGGTCTTGAATGGAATCCAAACAGTGCCCTTGCTGTTGTGTTCAATGCCCAAGTTGTCCAGCCTGTCCGCCAGATGTTTCCTGGCAACTCGGACTCCATCAACGGCAATCCAATGATAATTGACTTGGATGAACAGTGTGTTGAGGGAAGCACTCAACTCCTCAATGGGGACTGGAGAGTCAGGCACACTCCTAGGGTTGAGGGACAGAGACTTTTCCTCCGAGGATGGACCTTCTGCATTGAAGCAGTGAGGAGGAACCTCAGGAAAGTTGGCAGGGCTGAAAGGGTTGTCTTTGGCTATGGGGACAGTGATGATGGCACTTCCGAGGAGGAGGAGAATGATCTGAACATGGGAGCATAATTATTTGTTTTAGAATGGTCCTTTTTTATTAATTGTTCAGAATGTAAACAATGCTATCAAAAGATTAATATACATTTTTTGTATGAATGTTCTCATTAGTACTAAGGTGCAAACTTTCCCTTAAGTCCTCACATCCAAGATGCAAAATATGAAAAGGCAGACCTCCAATCAGTTGTTAGCACCATTTATACTCACCTAAGCCTCCAAGATCAAAATAAGTTACTAGAATTCCTCACTGAATATGAGGAACTGTTTGATGGAACACTACCGCAAAACACAGGGTATAAGTTACACAAACACAAATGTTAAAAGACACATTTGAATGTAACTTATAACCCATCCGGAGCTAGCAAAAATAACACCAAAACAATAAAATTGGTTGTTGAAAATTTACCCAGCCTTTTCTTTAGGTATGGTACCTTTCGTCAGCCATTATTCTGACCTATTGGAGGGTGTGAATGCTATCAATACGCTCAATAATTATTCCATCTTTTGTGGCTGTTGTGTATTTGGTGTGATGTGAGATTTGCTGCAAACATGAATAGCTCAACAACCAACAGGAGTTACAAAGTCTTGTAAATATAGGCATGTTGCTGGTGACTGGAAGAAACCATCCATGAGGGTTTTGGTGTGGTCAGTATGCTGTAAACCTTGGCAAAACATAATGCCAATTAAACTAGCCCAAAGTCTAAACGTTTGAGGTTGGTACTATCCAGGTTGGAAGAAGTGGGCTTGCAAGTCAACGCCCCAAAATCAAACTTCTCAGCTATTGAAATGGAATACCCAGGGTATATCTTCATCAGAACTGGCATAAAGCCATAAACAAACAACGTCCAAGCAATCCTTGCAATTACACTGCCAAAACAAGTCAAAGATCTCCATAAGTTCCTAGGCATTGTCCAGTACTACTAGATCTTTTGGCAAGACATATCGAAATGCTTGCCCCACTTGCCTCATTGGTAAGAGAGTGTGGTCATACCAAAACACTAAAAGAGTTCAAGGGCATGCTGTGGGGACAAACAATTGAAGTCTACATAGATTACAAAAACTGCCCTTGGGTTAGCCTCTAACTCTATCTATCAGTGACGATCATTAGTTGAGGAGTATGATCCCAAAATCATGCACACCACATGCATCCATAATTCTGTTGCTGATGCCATCTCTAGGATAGACTCGGGTTCAATCCAATATGACAAAGCTAATTGGATGGCATTCTCAAAAATTTTGGTGTTACTACACCATGCATGCTACAAGTGCATAAAGCACCTACAACCACCAGGAACATATTAATATGGTGTTCACAAATTGCAGCAAAGAAGATGTAATTACCATCTTACAGTAAAGGAAATTGCACAAACCCAGGCATAAGATGCAACATTCAAAATGCTTCAAGAACACCACAAGTATTCAATGGAATTAGCTGAGGATACTCAATTGTTAAGCAAGAATGGTAAGATGGCCATCCCCAAAGATCTGCAAAATCATGTGGTTAGTTAGTATCACCACTATTTGCAGGATCCTGGACACACCCATCTTGAAGAGACAATAAACGCAGCAATGTATAAAGGATATGAGACATACTATTCCATCGCGTGTCAAAAACTGTCCAATATGCCAAGTAAACAAGCGGCACAAGCACGAGTATGGGAAACTCCCAACTAAGCTTGTCATTCAAACCCTTGGGAAGCATTGTGTTCAGACCTCATTGGGTAATAAATCTCAAAGGTAAAGATGGGACAGAAATTGACTTTATGTGTCTTACTATGATTGATCTAGCTTCTGGTTGGTTTGAAGTAGTAGAACTGTCAGTAACCATAGACGAGGTTATTCCACGGATACAAAGGGACGTAGGGGTACACACAAGACTCAAGACAACACTACATTACCATACTTTGACAAGTCATTTACAATTATTAGCAACCTAGTGAATAAGACCTGGTTCAGCCATTATACACATTGTCAACGAATAATTTATGACAATAGAAGTGAATTCAAAAATCATTTTGAAGTCCTGTGTGAATCTCGAGAACCCGTATCCAAATGTGCAACACTGAGAGGGTGCATCAAGTTATTACAACAATTCTGTGCAGTACTGAGTTATACATGACAGATACAGTAGTAGTCAGCAACATAGTCGTGTGCCTAACAAACGCAGCATGGGCCATTCGCTCAACTTGCCATACAGCACTATATGCCTCTCTAGGTGCAGCAATATTTGGTCAGAACATATTGTTTAACATCCCCTTCCTTGCTGACTGGAATAAAATTGGAGACCACAGGTAACACCAAACAGACATCAACACAAGGCAAGAAAATAGCTCACACTGTGACTGGGGTATCAAATTTGGAGGTAAAGTACTTCTTAGAAAAGATGGTATCCTTCACAAATCAGAAAGTTGGTATGACAGTCATCCTTGGACTATCACAACAGTTCATACGAATGAGACAATTAGGGTTCAATGCTGCAGAATGGTTAAATATAAGGTGAGTCACACCTGTTTTAACCATCAGACTGAACAAGTAATAAATGATGTTTTATGTGTTATTTCCTCTTCCTTATACAACAGCTAAAATTAAATTTACAAAAAGAAAGATTTGTCACACTTGTCACATATAACAGGACTCGTATACATTTTTGAAATTATATAGTGGATTTTTTCCTTGTCACGTTACCCTGATCCTCCATTCATGGGGGCAGGTGAGATAGGCCAAGAATGTTCCTTATTTAGTACCCCTAGGTACCAAATAAAAAACTCCCCAGTAAGGACTCACCCTAATCTTCCAAGTGACAAGGGATCCTTACAAGGGCAAAGATCCAGAACAGTTGATCTGTGCAGCAGGAAAACACCCCTGTTGAGAACACCATCAAGAGAAGGGTATAAACATATCAGGATTGTGTAGAGCCCTGACCTGAGTCATTTCGTCGCAAAAAAATATCACGCGAAAATTATAGGTAGGTTCGACAGGTGTCGAAGATTTTATTTTATGAGCTTATTTTGCTCCAATTGTGAGGATGGAAGGGCAGTGGAACTGCAATTCCAATCCTTGCAATGCGCCAGAAATTTGTGTGGATTCTACACACAATTGGTATGCTCATACCCTTCTCAGGGGTGTTCTCTCGCCTGGGGCTCTGGACTTCTGTGTTGGAGAGTCCATGCCGTTGGGAGCAGGACAGTGGACTCCTGTGTTTGGGAGTCCATGCCTTTTGGATCAGGGGCAGTGTACTCTCTTCCTGGGGAGTCCTGAGAATGATCCTTTTGGCTTTTGTACCAAAGGGTACAAGAATGGGCTGATTCTTGGCCTATGTCAAGCCCATACAAAATCCCATTGTTTTATTTTAGGATGAAAGGAATTACATTGTGCTCACAAATTACCAACACCAACAAGTTGTACCCCATTTTACCCACAACATATTATTTAATATTTTTACATCCAAACAGCTTAGGTCAAAGCTGAGGCTGGCTGTACCTGATGTAGATCTGTATTAGGTAAATGTCACTTCAACCTCCTTTTCTCACAATGCATCTGCATGCAAAATCTTTGATAAAACTCGTGCATGTTGCCACTTGCTACTGAACCTATTATGCGCAGCGGTGTTCTTTCAACAAAACATTTGAAGAGAGGTTCTCAAAAGTGCTAAATGCTAACTTGGAAAAAATTGATTCAATCCTACCTAAACTATATGAATGCCATTACAAATCATTAAAAGGTTTGTAATGAAAGGCTAATTCAATTATAATGACAAAATCAAGTCCACAACCTCCCTCAGTAGATAAAGAACTTTGCAAGCCAACAAACTCATGTAGAATTCAAAATTTCTGCAAATCAATTAGACAGACTTGTATCGTATTGAAATTTGTATACAGCATACCAGGATATGTACACTATTTGATGCAGATCTTCATCAGATCGAACAATGACTATGTACCCCAACAGTAAAGGAGTGAACACACTTCTGTCTTTTGTACTAATTCAAGTTTTAAAAAGCAGGAGATAGAGAGAAATTCACTCTTTGTGTGACTACTCAGTAAATTTTATGCATTTAACCCAGTTCGGAACTTGCACTTTTCACCTACCGTAAAACCCAGTTTATTGGTGCACACAAATTTACAAAAGATACCATTTAACACGATGTTGATATGTTGTGATAACTTTTGATAGGACAAACTTTTGCCTATTGTGTGACACTCCAAACCTTCAGAAGAAGGTAAGCTTTCTCGAATATCTCATCTGTTTTGTCAAGAATCGCTTAGTTTTCAAAATATGAGCAGTTAAAAATTAGGTGTGCACCTATACACTGGCGGCACTTATAACCCGGGTTTTAAGGTATCATAATTATCTGGATTTTGCACTACAACGAACAATGTTGGCATGGGGACATTGCAAATCTTCAACCAAGACAGAAATATTCAAAACTTTATGTCACTGGAGCAAAGCTTACGTACCATGAGGAAGAACAGCATACTAATCTTTCTTCTTCACTTCCCCCCTCTTCTTCCCAGTAATTGTGCTTCCCTCATTTTTGTCAGCCTGAATTTTATCCTAAAACTTGTCTGTTATGTTGTGTTAGAAGGTGTTAGACAGGATCATCATAGTCTGTAGAATTTTCCTAGCACTTAGCAAGATATTAAGATCTTCCATTGGATCACGCAGTTTGCCTCCTCACAAAGAGCATGGGTAAATGTAACAAGATTAGAGTGACTTGCAGGAGCGATTTCATTGAACTGGCAATTGTAGTGCTTTAAACCAATATCCTGCTCGTGTCTTCGGCTCCTAAAAATTGAAGGAACAATCTATTGGCTTTGATCTTCCCTTTCAACGTATAAATAAAAAGGATGCCTGTACACTAATGTTGGTTATAATGATATCACAATATGTGAGGAAAAGGGAAACCATGATGGAATAATCAACAGATAATCAACCCAATCAACGATCGCAGAACACCTCAACATGCCCCAGAAAGCGTACACATGATAGCTTTAGGCTCCCTATTACCCAATTCAACAATTTATTATCTTTTTGGACTTCGTCTTATAAAAATTTGAAGTCCTTTTGTTGTTACATATAAATGAAATTGCGCAGCAGTCAACACTGGTGGTGCAAAACCGTATCATGCAAAACTTACAATGATGCACACCCCATTGTATTTGATGCGTTCGCAAAGGTTTGCAAGACATATGGGACGTTGTCAGAGCATCATAATATCTGAACTGTTTTTTTTTCAAGACAGGCACGTGCTTATTACAACCGGGAAAGTGTGCGGAGTATCTATGTCAACAAAAAGAAAACATGGTTGCAACTTATGGTTTTACGTGTCATTACATCAATTTAAATAAACAGAAATGAACTGTGCAACCGATCGAACAAACCTAGAAGAAATAATGATATATTACATTCGAATTCCGGGCAGAAAATGCCGCACTCAGAACATCACCTCTTTCTGTATTATCGTTTGAGATTGTTCAAACGAGCCTCCAAATCAGATAAAGCTGGATCGTCTCCTCCACCAGTAGAACCACCGCCACCATTTTCAACACCCACCGCCACTTTGTCTCCGTCTGAGCTTACAGTATTTTGAGCTGCAGCTCCCAATCCCATAGCTGGGGCATTTGGTATTGTCTCATTCATATCAATTCCAATTTCGTCCAGCACCTGACCAACTATACGGTCTTCCTCTTCCTCATCGTTGTCATCCATGACATCGTCGATGGCATCCGCCATCATTTCTTGCATCATTTCTGATTTCATGTTTTCGCGTTCAAATTCGGCCATCATTTTACTGATACTGGGTATATTGACAGCCTTGTTCATTTTACTCATTGCCTTTGCCGTACTTGACATTGCCTCGGCCATCGCCTGGTGGCTTGTGACGGTCTGAAGTTTCAATGCGCATCCCTGCAGCTGACTCCTCATTTCAATAAATTTTGTAATATATTGACGAGTCCGCACTAAATCCTTTGCCATGATCTTCACAGCCTTCATCTGGTTGTCGCGGGCCATTTTCTTTATTTCTATTGTCAGACGCTGTTCTTCTTTTTGGAGCGATCGAGTTTCGCGGTCTAGTTCGCGGATTGCCCGAGTAATCATGCGTTTGTTCTCTCGGAGCTGCTCCTTGAGAGGCTTTTCTTTGCCAAAAATATTACCCATCTTTATAAAGCGTGTATTCCTTTTATTTAATTGTTTTGTATATATTGTTGTCGCATGAAGGAAAAACTCAATGGTTTCTCGCTCTAGCAGTGATTCACAAGGTGAAGTCTTACTAGTGCACGACAGAAGAAACTAATTTTCAAGTGAGGTGGGGAGAATAGCAGAAAGAATCAAAGAGAGCAGCGGCGACGGCGGCGGGGGCAACGAGGCATGTGGGGGCGAGACTGGAAACGAGCTTGGAGCTTGGGACGTGGAGAAGGAGGAACGGAGACGCTTCGGTGTTGACTGCGCTGCCTGTTGTTGCGGCGGGATTTATGCCCGTCGTGCTATTGCTGCAAACAAGCTCTTGAAGTGGGGGAGGGGGGGGGCGGAATATTTTCTACCTGTAAATGTTGTCTTAAACTAATTATACCAACTATGTGAATTGATAGATTGAAAAGGTAGTTTCTTTTAACCAGCTTGAAATTTCGTGACTACCATACCGTATAACCCTCATTACAAGAGCTAACGCATTATAAGAACATTTCGCCGATTCTCAGGACATTTGCGTTTTAACCAGTTAAAACACAAACTATTGCTCTAATTATTTCTCCGTTAGATTCCCCAAGTCCACTGCAATACACACATCATATTGTATGTGTTGCTCCCCGTATTTCCGTCTGGACGCAAAGTTACTGGGAATCATGTGAAAACCGCTGTCACCAGCTTCAATGGGAACTTGAAGTGCTTTATGACCGCTCAGCAAAACTTCACGTGAAAGTGGGATTGAATCGTGATGGATTTTCTTGAACTACGTCTCTGATGATTGATTGTCGGATACAATGGTTGGAGACTCTACAATTAAATTGTCGAGTCCTCCTAGAATGGAGATCTTCTGTGTTTTGTGACTCCTTCCATATCTACCTTATTTGTGAAGGGTATCTTTCACACATTCACAACTCCGTGACCTCTTCCGAAGGATTTTGGGTACAAAAAGTCTAATCCTGGTTACCAAAAATCTCACGTGGACACAATGCAAAACCATGTCAAAAGAAACAATCCTTGCCATTTTCATCCTCATTTCACATGCTCATAATTTGCTGAAGATCAAGATTGAAACCTAAGCACACAACAGTGTGGTCAGCATAATTTAGTAGTTTTAATCAACCCCATTGCTCGGCATATTATCACCATGGCCGCTGTCCCTCCTCCACCATATGCCCTTGGAGCAGTTCCAGCCAACGTCATGCCTGCGCCGCATTCAGCTAGCTTCAGCTCCCTGTTTGCCGATCACGCTCGTGATCCCTCGGAGACTACACCCAGCTCCTTGCTCCTTTTGATATTGATGTCAACAACACTGCTACAGCTATGCTCCCTGAGCAAGTCCGTTCCCTTGTTGCTACCGCTGGCTCGCGACGAATGCCCTTGGCGCCCGTATGTTGGTATCCGGAAGGCTCCGTCTCTTCCACCTCCCGTTCAAATGGGAGCCAGTACTAGGTGCCTCCAGATCCCTCCTTGGATGGAAAGTTCTTTGCTTTTGATGGAGAGCTCATCTACAACCAGGGTAGTTTAGTGGAGATTCCTACGACAGCCTTCCATCAAACCACCAATCAGGTCCTGGTTATCATCCCTGCCCTAAAGGCAGCACTGGCAGGAGATACTGACCCCAGTCTTATGGTTGGTCCTTTTGTTGCAGGAGATGCTGATACTGAGGCAGTCCTTGTCGAAAGATTGTCCCCATCCCATTTCAGTATGTTGGCCTTTTTCTATCCCAGCCTGACGGAGTGACCCCACGTTTCTACTTTGACACCATCCTACCTCAAATCTGAAGCTGACAGTAGAACTCAGATGTGCCTTCCTTTGACTAGGTACTTCCAAGTTGCAATCACCGTCGCCAGCCCGCCGATATGAGCTCAGAATACTTGAATGTTTCTGCTCCATCACTGGTTGCCCGTAATCCTCGCACTTGGTTACTCCAATGAGCTTATCTTTCATCACTTCCCACAAGCAAATCCAACGGCTGTTAACATGCAGCATAGCCAAATTGCTGCGGGACTGTCTGTCCTTTACCAGCAAAAGGAAGAGCACTATCAAGAGACCAAAATTGCTAAGGAGGTAGAAAAGCAAGCATCTGTTTCAAAATGGTTGGGCATCGACAAGTGCAACACCTTGTGCCGATTATCTCAAGTGCCAAGTGAGGCTGATCTTCCAAAAATCTGGGGGACTTTGCCAAGGCTAAGAGTGAGGATAGGCTGGGTCTCCTCAAGGGCGGGTCCAGTCAGAGCTCCGTAAATTGGGAGAGAGCTACATTGAGTATGAGCCCACCACGTCGTTTGTCAAGA
Organism: Cyclotella cryptica; assembly: GCA_013187285.1. Taxonomy (NCBI): domain Eukaryota; phylum Bacillariophyta; class Thalassiosirophyceae; order Thalassiosirales; family Thalassiosiraceae; genus Cyclotella; species Cyclotella cryptica. Next base: position 213,685 of record JABMIG010000224.1, read on the forward strand.
AGCTTACTTCAGTTGATTGGATAATGCACAACACGGACTCCTTGGGAGCAGGAAGCCTCTGCAATGCCTTTCACTTTACTGACTCTGACATCGATGCGCTCCAAAGAATCAATCGTGCTATAAATCTTGTCCAGAGTGGCACGGAAGCATCTCGCTAGCTGATGCCGATTCTATGTTTTCAAAGCTAAACCTTCCCACTGCCGAGACCTCACTTCGTTGCACTCGTCGCTTGGAGGCTGTACCGTGCCATCCTACCCTGGCCACCCGTCAGTAATCTTCATTTCAGAGCACTACAAAGTCATGAAAGCCTTTGAGCAGAAGTTCTTTGTGCTTCCTATGGCAGATGGACCAGCCACTGAGCCCCTGCGTGCTGTCTACCATCTACACTGGCTGAACTTGCGTGTAAATGCATTCTTTTGTGCACAAGAGATCAGTGAGACATTTGTACTATTCGCCTCAGACCCCGGGATATCATCATCAAGGCTGAGCTCCAGGAGTGCTGGGAACCTTACCTCAGAGGCATTCATCCGCTACAATGGCGTTTATGACCTAATCACACGAACGTAGAATTGCTGCTGCAGTGGGTTCCGCCGTTATTGACTTCCATTACCCCTGGAAAGACTGAGGCAGCAATCCCAGTGGGGATAAATAATTCCTTTGCACAAGGTGTGCAGCAGAAGAAGGACACAGACAAGGAGTCAACCCGTGGGATAATCCAACTTTTGACGCATCCCTGTTTGGTGAATACAAAACCAGTGCCATCAAGTCCAAGACACCGTGACAAGATCAAGAAGCAAGAGATTCGGGCACTGCCTACCTCGAAGATTGATGGCTCTTCCATGTGCCTTGCTCATACAAAGGGGCAGTGCAATACAAAGTGTCCCCGTCTTGCTGATCATGTCCCATATACATCAGCGGAGTATGCTGATCTGGCCACTTGGTGCATTGAGTGTTACCGCTCCTGAGGTGTTGGCGGGAGTGGTTTTCTAGGTAGCCGTAAATTCAGGTCACCCTTATGTTTTCAAGCCTGCCTACCATCAGCCCACTCTGTCGCCACCCCAATTGCATTCATCAATTGCTCTTCAAGTATGTACCCCGCATCAGTTCCATTGGTCACAAGTCAGTCACTCAAACGAAAAGCTTCTCTGCCCGTGGCCATGTCACCGACCTTAAGAAGGCACCTATTGCTTTTGCCAAAGTTCCCAAGGAGTTAGGTGAGTACATTGCCGGGATGTGGAGTTGCTGCAGCAATTGGGTTGGAGGCACTTTGTTCAGCAACGGCTGCCACGGAGCGACTTCTCTGATCTACGCAATGTACATCATCCAGCCTCCGCCTCCTGCATCACTACAAGCATCGGGTGTACCTGTCAAGTTCTCCACTCCTCCATGGACCAAGTCTCAAATCAACCAAGTAAGCCGGGGTCCCACAAGTCCTGCCACGAATATGTTGACTTTCTCCACAAAGAATTCACTGATATGATTGAGAAGGGTCAGTGGGTTGTTCTCCCTGCTGGGGTAGCTACAGATCTCCCTGGCCTGCGACTATCTCCTCCTGGTGTTATACCTCAGCGGGATCGAAGGCCCGATGGATTGGTGACTACAGTTGGTATGATGTCAATGATGACACTCTTCCTCTGGCAGCCCTGGAGGCCATGCAGTTTGGTCATGCTCTTGACCGCATCCTTCGTGAAATTTTGCTTGCTAACCCGCCTTTGGGCCGGTTCAGCTTATCAAAGTGGATATCAGTGATGGTTTTATCGCGTGGCATTGAATATAGATGACATCCCCAAGCTTGGTCTGATATTTCCTACTGCAGAAGGCAAAGAACCCCTTATTGCACTTCCCTGGTTTTGCCTATGGGCTGGAAGAACAGTCCACCAATTTTCTGCACTGCCACAGAGACCATTGCTGACCTTGCCAATCAACGACTTGCCAGAAACATTGATCCTCTCATGTCCTTGATGAACTTGCGAAACAATTCCATCACCAATGTCCCTATCCCTCCTCCGTCCCCTCCAGTGGTGACAGCCTCCTCCACTGGACGTGACAACATCCCATCCTTGTCCCCAGTCACTGCCTGTCTACAAGCTGTGGCTCGTGACCCATCCCTCCCATTTCCATCTCAGCCTCTGTCTTACGTAGATGTTTTTGTGGATGATTTTATAGGGCTTGCCCAGCTCCATTCTAATGCTCGTCGAGTCCGCCGTATCCTGCTCAATGCCATTGATGATGTATTCCGTCCAAACGACACCAATGACTCCCCAGCGCGCCGTGAACCAGTTTCTCTCAAGAAGCTGCAGCAAGGTGACTGTTCCTGGGGACCCTCAAGGCTGTTCTTGGTTGGGTCATTGATACGGAGAAGATGACCATCCAACTTCCAGATCACCGGGTTGCCGTCTTTTGGAGATTTTGGATAGCATCCCGCCCACACAGAAACGTACTAGTGTCAAAAAGTGGCATAAGGTCCTTGGAGAACTTTGGTCTATGTCCCTCGCCTTACCTGGTTCACGAAACATCTTCAGTTCCATGCAAACTGCCCTGTCAACATGTCTGGAACTCGAGTAAAGTTGAACAAAGGTGTTCACCATGCACTTGATTTCGGTGGATGCGACAATATTGCCTCTCGTCCCACCCGAATTGCTGAGCTTGTGCCTCTGGATCCAGCAGCAGAAGGGCATCACGATGCATCTGGGTCCGGTGTTGGTGGTATCTGGTTTCCTAGTGCCACATTGGTTTCTCGTTCAGGGTATCACTCTCTCAAGCCGCTTCTTTGGCGTCACCAGTGGCCTGACTACATCAAGCAGCTAGTCACGGAGGTCAACCCCAATGGCACTATCACCAACTCTGATTTAGAGCTTGCTGGCGGACTGTTGCACTTGGAGGCTCTCACCCAGGCCTTTGATGTCACCGGCGCACTGTCTTATCAAAGGGGATAACCTCAGCACCACATTCTGGGAGGGTAGTACATCTTCCGACAAGCCTCCTGCTTACCGCCTGCTGCTCTTTGGCATTCACCAACGTTTCCACCGCTATGTCCCGCGTTTTGACTACATTTCGGGAGCCTCCAACCACATTGCTGATGCATTGTCTCGCGATTTTCATCTGACCTGGCCCGAGCTCATTGACTCCTTTCGCCTCATTTGCCCCAGAATGTCGGATATCAACTTTGGACCCCATCACCGCCAATACTTTCCGCCGTGACTTCCGCTGCTCAGGAAACAGTCCAAGCGGGAGTCACTGCTGGTAATGCCTCCCAAGCCATCACTGCCTGGACTCAGTGGACCGACTTCACAACTGAGCTGGGCCTCGACCCCTTTCTCCAAGCCCTCCAAGACAAAGTACCAGTGTTACAAGTCTTCGCCCTCCGAGTTCGTGTCGGAGAACTTGCAGCCAAAGGCCATCCCATCCGGGCTCGGTCGGCTGAAGCTTACGTGACACGTTGCAGACGTTCCTCCACATGGGGGCCAAGATCCACTGTTAACTTCTATTGGAAAAATTGACTTCCGTCTCCAGCGTATGGTTGCGGCATGGAAAAAGAAGGATTCTCCCCTCGGGTAAAACCTGTTCCAATTCGTATCATCCGTCACATTGCATACTTAGCACGACATTCAACCAGTTCCAACAGTCTTCTGGTTGCTGTTGCAGATATGATAATCATTGCCTTTTTCTTCCTTCTTCGGCTGGGGAATACACTGACTCTAACCAAGAATCTACCCCCTTCGTTTCTCTGATGTCCAACTTTTCATTGGTCAGCAGCGCTTGAATCTTCTTCATGACTCTCCCGCACTCATTCTCCAAGCACGCTTTGCCTCTCTCACCTTCACTGACCAGAAAAATGGGGTGAGAGGTGAGGTTATGGATTGGGGTGCAGTGGGGACCCGTACTTGTGTCCAGTCAAAGCAATCATTCGACGTGTCCTTTACCTCCGACACTCAGCACCACCAGATGTCCCATTGGCAAGGCTCTTCAATTCAAACTCCCACATCACCGCAAGTGTTATCACTAGCACTCTCGGGATGCCGTTACATTGTTGGGTCCAGAACTTGGGTTCTTACCATCGGACATATCTGCTCGCTGCCTCCGTGCATCAGGAGCAATGGCCTCCTACTGGGTCAGGTTGACACAGACATTATTCGGTTAATTGGTAGATGGCGATCTGATGAGATGCTTAGATATCTACACGTTCAGGCTGCTCCCTTGATGCAGGACTATGCTCGCAAAATGCTTATGGCTGGCGACTACTCCCTGATTCCAAATCAACTTGTCCCCATGCAATAATTTCCCACTGGTTGTTTCTGCTTCCGAGACTGTGTGCAACCACTGGTTTTCCTACTCCTTCTTCTCTCTTATCTCTACCCACTGACCTTCCTGCCCTTGGGACTTTAGTTGGTCACTGGGAATCTTTCTTCTCTGTGAGCTGTCCAATGACACCTCCTCCCACCCATACCCACCCTCTGTATGGCCTGTGGCGGCCAATGGCCTACCTGCCTACCGGACTATTGGGCCATTGGAGGCACAAAAGGTGCGACCTACTAGTAAAGTCCCCCTTTTTGCCATCCTGTGTTGTTACTTTGGAATAATGTAAATAGTTAGTGCCTAACTGAAAGGTGCAGCAGAAGTTAGTGACTAAGGCAAGTGGAGCTCGCCGTTGTCACCAGCTTCAATGGGAACTTGAAGTGCTTTATGACCGCTCAGCAAAACTTCACATGAAAGTGGGATTGAATCGTGATGGATTTTCTTGAACTACGTCTCCGATGATTGATTGTTGGATACAATGGTTGGAGACTCTACAATTAAATTGTCGAGTCCTCCTAGAATGGAGATCTTCTGTGTTTTGTGACTCCTTCCATATCTACCTTATTTGTGAAGGGTATCTTTCACACATTCACAACCCGTGACCTCTTCGAAGGATTTTGGGTACAAAAAGTCTAATCCTGGTTACCAAAAATCTCACGTGGACACAACATGCAAAACCATGTCAAAAGAAACAATCCTTGCCATTTTCATCCTCATTTCACATGCTCATAATTTGCTGAAGATCAAGATTGAAACCTAAGCACACAACAGTGTGGTCAGCATAATTTAGTAGTTTTAATCAACCCGCCCACCTCCCTCCAATGGCCTACCTGCCTACCGGACTATTGGGCCATTGGAGGCACTGCGGCCTACTAGTAAAGTCCCCTTTTTGCCATCCTGTGTTGTTACTTTGGAATAATGTAAATAGTTAGTGCCTAACTGAAAGGTGCAGCAGAAGTTAGTGACTAAGGCGAGTGGAGCTCGCACACATGGCACATCAATCACATCACTGGTGGGCTTACTGATTCTACGGTTGGGAGTTTGGACTGTTCCAAGAATGGTCGGTGGGCACATCGGCGCCCTATGTCTATTGTATCGTAGTAGGAGGTAAAAAATATGAAATAAAATAACAGATACTTTTCACGCCTCCCGTGTTAAAAACACTAACACGCCTTTCCATTATAGGAACATTTAAGGTAACATTTGGACATTTGCCCGTTCTTATAATGAGGGTTATAAGGTATTATGGTGTAGTCTGAGAGTAATGCATTTGGTGTGGACTCAATGATTCACTGTGTGCATCAGTAGCCAAGACTGGCCTTTCTTTGATTCGGTTATTTGTAGAACCAGAGCAATTTTAGATGGACAGTTTGGGGTGATGGCGAGCCGCGCCAGAATGCACCTCAGCTTTTTTGCTCCACCAACAGCTAATTCTTCACTGAATGGTGGCAACCATGCCTAATCGATGCACGTTTTTGCGTGAGTGTCTAGATAGCTTTGAATAAACAACAATAATGCTCTTTTTGTTGAAATGGAAAATCTCTTCCCGTACCTTTCGGTCACGGTAGCGGACACCATCACTGTGGCAATGGTGACTTGGGATATCTCTCACGACCACAAACCCCCTTCCCCACCTCCGGCCAAGCATACGGACGAAGAATTCGACAACAACGTCGATGACCAGGACTTTATGTTTCCTGGTTTGGAGGAAGACCTTGCCCCAAAAACAATTGTGGACCTTGTGCGAACCCGCCACCTCAAGGACAGTAATACGATGATGCCCCTCCATGCACCAGGACAATTCCCAACTACCATTTACATACCAGTTCACCAATACACCCAAACCACCAGCCCACTGCCCCCATGACCTCAGGACTGTCTGCATGACCCGTTGTCAACCCTGAGGATTTGGCCCTCATCCAAGCCAGGTATGGTACACTCATATCATCTGAAATGATCTCATGGAGATGGAGCTGTTTCATGCCAATACAAACAATGCCAAAGGGGGGCAATACCCAAAAAAGGGCAATAACATCACTTTGAATGCCGATGCCCCCCCACTGTGTTGTTTTCTGTGCATAGGACCAATGGACACTATGGGATCTAGCCGCATTTGTTGATGATTTTTCCTTTCGTCGCTCATTTGACAAACCTCATTAAGACCTTGCAATGACCCTTGAACAAAAGAGGACCCAAGTGACAACACCTGAAGACCTTTTGATGATCCAAGTGACATCACGGTCAAACTGAAGATACTTGACATCTTTTTGACGGCAAAACTGAAGACACTTGACAACTTTTTGACCACCCATCATGGTAACACCTACGACCCTTGTGATAACACTAACGACCAATGGTAGAAAGTACTTTAATAGTTAATAATTCAGCCAATGATGATTTTTGGTATAATTATGTGCTGCTTCACTTTTGTTTTCAGCTGTGAGTCACAACTCTCCTGACAGACTGAACCATTATCCATCTCTGCTTGTCCCACAACTATTAATTGGCAAATGTCTGCTGATGACAAGGATGACAAGGATGACCACAGTGATGACAAGGATGATTGAAATTTTTTTGCAACAACATGATGGAGACCTCTTCAAAACCCAAGTGACAACATATGAAGTCCTTTTGATGACCTAAGTGATGACATCCTTTTGACGATTGGAGTAATGAAACATAACCTATCAATGACTCAAACGACAAACTGGAACCAACCCTGATAAATTAGTGGCATCAACTGATGACATTGCACAACTCCATCAGGCAATTTTTATTGCCAAAGTCCAAAGTTGCCTGTCTTGCAGGGGGCTACCAAGCTGCTGGGGGTTGGAGTTTGGGGATCATCTCTGGAGGTGGTAAACAGACCCCAATACAACCAACAGCTCCACGACCTTGGGGCATACCACCCTTGTTCCCTCCCATCTCTGAGCAGTCTTCCAATACAGACAGACCTGTCCTCGTCGGCCAGAAGAATGTACACTCAAAAATACAGGACATGATGCAGGACTATATCCAACATTTTTGGAGTGACAGTTCCAACTGCTTTGCAAAGCTGCAAATGAGGCAGAGACAGACCTACCTACCGGGGCATTGTCTGTCAGAGATGGAAAGAATTTACTTTCTTATTCATATTTGCTCAGAAAATGAAGGGAAGTGCTGTGGGTGCTACTCGGATGGACATTCACTGGCAAATCTTTTCATGTAACTGTTTGCCTGCTGACTTTTAGCGGTACTTTGGCCAAGCATGGAACTTGGGAAATCTATGGAACCACCGGTGCAGGCAGCAGATTTGTATCCAACTAACAAACATTGTTACACATCCTGAGACTTACCCTGGTGGTAGGACCGCCACATTCACTAAGGACAATGACTAGCCCAAACTGGGACAGCAGTGACACCACCCGTGACTGGGATACCCACCAACCAGCAAAGGAAGGAACCACTGGATCCTACAACAATTCCAACAATGCTACGGCCGCTGCTCAATGGGGGCTCAGGTAAGAAGGCTTGTTTGCAAAAAGTGTAATTGTTTGACACCACTGGAGCATGTGGCAGCACCAACACTACTATGGTGTGGTATGCATGGGTGGCTGCTCCACCTTGACGGGGAATCCATGGTCGCTGGAGATGATGCAAGCAGCAAAAGACGGAGTCCCATACATATCAGTCCTCATCTCCATGGCAATCAATCAACTGTATGAGGAAGTAGTGAAAGTGGCAGCTGGACAAGCAACAATTGTGGATTGGAATGACATCAAGCACAATCCACCAAGAGAACTCAAAATATCTCTCACCTCCATGATACCACACAAGTCTCGAAAATATCGGACCAACCTCAATTTGACATTCTCCCTTTAGCTAGACAAGGGGTCACATATCACATCCATAAATGAGGAATCAATCAAGTCAAGCCTTGCTCAAAACATGGATATTCTTTGCGATAGCATCGCAGAACCCACACACTGTCAGAGCTTGTGACAGGGTGGTGGGACATCATCAGGGTCTGCGACACATCCAGTCATGCGGTGGTAGAAGGTATTGTCATTGGTGAGGTGGTTCCGCATGTGGTCTTCTGTGTCAAATGACCAAGGGCCACCTATAGTCCAACAGGCCATGATCTCTGCTGATACCCGAGCGGGCACAATAACAAACTCAAATGTCCAGGTCTTGTTTTCTATGGCTAATAATTGAGGTCACGGTCCCAGACCTCCACAAGGAATTGATAGCACTGTATAGCAACAGCAGCTCATCAGTGAGTTTGCTGCAGTGTCTTGCCTTGTGGAGATCAATGGTCACCATGCAACACATCTGGGCATTACTGTGGATGCAGTTATGAAAGGCATCCCCTTTGCCACACTCCATATTACCGGAAAATCAGATCTGATGACAGACATCCTCTGGTGCCCTTTTGGCAGCAACCTAACATGGTTTTGTGACACTGACACAGTGTTTGCTGATATGCACAACTCATTTTCCCCTCTTGCATTGCAGGACTCTTGGAATGTGTTCCACCTTTC